>JALIZH010026318.1:0-541801 GCA_030522465.1 Rhipicephalus appendiculatus
CGAACGCGCGGTTATAAAGCGAGATTTAGTAAACAAGAAGAACAATGCATATGCTGTGGGCAAGATAAGGAAACGAAGGAGCATGTTATGATTGAATGTGGAGATATACACCCAGGGGTACGCTTAGGCACGAGCCTACATGAAGCCTTTGGTTTTAGGGACGACAATTGAAAGCTGAACACGCGCGCGATAGAAATGAGTAAGAGACAGTTAGAGTATTCGTGGCAGAAAGCTAGAGAGAAGGGACAAAATAAATAGCGGGAAATACTAGGACATTCTGCGGTAAAGGGCAGAGAACTTAGCTATGAATTTGCGTTTTTTTTCCTACAGTAAGATTGCTTTAATCTCAATAGACAATAAAGACAATACACCATCTTAAAATAAAAGAGAAAGGCTAAAAAGCTTTTTTTCTTTATTTATCGAGCCTGGTGGCACACCTGTCTCCGCCCCGTTATATAGGGGACGCTCATAGCATCCATCCATTCATTGAAACTGAAGCAGAAGGAGCTTCATGTGGGCGAGTTGGTGTTGCATACTGGAAGATATAACGCAGCGCAAAAAACACGAGGACTAGAAAGGAACACTTACAACAGACTAGCGCAAACTAACAACTGAAGTATATTTCAGGAAACACTGATACATATAGATGTAAAAACAAACGTCACCATCATCACGTACTCAGGCTCTATCGCGACGTGACGGTAATCTCTTTTTTCTTGGAGTGCTACTGAAGCGCAACTAATGCAAGTGTCTCCTGCGCGCGCAATGTAAAACGCCTCGAGGATCTCCCTCTCTAATCTATCGCAGGATCGTGCCAAGGATTTTGTCTGATTAAGAATTGGACGGCAGTTGCAGCGATTACAGTGCTCTGCCATATGCCCGCCCGCGTTGTTGTTTACAGTCCAGTTGTGCTCGCGCGCCCTCTCATTGTAGCAGCGACCCGTTTGACCTATATATACTTTGTTGCATGTTAGGGGCACTACATAGACGACATCGTTTTTGCATTGGGTGTACTGTACCGCGTGTTTCTTGGTGCAGGAATCTGGTCTCACTTTATTTATCATCGGACAAATCTTGGACAATTCACACGGGGCACTGAAAACAAGATTCACATTATGTCTTTGCGCAGCACTCTTCAGATTGTGCGAAACCTTATTCCAATAGGGAATAACATGCACCCTCTTTTATCGGCTTGTTTTTCTTTGCTACCCTCGTGCCTTTCCTTTTTGAGGTTTTGAAGAAGCTTCTCGCATACGCTGGAAACTGAAAATGATGAAAATCCCGCTTGGGTCACCCTGGTTACATGATTTTGAAAGCTAATTTCCACACTCTTAGTCAAATGCTGGCTATAATACACGCCTACAGGCAGGAAGTCCGGTCAAACTATGGTCGTTTCTAGTCAGTTCGTTACGCGGCTCCATAGTCTTGTCGCAGAGAAGCGGCCCTCTTCTAAGTGGTCTTAAGAATAGCTCTGACGACGCTTAGACGGGATTTTAAGTAAAATTTTTCCTATCTAGGTACGGCCTGCGGTTACGCGTGACGGCCTTGTAGGCGGCCTGCCTGTAGGCGGCCCTGATGCGGTTGCGGAAAAAATAATTTTTAACGCTGTCACAGCGTTTTCGCGCCAGTTTGGCGGTAGTAATTATCACTGCAGGTAATTAGAACATGAACAGTATCACAATCATCCACATCTGCGACAATAACATGCAAATTACACACAGCACTGGAATCGAACTCGAGCCGCATGCACTGAGAGAAGTAATGCAAATGAGTTCTGCGGAATCCCGCAAGGTGGGGGAATGGTTAATAAAGGGAAAATAGACAACCACCCATTTGTAGCACGAATTCACAAGGAAATCCGTATGGATTTCCCAGAAAGAAAAAGCTTCTTGCCGAAAAATTTGTCCTGGTCCGGGGTTCGAACCCGGGACCAACGCCTATGCGGGGCGGTCGCTCTACCAATTGAGCTAACCAGGAAGCTAGCAATTGGCAGCGCGAGGGCGAATCCATCGACAACTCGAAGCACATGGACAGAAGTAATGCAAATAAGTTCTGCGGAATCCCGCAAGGTGGCGGAAGGGTTGATAAAGGGATAATACAACCACCCATTTGTAGCACGAAGCCACAAGGAAATCCGTACGGATTTCTCAGAAAGAAAAGCTTCCTTGTGGCTTCGTGCTACAAATGCGTGGTTGTCTATTTTCCCTTTATTAGCACTGAGAGAAGATACCTTACCCATTGCACCACAGTGCCACCGCATGAAAGCACGGTTTTTTGCGGCGATATATATCGACCATGTGGTTTGCGAACAGTCGGCGCGACTTCGAACATCTGTTTTTGTGCAATATGCACGTGTTCGACCGTGCATTAGGTCAGCAAATAGTTTGCGGGGCTTCATGAACGCGAGACAACCGCGGCAAGCACCTTCGGCTCCGACTTTCGTTCGTAATGCGCCGTGCCACAAGAACGATTAACGTGTGTCCGTGTGTCATTTTAGTGCTTCTCCGTGAACAACGGTTGTTTCGCTCACCGAAAATTTGCGGATACCCACGTGACGATGATATCTTCAATCCCGAAACCCACCTACGTTTTCCCCATGTGCATGTGCTGTGAGAAATTTCGGTTATTTATGCCTCGATGTACACGCGTCTCAGTGACAGCAGCCAGTTCTCAGCTGTTCGTGCAACGCTAACGTGATTTGGCACGTTAACCTTAGATGGGTATTTTAACGTGCCTACACCAACATTTGCATTTTCTGCGCGTGAACCGTCGCGAGCCGCACGTTGGGGCAGCAGCACTTTTTTAGCAGTAGGACGATCATCTGTTCCAGCAATTACCACTTATGCCCGCTATTTCGCTCTATACAGTGATTTTTACTCTTCTTCAGTCTTTAACTGTTCTTATATATGGAAACTAGCTACTCTTACCTATATTCAGCATCACAGCGCTGGCCAAGTGAATGCCGAAACGTGCGCCAAGATCAAGAATGACTTCCAGTAATTTGCGACGGACAGGTCTGCCTCCAAATAAATAGTTCATGTTTTTGCACATCTCTTTCGCGAACGTCCGCGTGCAGCTGGGGTCAAGACATGGTGCAGAACAAACATCAAAATCTTTGTTACTACTCGCCTCAATAAAACAGCTGTTTAGAAAATGACGATTCCTTATAGCTGGTACATTATTGCCACAGCAGTAGACAGGTTGGCTTTATCGTGGTTGAATGTTACAAATACCATGCTGGAATATGAGAAACAGTGAAAAAAATGTCAGTGGCATACGCGCTCCTGCTGCCTCGTGCACCTGTACTTAATGTTCAAGTTCACCATGCAATTACGCAACCATTAATAAAATATTGTCACGTGGTCGTGACGTCGACGAAGGCCACAGTCGGCGAGTTAAAGAAGAAACTCTTTATTTTGGCCGAACTTGTGGCCGGGCAACTGAAGGTCAGACTACAGCAATACACGCTGGCACTGAGAGCGGCGAACAGAGCGTCGGCCGTCGATCAAACTGAACATCGTTGGAGCGCGCCGGCTTTTATGCATCACGCGTCGAACATTCTAGCCTTATCACTGGTCATCGCGCAAGCTCTGGAATAATCTCGAGTGGTCGCGTCTTGCGCGCAATCTTAACAGAACGATCTACAATAATCGAAGGTTCCAGAACAATAAGGCGCGGTTTGAGCTGAGCTTTGCTGACGGTCTTTGTGGGCGAAAACCGAATACAACAAAAGTGAAAATAAGAATAGCGCGTGGCAATGTCCCCCTCTGAAAAGGCATCGTCCCGATGCTTAAAACAGAATACGGGGGAAAATGCATGCAATAATAAATCACAACAATAAAGAAAGAAAGTACAATAATTAAGCAATAAGTGCAGTCCTCAGGTTTGCTAACGCGCGTAATACGGCTTGAGGCGCACGATATGGACGACTTCAGGTCGTGCACGGCGCCGTTGAGAGTTCGTTATGCCGTCCGGGACGACCTCGTAGTCCAGAGCACCGAGACGTCGAAGCACCTTGTACGGCCCGAAGTATCGCCGAAGGAGTTTTTCACTAAGTCCACGTCGGCGTATCGGTGTCCACACCCAAACGCGGTCGCCGGCCTGGTATTCCACGAACCGTCGTCGAAGATTGTAACGGCGACTGTCGGTCGTCTGCTGATTCTTGATGCGCAGGCGGGCGAGTTGTCGGGCTTCTTCAGCGCGCTGAAGGTAGACGGTGACGTCGAGGTTTTCTTTGTCGGCGACGTTGGGCAGCATGGCGTCGAGCGTCGTTGCCGGGTTCCTACCGTAGACCAACTTGTATGGCGCCATCTGTGTCGTCTCCTGCACGGCCGTGTTGTATGCGAAAGTCACGTACGGAAGGATGGCGTCCCACGTCTTGTGTTCGGCGTCGACGTACATGGCCAGCATGTCGGCGATGGTCTTATTTAGACGCTCGGTCAGGCCGTTGGTCTGTGGGTGGTACGCGGTGGTCCGGCGGTGGCTTGTGTGGCTGTATCCCAAGATCGCCTGGGTTAGGTCAGCCGTAAACGCCGTACCTCTGTCGGTGATGAGAACCTCTGGGGCGCCGTGTCGAAGGACGATGTTCTCAACGAAGAACTTGGCTACCTCGGCGGCACTGCCTTTGGGCAGGGCTTTTGTTTCGGCGTAGCGGGTGAGGTAGTCGGTGGCCACGACGATCCATTTATTTCCGCAAGTCGACGTTGGGAACGGCCCCAGGAGGTCCATCCCGATCTGCTGGAACGGTCGCCGAGGAGGCTCGATCGGCTGAAGGAAGCCTGCTGGTCTTGTGGGCGGTGTCTTCCGTCGCTGACAGTCTCGGCACGTCCTTACGTAGCGGGCGACGTCGGTGGCAAGGCGCGGCCAGAAGTACTTTTCCTGTACTCTTGCGAGCGTGCGGGAGAGTCCGAGGTGTCCAGCCGTCGGGTCGTCGTGTAGTGCCTGGAGGACTTCTGGTCGCATTGCTGCAGGCACCACGAGAAGGTAATCGGCTCGAAGTGGCGAGAAATTCTTCTTTATGAGAACGCCGTTTCGCAAGAAAAACGACGCGAGTCCTCGCTTGAATGCCTTTGGAACAATGGCGGTCTTGCCTTCGAGATACTCCATAAGGCCCCTGAGTTCCGGATCGGCTCGCTGTCGTTCGGCGAAGTCGTCGGTAGTTATGGTTCCCAAGAAGAAGTCATCCTCCTGGTCATCCTGCGGCGGCGGGTCCACGGGGCCGCGAGACAAGCAGTCGGCGTCAGAGTGTTTTCGTCCGGACTTGTAAACGACGGTGACGTCGAATTCTTGAAGTCTCAGACTCCATCTTGCGAGACGACCTGAAGGGTCCTTCAGGTTAGCTAGCCAACACAAGGCGTGGTGGTCGCTCACAACTTTGAAGGGCCTGCCGTAGAGGTAGGGGCGAAACTTTGACGTTGCCCAGATGATGGCAAGGCACTCCTTTTCTGTTGTGGAATAGTTGGCTTCTGCCTTGGATAGCGACCGGCTAGCATAACTGATAACCCTTTCCACGCCGGCAGTTCTCTGGACAAGTACGGCGCCGAGTCCTACGCTGCTTGCGTCGGTGTGGATTTCCGTGTCGGCGTGTTCGTCGAAATGCGCAAGTATTGGAGGCGTCTGCAGGCGTCGTTTCAATTCTTGAAATGCTTCGACTTGCGCCGCTTCCCACTTGAATTCCACGTCGTTTTTCGTGAGCTGAGTTAGGGGCTCGGCGATGCGTGAAAATTCCTTGACGAAGCGTCTATAATAGGCGCACAAGCCGAGAAATCGGCGTACGGCCTTCTTGTCGGTAGGCGGCGGGAAGGCAGCGATGGCAGCTGTTTTCCGTGGGTCGGGGCGAACTCCAGACTTGCTGATGACGTGACCCAAGAACAGGAGTTCCTCGTATGCGAAGCGGCACTTTTCTGGTTTCAGGGTGAGTCCGGAGGCCTTTATTGCTTGAAGTACTGCGTCAAGTCGGCGGAGGTGTTCGTCGAAGTTTGAAGCAAACACGATGACGTCGTCCAGGTACACCAGGCAAGTCTGCCACTTCAATCCTGCCAGCACTGTATCCATAACCCGTTGGAAAGTCGCAGGCGCCGAGCAAAGACCGAAGGGCATGACTTTGAACTCGAAGAGACCGTCTGGTGTTATAAACGCGGTCTTCTCTCGGTCTCTCTCGTCGACTTCAATTTGCCAATAGCCGGCCTTGAGGTCCATCGACGAAAAGTACCTGGCGTTGTGGAGTCGATCCAGGGTATCGTCGATCCGTGGTAGAGGGTACACGCCCTTCTTCGTTATTTTGTTCAGGCGGCGATAATCGACGCAGAAGCGTAGGGTACCGTCCTTTTTCTTCACTAAGACCACGGGTGCCGCCCACGGACTCTTTGAAGGCTGGATGATGTCGTCGCGTAGCATTTCGTCGACTTGGTTCTTTATGGCCTCGCGTTCCCGCGTTGAAACTCTGTACGGGCTCTGACGTAGTGGCCTGGCGCTTTCGTCTGTTATGATGCGATGTTGTGCGACTGGGGTCTGTCGAACTCTTGACGATGACGAAAAGCAGTCCTTGTATTGCAGGAGCAGGGTTTTGAGCTGTTCTTGTTTATGCGTCGGAAGGCTCGGATTGACGTCGAAAGTTAGTTGGTGAGCTTGGTTCGTTGTAGCATGTTCGGTAAACTCGGCGAGGGCGAGGGCGTCGCTGGCTTCCTCATTTTCTTCGATGTAGGCGACCGTCGTGCCTTTGCTCACATGCTTGTATTCGTTGCTGAAGTTCGTGAGCATCACTGTTGCTTTCCCTTCACGCAACTCGGCGATGCCTCTTGCGACGCAAATCTGACGGTTTACAAGCAGGTGCTGATCGCCCTCGATGACGCCTTTGAAGTCTGTGGGTTTTTCGGTGCCGACGGAAATTATGACGCTGGAGAGAGGCGGAACGGTGACGTGCTCGTCTATCACGTTCAATGCATGGTTCCCCGGCGTCGTCTGGGTAGGCAGCGCTTTTTCTGAAGTTAGTGTTATCGACTCAGACCTTAGGTCGATGACGGCACCATGGTCACTTAGGAAGTCCATTCCAAGTATCACATCCCTTGAGCAGTGTTGTAGGATAACAAAGCTCGCAGGATAAGTCCGGTTATTGATGGTGATTCTCGCCGTGCAGACCCCAATTGGCGTTATCAGGTGGCCTCCAGCTGTCCGGATTTCGGGTCCACTCCAAGCGGTCTTTACTTTCTTCAGCTTCGCGGCGAATGGCCCACTGACGACGGAATAGTCGGCACCAGTGTCGACGAGAGCGGTGACGTTGTGACCGTCGATGAGAACGTCAAGGTCGCTAGTCCGTCGTCTTGCGTTGCGGTTAGGTCGCGGCGTCGGGTCACGGCTGCGTCGGTTTGTTCCGCCGGTTCCACGTTGCGCAGTGATGTTTTCTTCGGGCTGCGAAGTTTCCACGCCAGGGCCTGGTTCATCTTGCGACGGGTTCTTTAGATTTCGTTGCGGCATCGTCGTCGTCGGCGGCGGAGGATCTTCGGTAGTTCGTCGTACAGCAACCGCACCTTCATCGGTTGCTGCCCTTAGTTTTCCGAGTAAGGGCTAGGAGATCGGCCCCGGTTTGGGCCAGCGTACTGCCGGCGGTGCGGTGACATGTAGCGACCAGGCGATGGCGAGCGGGATGGTCGTCGGGGTGTCCACTGAGCTCCTGCGAGGTAGTCGGCGATGTCGCGTGGTCTTTCACCCCGCTGTGGACGCGGCGCGTCGATGGCGAAACCACGCAGTCCCATCTGACGGTACTGGCAGCGGCGGTAGGTGTGGCCAGCTTCTCCGCAGTGATAGCACAGTGGGTGGTGGTCAGGGGCTCGCCAAACGTCGGTCTTTCTCGGAGCGTTGCGCTGGCCGGCGGGTAGACGGTATGGCGTCGGTGGTGGTGGCGGCGGCGTCTGGTGTCGGAACTGCGGTGGTGCGAAGCCTTCACGTGGGCGCGGTGGTGGAGCGTTACGACGCGCTGCAGCAGCGTAGCTCATAGCCTGCGGTTGCTGCTCTGATAGCTGAGGAACGCCCAGGGATTGCTGGATCTCCTGGCGCACGACGTCAGCGAGAGAATCCACTTGAGGTTGGGAGGATGGCAACAGCTTACGCAGCTCTTCCCTAACTATGGCCCTGATTGTCTCGCGCAGGTCGTCGGATTGCAGCGCGTGACTCTCTCCGTAGGTCGTTAAGGGAATCCGGCGGTTGTACTGCGTCGTACGCATTTCAAGGGCCTTTTCTATCGTCGTTGCCTCGGTGAGGAATTCAGCGACCGTCTTCGGCGGGTTACGGACAAGTCCTGCGAACCTTCATCGGTTGCTGCCCTTAGTTTTCCGAGTAAGGGCTAGGAGATCGGCCCCGGTTTGGGCCAGCGTACTGCCGGCGGTGCGCATGAGCAGGCGAACACCCCGCATGAGCAGGCGAACTTTTTTGTCTTCGGGCATAGCAGCGTCGGCCTGGCGAAAAAGTCGCGTCATCTCTTCGGTGAAGATGGTGACGTTTTCGTTGGGTAGCTGCACCCGCGTCTCGAGCAATGAAGCGGCCCTTTCCTTCCGGACGACGTTCGTGAACGTCTCCAGGAATGCACTGCGGAATAGATCCCAGGAATGAAGTGAGGACTCCCGATTCTCAATCCAGGTCCTTGCCGCGTCTTCGAGGTAGAAGTAGGCGTGGCGCAGCTTGTCATCGGCGTTCCAGTTGTTAAAGGCTGCGACACGCTCATATGTTTCGAGCCAGGTTTCCGGGTCTTCCCGCGATGATCCACGGAACGTTGGAGGCTCCTTGGGCTGGCGGAGCACGATCGATGCAGGTGGCGCAGGAGCTGTCATCGTCGCTGCTGTTGAAGTCGAAGTCTTGCTTTGCCTGGTGTTTTCCGGCAGGAGTCCGTGTTCTGGCTGCAAACCTTGCAGCCGGCGGCTAACTCGTTGCTGCAAGGGGGCTTCGGTGTCCTCTCCGCGGTGTGGGCTGGGCTCACGGCTTGAAGGGGGCGTTCGGTACATGGACCGGGAAGCACCTCCACCAGATGTCACGTGGTCGTGACGTCGACGAAGGCAACAGTCGGCGAGTTAAAGAAGAAACTCTTTATTTTGGCCGAACTTGTGGCCGGGCAACTGAAGGTCAGACTACAGCAATACACGCTGGCACTGAGAGCGGCGAACAGAGCGTCGGCCGTCGATCAAACTGAACATCGTTGGAGCGCGCCGGTTTTTATGCATCACGCGTCGAACATTCTAGCCTTATCACTGGTCATCGCGCAAGCTCTGGAATAATCTCGAGTGGTCGCGTCTTGCGCGCAATCTTAACAGAACGATCTACAATAATCGCGAAGGTTCCAGAACAATAAGGCGCGGTTTGAGCTGAGCTTTGCTGACGGTCTTTGTGGGCGAAAACCGAATACAACAAAAGTGAAAATAAGAATAGCGCGTGGCAATATCAACCCACCAATTTTCAATCAATGTTGATTACTTCCGCTCTTGCTGCCTCACGTTTATTTCTTTTCTGCAACGTTTTCCAAAAATCATCTGTTCAACTTGTTTTGTAGAACATGAGCATTAACATTTTATATAGGGCAGTGTTTCAGCAATCTGTTGTGCATGCACAAGCACTTTTTTTAATGCGTGACAAATGTGATACCTCAACAACTGATACAATAAATCTTGTTTGTAGTCTTTTATAAGAATCAAAACAGTAACATTGGTACTGTACTAGTCCCAGTGTTTGCCCAAATGCAGGGAGATATATGATATCCTGAATAATGTGTGCTGTAAGGCACTAGAAAGTGTTCCCATCATATACCATCTTGCAGAAAAAAGGGTGGGCCAATAACTCTTGCTGCTTTGCCAGAAGTGTCTTCCTGAAAAGGATATCAAATAAAGAACTCCATTAGGCTTTCAGTTTTCATCAGATTGAATGTTGTACTGAAAATTATGGCTCCACTTCTTTTTACTGCAAACTTTTTTTTCAAAAACAAAAATAAAATGAAAAAAATGGGAGGTTGCATGCGACATATTTCATGCTAAGGTTTGCACTTTACTTGAACTCACTGTTATTCTTGTAATATGTAGAAAAATATGGCAGAGAACAAACCATGTGGGTTAGCTAGTTCATGTTTTTCACCACTTCTTAACGCAAGGAAAAAAAACAAGGTATGAAGGCTAGTGTGCACTGTTGATCATTGTTTTATGAAAGGTGCTTTTACAGGAAAAATAATTCAGTCATGCTCACAACTTACTGCAAGTTCTCCAAAATAAATTAATTAAACCACACAATTAATAGCTCCACAGCAATGCACGGAACATCTTGAGCACCATCTGCAGAGTAAAAAAAAACGCCAGATCCCACGTACTGTGGCCATCGATATAATGCGAAGCAGCCAGCAAGGAACAAATCATGCTTTACATAATATACATGTCATTATTTACATGTTAGGACCTGTCATTTATACTGTCACGTCGCGCAATACGAATATTGGTGTATATCAAGCTAGCGAACTGGACGCATGTGCACCATGAGCGTGGCATCTAAATGACATTGTAGATTACATGCATACCAACTTTTTTATGTTACTACCTGCCACTTATGTTCGCTATACAGTAACGTCCCGCAATACCAATTTTGGTGTATGTCAAGCTAGCGAAATGGCCACGAGAGTGTCATGAGCGTGGCATGCAAGCCATGTTGCACATGACATGTCATGATTTCCATATCACCACTTGTCATTTATGCTCTTCATACAATCATGTCGCTCAATCATGTCGCTCAATGAGTGGGCACGGAGGCACGCACCGAGACAGTATGCCTCAATTTCCACGCTTCTGCCTTTTACAGGCTTACCTGGCTTCGCTCTTGGTGCTGCAACCATCACTGCAGACTTCGCCATGTTCCACGCTTGCATGGCAGTTTCCGCCCCGCAATCGTGGTTACCAACCGCCTGACTTCCAGCACGGGAAGAAATCAAGCTCTGATGCAAGCATTGTCGACCCAGCCTTCTGCGCATGGCCATTTTCTACGATGACGTCACTACCAGGACAGGACTTAGGCGGATGGCACTGCAACACCTGCTTCAGTGGGCACGGAGGCACGCACCGAGACAGTATGCCTCAATTTCCACGCTTCTGCCTTTTACAGGCTTACCTGGCTTCGTTCTTGGTGCTGCAACCATCGCTGCAGACTTCGCCATGTTCCACGCGTGCATGGCAGTTTCCGCCCCGCAAACGTGGTTACCAACCGCCTGACTTCCAGCACGGGAAGAAATCAAGCTCTGATGCAAGCATTGTCGACCCAGCCTTCTGCGCATGACCATATTCTACGATGACGTCACTACCAGGACAGGACTTAGGCGGATGGCGCTGCAACACCTGCTTTAGTGGGCACGGAGGCACGCACCGAGACAGTATGCCTCAATTTCTACGCTTCTGCCTTTTACAGGTGTGTAAGCCATGTTCTTTGTACGCTAAGAAAAGTGATAACAGGTGTCTGATTCTGCTTCCGTGCCCGGAAGTGCTTGCCGATATTGCGTGCGATTGTTTTTCGATGGTGTTCCTGTTGCTTCGTTCTGGTGATGTTGAAGCTAATCTGGGCCCTGACAGACGTACTAGGGCCTTGCTTGATGAGGATAAATTTTACCGATCATCCTTCCGAAAAGATGACAGTTATATATAACCTCATTAAGGACCTTCATGCGCAGTCAACTCAGTCAGCCAAAGTACAGAACACGTTAGCAACTGACGTCAAAGAAATAAGGACGAGCCAAAAGAAAATCGAAGCCCAAGTGGCAACGATACAGAAGAGAATGGATGAATTGGAAGCAAAAACTAACTCTATCGAGCGCTTAGAGCAGGCTGTTGATAGCGTGGAGGGGTTGGTCAGGTCGTTTGATAAACATCTTGAGCACTTGGAATCTCGCCTAAATGAGCAGGAGGACCGCTCCTGGCGCAATAACGTAATTTTTCGAGGTATTCCTGACTCTCAAGAATCGTGGGAACAATCTGAATCGCAGATAATGTCGATCCTAACAAGTGCGCTTGATGCCGGACCAGACAACGCAATCGAGCGCGCCCATCGGTTAGGCTCGTACACGCCAAGCAAATGCCGGCCTATAATTGTTAAATTTTCGGACTTTAAATGTAAAGAAAAGTTAAATATAAGTGTTGCCGAAGACTTCTGTGTATCTAAACGTGAAGTGAGACTAAAATTATTCGAGTTTGCACGGAATCAACCTGGCGTAAACACATATCAAGTGCGTTACAAAAAGTTAATCATGGATAAAAACATTACGTCTATGACCCGATAAGCAAATGTGTAAAAGGAGTAGAGTCGCTGCGAGCGCCCAGAGCTATGACTGGCAATACAAAGCATGCTTCGCAGAACGCATCTGATACTCGGCAGTTTGATCGCCCCGTGAAATAGGAATGCGACAGGATCAGCAAACGTGAACTGCTCAATACATCCTTTCTTTTTACTAACATCAGAAGCGTTATCAACAAGCGCGCTTCATTGGAATCAGCCATTGACACATGCGAACCAGATATAATCGTGTTGACAGAAACAAGGCTTCAGCCGGAAATCGGACACCACGAATTATTTGCCAACGCACGCGATTTTTCTATTTACCTGACGGCGTTACACGTTCTGGTGGCGGCGTGCTTTTGGCGATAAATAAAAGGCTGCCTTCAGATTGTATTAAAGCTGTGTCCAGTTTGGAGATTGTATGGGCAGTCGTTGAACTAGCCTATCAAATATAATTTTGGGTGTTTGTTATCGCCCCCCCAAGTTCCACTACAACGTTTGTGTTTGACTTGCACGATTCAATTAATAGTGTTTTTTTCTCGTTACGCCACACTGCCAATTTTCCTACTTGGTGATTTCAATATGCCTAATAGTTTATGGAAAAATAAACCTGTCACAGTGTACCCCAACTCATCTATGGCGCAAGATTTCCTAGAGCTGTGCAGTGCATTTTCTCGCACAGTTGACTAAGGAACCAACCAGAATAAACCCGTTTGTTTCAAATACACTTGATCTAATCTTGACAACCCGACCCGATCTAGTTTCTGAAATAACATGCCTTCCAGGGATAAGTGACCATAGCTTACTTTCGTTCAAAGCTTGCCTCTAGCTCCTAAAAAGACTAAAACGATCAAGACATTAAGAAGTTATCACAAGGCTGACTTTGTCACCATTAACAGTGAACTTGCTGTATTTCTGGATGAATATTTACGTGATTTCGATGATTGCAAAGTTCAGTCGAACTGGAATATCTTTCTCGCCAAGGTTGTCGAATTAACAGATGAGCACATCCCTGTTTACAAGATCTCCTCCAACCCAAAAAAACCATGGTATAATCATCAACTAAAACGCTTGTCCAACAAAAAGAAGCGTCTGTTCTAATCGGCTAAACTCAGTAATAATAGTGCTCGTTGGTCAGCTTACAAACAAAGTGCTGATGAATACACGCAGGCCTTAAAAGTCGTGAAAGATCGATTCCTAGGCGACACCTTACCTTCCATGCTACAGACTAACCCTAAAAAATTTTGGCGCGTGGTTAAGCATCAAGACAACGATGTAATTGTACATAACGATATGCGAGGTGACGCTGTACCGGCCGACCAATGTTCCAACAAACTGAATGACGTTTTCTCAAAAAAGTTTTCTTTACCAACCCTTGCCACTCCCCCCCTTTATGCAACCGTATGCTCACGATGAAATGTTTCCTATCACTATCAGTTACGATGGTGTATCTAGCATTATTAAGTCATTAAAAGCATCCTCGGCACCGGGTAGCGATCAAATAAATGTCAAGTTTCTCCAAAGCATTGTATGCTATTCATCCATAATCCTAACTAAACTTTTTCAACAGTCACTTAACGACGGCGTTCTCCCATCTGAGTGGAAAGTCGGGAAGGTAGTTCCAATCCATAAATCACGTAACAAGCACTCTCCTTTGAACTATAGACCCATTTCTCTCACTAGTACACCCTGCAAAATATTAGAACACATTCTGGCTTCTCATCTAGCTAACTTTTTAGAGTCGCACTCATTTTTCACACAATCGCAGCATGGATTTCACAAATCATACTCCTGCGAAACACAACTAACGCTGTTCGTACATAAACTAAACTCCCTTCTTGACAACGGATCTTTGGTCGACTTCATTTTCCTAGATTTTTCTAAAGCTTCTGACAAGGTGTGCCACAAACTGCTCCTTTCTAAATTACGTCTACTTAAACTTCATCCCAGCCTTGTAACCTTGTTTGAAAGTTTCCTTACTAACCGCTCTCAATTTGTCTCAGCTAATGGAACTAATTCTGAAGAATGTGCAGTAAATTATGGAGTACCACAGGGCTCCGTCCTCGGCCCTCTTCTTTTTCTAATATATATTAACGATTTGCCATCTTCTGTCACCTCATATGTTCATTTGTTTGCCGATGATTGTGTAATTTTCCGTGAAATAACTGGACCTAACGATGTCTCCCTTCTTCAATCTGACCTTAATGCTGTACTTAACTGGTGTAACGCATGGCTTATGGAACTGAACAATAAAAAATGTAAATTCATGCGTGTGTCCAGAAGAATAACTACTTTACCAGCATATAACCTAAATAACACACAATTAGACTGTGTAACTTCATACAAGTATCTCGGAGTTCATATCAGTAACAACCTAACATGTAATACTCATATCAGCTACGTTGTTTGTAACGCTAATCGCATGCTCGGATATCTTCGCCGTAACTTCGCAAAATCACCTTCATCTGTAAAACTAATGCTGTTTAAAACACTCATCCGTACTAAACTTTAATATGCCGCATCGATTTGAGATCCATATCATAATAATTTGATGCGTTCATTAGAAATGGTACAAAATAACTCTGTCCGCTTTATACTATCTAATTACGACCGAAACGCGAGCATCACGATAATGAAAACTAATCTTAAATTACCTACACTTGCTTCTCGTCGTAGAATGCTCCGTTTAACACTTTTTCACAAACTCTACCACCACTGGCCCCTACGTGATTTGCTAATACTTCCTCCTCATTATGTCTCGCGCCGTTTAGATCATGCTCATAAGGTTGGCAGTGCGTCGTCTAATACTGAATCATTCCGACAGTCATACATACCACGCACATCAAATGATTGGAATTGCCTTCCCACATCACTAGTAACTATTTCAGATCATGACAGATTTGTGACTTTGTTAACCAATCTTTCGTAAACCCTGTTGTATTTTGCATCTTCCTGGCCATACTCGTGTAAATAATCCATTGCACAATTACCTGTTGTATGTTGCCTTGTTAAAGCTATTATTGTATATTTAGTAACGTTGTTTTTTTTATTATGTATATTTCTGCTGTACATGCATGCTATACTGTGCCTACCACCCAGTTGAAAATCCCACCAGAGTGTGTTTGGTGTGTTCTGGTGTGTGTTGGTGTTAACACCAGAGTACACTGGTGTGTTCTGGTGGGCACACCAGCCTGGTGGGATGTGTTCTGGTGGGCACACCAGCTTGGTGGGATGTGTTCTGGTGGGAGCAGGATGTGTTCTGGTGGGAACAGGATGTGTTCTGGTGGGAACACCAGCCTGGTGGGATGTATTCTGGTGGACACACCAGCCTGGTGGGATGTATTCTGGTGGATCCACCAGCCTGGTGTGATTTTTTCTCGTGGATACACCAGCCTGGTGTGGTGTGTTCCGGTGGATACACCAGCGTGGTGTGGTGTTTAGCCAAAACCACTCCGGGTTGGTACGGTAGTACACTTTTAGCAAAAAAAAAATTGGAGCTCACAGGCTGCTCAAGAAATATATTTTGTGTTTGGGGCTTACCGTAGGCGCGAGCACAGGGGCGGCAGGGGGGGGCGGCGCCGCCCCCCCCTATTCACCTAAGAGGGGGGGTGCAAAGTCAGCCCCAATACATTGACATAATAGGGAGGGGGACACTACGATGAACCTACCCCCCCCCCCCCCCGTGAAGGGGAACCCTGCGCACGCCTATGGGGCTTACAATTGGACTCGGAATTTTCTTCAACCGAATGCACAGACTCCCTAAAATTTTCCTCAACCAGACTCACTCAGACTCACTCACCAAAATATTACTTAGCCGGACTCATTCAGACTCGTGGCTGGATCCGAATCTCAGCGAGTCGACTCATGACTACGTTAACTTATAATTAGCTTTTCCGACCTGGGTGTCAATGCTATTGCTTCCTTGGCATGTGTTAACGCTCTCCACACACTGGAGCCAGGAAGCATGTATAACATATTTTACTTTGGTTTTGAAGATTTTGTCGACCAGCATCTGCAAGACAAACCCACCGTAATAGACCTTATCATGACGAGATAGCACCGCTCGCTGGATTTGCAAGTGCTGCGTCTGAGATGCAACCAAAATTGCTGTTGGAGCCACTGCATGTCAATTCACCTTTCATTGTATACGTGCAACACGTACAACCAACAGCAACCTTCATAATAGAATTTTAAGGCGCAAATGAGGACGGACACAGAAAGAACACAGGACAGAGCGCCTTGTGTCCGTCCTCATTTGCGCCTTAAAATTCTATTATGAACGTGTACCAACTTGCCCAACAAAGAGTTCTCCTTAACAGCAACCTACAGAGTGCTGCAAGAACATCAAGTGTTACTATCCCCTCGTGACTTAGACCTGCGTCACACTGTTTACACGTCACTATGATAACACCTCCTCGATATGGAAACCAAAAATATTTTTTAAGGAAGCGGTATTAAAAGTATATGAAAGGCGCTCGGAACAACTATACATTTTTTTAGTGTTCGTGACACCAGAACTTTTATTAAGAGCAACAATACGAAAACTGCTAAAATTTGTGTCACTACTCCTTTAACGCCATCTAACATAATAGGTGCCCTCCACTGCCCCTTTTGATCTCGTACCTTCCGATATCAGTTATTAGTGGTTGCAATCCAGTAAGCACATTTTTATTGAAAGACAACTCACACGAGATCATGGGCATCGGCAGGGGGGTCAAAAAGGGGCACTTGCCCCCCCTCAAGCACTTCCCCCACACCCAAGCTATCCCAGTGCTCTCCCCCTCTCCCAGTCGCGATGCAACAATGGTTTGCTCCCCCAAGAGAAAATTATGTCAACGACCATGCACGAGATACTTTTATCAATAACTTCCCGTGAAAGAGATTGCGCGCTGAGATGAAGGCAACCCCCCCTCCATAACTCATGCCTCTGATCAATAAGTATTTAGCTGGAGTATGAACTCTCATGCATTGAAGTATGCCAGTTGACACAGGTATAAACATGAGCCGACATAAGGCTGATAGTAATGAAGTTGAGTAGATAGGACCATAAGTTGGCAAAAAAAATGGAGCTCACGCAGGCTCACTCAAGAAATATATTTTGCGCTTATGGCTCACTCGAACTCAGACTCACCAAAATTTTTCTCAACCGCACTCACTCGGACTAAATCTTGCCAAAATATTACTCTCCTGAACGCACTCCGCCTCAGACTTGCTGCTTCATCTGAATATGAGTGAGTCGACTAATGAGTGAGTTTGCTGACCTATGTATATCGCTCTCTGGTATGCTGTATTCTCTTGGACAAACCACATCCTCATGTGGCACCACACAGCTAGTCTGGCCAGGTGCTTTCCAGAGCATTAAAGAACACGAGACAGCCCTACAATTTACTGTGAACACGAAATCTGTACACATTGTGGAACTGATGACAAACAAAAGGCGCAGAAACTGAAGCCAAACAGCAGTGTGTATACTTTATTTCAGAATACATGTTTAGTTACACCAACACAAAGCTTTTGTACTACAATTGATATGTACAAGATACTATATAAACTGTCGTAGGCAAATGTTCATGCTTGATCATAGCAACAAAATAACCGAAAAGTTCAACAGAACGTTGTGCAAATTAGGTACTTGAATATAAAAGCACCCAAATTCTGCATTGTATTGTATTGTTGCATTGCCCTCACATAGGAATAAATATTGAAAACTCGATTTGAAACATTCATTAATTCCAAGATGGTGTGCAAGTTTGGTGCACGGCAAACACATATCCGTATATATGCGAGAGGGGCAAATTGACGTCGGCATCCTAGGCCCAATGACAGCAATGGATATGGCGTTCAACAGTGCAGCACATTGCAGAATGTGAAGAGCCACACAATCATTGTGAAAATGTATGAAAATTTCTTCTCTTTTCTACATGAAGACATGACTGTCCCATGAGTACAAGCTTCTATTGACTGCAGTGCCAACAGGTGCTGCAGATTGCAAATCAAACAACTTTATATTTGGGGCTTCAAAGACACACCAAGACTTTAAAAAGAGCATAGATGATATGGCTTAGAGTTAGTGAAATGTGCATTAAAAGGTAATGATGCAAAAATTTTCAGTTGTCGTTGTTTTTAGCGTCAAATGAAAGGCCAAGCCCTCAAGAGCCTAGAAGGTGCACTAGTAAGCATGACTGCACCCTGAAAAATGAAGTACACGTTAGTATTAGTTCCTACTGAACCCTGACGCCACGACATGATAAAGCTTCTCATCACATCCTCGCCCAAGCTCATGATATTCTGACGTTTCCACGGTTGGCTCTGTTGGTGACGCACAAGCAGCCATTTTGTCTGTTTTGGTCCCTGACACCATCAACACTGCTGATACTGGTGCGTGAGGCAACCAGAACTTGTGGCCTGACACCACACTAGGGTCAACGTCACAAGGTAAACCAAGCTAAAGTTAACTTTAAATGTTTCCCGAGTTTCACACTAGCTCATAGTCATCTCCACATAAAAGAAATTTGTATAAGAAAGCAAAGTCAGCCTTGAAAATTGGTGTTGGTACTTCTTTCAATGGATGCGAAAACATGGTTTCCAAATATTGCATTACGCAACTTCAGCAAGCCATCCACTTGTATCCATTGCAGTCCAGTCGTTACAGCAAAATCAAGAACTAGCACATAACTTGCAATCTGCTCCATAGGTCGGCACTTTAAGGGAGTACTCACTCAAACTCACTCACCACAATTTTTTCAGCCTTCGCACTCACTCACGTTCACACTCACGTCCACTCACACTCATGAGTACTCACTCACGTTCACACTCACCTCCACTCACACTTATGAGTTCTCACTAACGTCCACTCACACGCATGAGTACTCACTCATACTCAACTCACCACGTTCAAATGAGTGTGAGTTGAGTGCACTCATGAGTGAGTGTGCCGAGCTCCATAGGTCGGCACTTTAAGGGAGTACTCACTCAAAAATCACTCACCACAATTTTTTCAGCCTTTGCACTCACTCACGTTCACACTCACGTCCACTCACACTCATGAGTACTCACTCACGTTCACACTCACGACCACTCACACTCATGAGTTCTCACTCATGTTCACACTCACGTCCACTCACAAGCATGAGTACTCACTCATACTCAACTCACCACGTTCAAATGAGCGTGAGTGAGTGTGAGTTGAGTGCACTCATGAGTGAGTTTGCCGAGCTATGATCTGCTCACAGAGAGGCCAGGAGGCATTGTGGCTCAATTTTATTGCCATACGATCAAAGATCAGCATCAGGGTTGATGACTCGAGCATCTTCAGGAGCCTCTTGACTACTTTCCAAATTACCATGGACTTTGCTGACTGTTCCAGAAAATTCATCCTGTGCATTTGGTTCATCTTCGAGCCCAACAATGTCCTCAGCAAGCTCATTTGAATTTGCCTGCATAAAAAAAAGAGAAACAAAACAGCAGTGAGACGGATATTCAGAAGTTATTCATTAACGTTAAATCATAAAGTGTAAGAGGCACAAAAGCAAATTTGCAGACAAAGCAACAAGCGACATGACTGAGTTAGCTTTTTGCCTGAAGTTGAAACCCACGAAAGCGGCAGCTGTCCAATGTTGCCGGTATGAAGCTGGCATGACACATGCTCTAAGCAAGTTAACCATATTTGTTTTTTTTTTGGCTGTTTGCTTCTTCCACGTGACAACCAGTAGTACGTTATATAATGTACATACTATTCCAACTTTGTGCTACTGACTGGTCTCATAGAAATTCTGGCTAACGAGCAATGTATTCTAGATTTCTGCAACTGAGCAATCTAGCAAGAGAAACGAGTGATCTGGTCATGCGACAGTCCATTTCCTTGCGTGTCACTTTTGAATGCAAAATAGCTCTAATGATATTTGGGCTTCAAGCACTCGCAGCATGACAGCTAGCAGATGTGAAATTGACAATGATTACAGCAAAGTGATGCGAGCACAAAGAGATCACAGATGCTGTAATACCGAACAAGTCATGAGAACAAACCATTCATGGTTCTGGCAAGAAAAGCGTATTAATAAATCTTATCTACACCAATTTACTCTGACTATCATCGTCCTTTTGTCAGCTGCTCAGAATTTTGAGTAGCAAGCAATACCAAATGAAAGGGTTAACATCACAGCACAGCTCATTTATTATTCCTTGAAAGGATTTTTTATTGGGATAGTTTTTTACACGTGAAAAGTACACAGTAGCTTAAACGGAAATAATACAGGCTAGGAATCATTGTTCCCGTCTCAGCTTGCACTACTGAGCATTACTACATTCCTTTCATTAAATCAGGGACATTTGCTCAATGTAGGTGCAATGCTGTTTCAGAAGCCTCTGCATAGCACTAATGTGTAAATATTTGTATGAACACAGCTGCAGTAACTCATTTTCTTTGTTGAAATGTGTCCCTCATTGCAAGTGCGTGGAACATTCCTCGCACACCTGGTGTCTTAGATTTGCTACTAATAAATGATATCCGAGCCAAATGGGCACTTTTGAAAGGCCATCCACTCGATGACCACCGAAACATTACTATTACCTTTATCAACACCGTGCAATTGCGTGTCAGGTGGTTGCATTTGCGTGCCAGGTGCTTATTACTTCATTCTTCGTCGGCAGAAAAAAAGGAAAAATAGGGTACAAAAATAGGAACAGAATCCGTTGCTTAAATCTTCATATTATAAGCAAGCCAAGTGGAAACAAAACTGTCCTAGATGTGGCAACACTTGTGCGAGTTAGCAGACGACGAAAAAAAAAAGCAAAAGAACTTCATCGCAAGCCCACTTGGACAAGAGTTGAATAGAACGGGCGGGAGTGGTACTGCGCAGGCATTAAATCCTAGATATCGCCCCTCATGTATTAACCGCAGTTTCGTGGCCAGTCCCCCCGTAGTAAGAGCCGAAATTCAAGGGCAAGCAAGTACTCCCTCCCTCTCGCTCCTCCCTCGCGGGATGCCCACTGACAGCCCCCCCCCCTCCCCCCCCCCCCCCAAAAAAAAAGTGAATGCACACTACCCACACACTTCCTCTCTTTAACATACAGGCACCGACCCCGTGTTCTTTCACCGCCCCCCGCCCCCCCCTTGACGCAGCGCCGTGCTCCCTATTGGGCTGCAGAGTTAAGCGTTATTGTCATAATTAACACTACTACTACTCACCTCTCCCTCCCGCATTTGTGGGATCGAAATTCTGGACAAAACGCTCGCACCGCGCGCCCAGCTGATACATAGATGTGAAACAGCTGACTGCATCGCCCCGAGGAGGAAAGCTGTCATTTACGACGAAAGAAGCTGTTGCCTCACATGAGCGCGAACGTAACGGCTCCGTGTGCGAATTGACATTGATAATGCCGGGCGCCGAGAGTCATTTTAAAATAGAACTTACCTGAGAAGCATCCAGAGTAGCAGACGATTCTTGTTCTGGCTCCACACAGTCTGTAGAGGAACTTCGATGTTGAGTCGGTTCCAAATAGAATCGATAACGCCAGTTCGGAGGTGGAACTGGTGGAACCGACTACCGTGACGGGCCAACACTGCCAACACCTCGACGGGCGCGGGCCCAGACCTCGGGGCCGTCACTTCTGTACTGACGGAAGTATGATTAAGACGCACAGAACACGCAACGTATATTCAATATCATACAAATCCGGTTGTTAATCACATTGCGGCCGACTGCGTTAGTGGCGTAGTGTGTAAGACCGCTGCACAGTACGTGGAGGCAGTTCGCAACGTCGCGAGTTCGAATCTCCCTGGTTCTTCTTTTTTTTTAGTGCTCTTGTTTTCTTTTTTTACATTGTGTGACTACTAACCGGACTGCTTCGAAGGAACCGCTATTTTTTTTAGACAACAATTAAGCAGAAGGCTGAAGCCGCTGAAGCTGTACTCGAATGACCCGAAACATCGTTGCATTACATCGTACAGGAATGAGGCACCGGCGTGGTATTTCCGACTATTGATTTATTACGTGGAGAACGCGCCAGAGCCATAAACCCACGAAAAAATAGTGGCAATCGTTAGCGCTCCGTTGATAAAATAGCTAGCTTTGGTGTCGTTCGAAACCGGAACTGATTGTATAAAAGCTGTGACAATATAATAAATTATTAGCAGCGCTTTCATGTTTGTCACTACTTGATTTATGATTTAGAGTTCAAGAACTTTCAACTAAAACAACAAAGTTAATCAGTCAGGAAAATATAATGACAGTACACAGGCCAGCATACACTTAGTTAGCGGTAAAACACTCATTTTACGGCTCTGTTAGCAACACTGACGTTGTTTTTTTTTCTTCTCATGGCGGATTTTGTGTGCGTGAACGATCGCGCGCTTGTCAACTGTTACTGAGGTGGCGTTCTTCGTCTACGTGAGATACGAATTTCACAAGATCGAGAAGGTTATAG
This sequence comes from Rhipicephalus appendiculatus, assembly GCA_030522465.1. Classification (NCBI taxonomy): domain Eukaryota; kingdom Metazoa; phylum Arthropoda; class Arachnida; order Ixodida; family Ixodidae; genus Rhipicephalus; species Rhipicephalus appendiculatus. Next base: position 22,708 of record JALIZH010026318.1, read on the forward strand.
GTGCATAGAGCGTGTGGTTATGGTGGCCACCTTAGTGCGGCGGTTTAGCCGCAAGGACGTTGACGACTTCCACCCCTGGGGATGTCTACAGTGCTTCCTGGGAGCAACAAAGAGAAGACCAAAGGCGGCTATTACGACACCGCACTTCTGCATATGACAGGTGAAGTAAAATTCTTCATTACGTGGGCCGCGTATTCTGTGCGCATGTTTAAAATCTCTTCTCTGGCTAGCGTAGTCCAAGAAGAGATTTTTTCCGCCCATTGTACTTGCGACGTGCTGAACCACGCCGTGTTTAACCAACTATGTCATGCCCCAGCGCTGGCCGACCGCTGGCTGCATGCAACCTGCTTATTATTCAACCGTATGTGCTTACGCCGAGGTGCCGTCTCCGCGATAGAGTGCATCAGTGGATGCTATAATTTGCGCTGTGTGCAGATCCGTGAACCATGATTCGCAAAGATTTTATTAATCCACGGGGTGAATCTGTGATAGTATATAGATGAATTGTCGAATACCGCAGTTCTTGGTCACTTGTTATGTTCGAAATGGATTGATCACGACAGGTGCGAGCGACTTGTGTTCTCAAATGCGCTGCACCATAGTGCTCATGCTTCAGGAAGAGTTGAAAACAAGCGTGCGACTACGAAGCTTACCAGCTTAAAGATTTCTTTAGCGAAATCTTTGTCACCATTCCATTACACTTATCTTTATTAACCAAAGGACTTGCTGTTGAATTCGTGTATTCAGCATGTTGGTTGTATATCTGTGAGGCCTTGCCCAGTGTTACAAGGATGGGCTTCTGTGCTGTAATCTTTCCCACATGCTTTTATGCAAATGTGTGCTAATCATCATAATTACTTTTTGATAAGGGCGGCCCTTAATTGTAATTTTCCTCTAGTGGTAGTTGGAACGATAAGTGTACAAACAAAATTGTTTATTTTTCTTTCACAATTGTGATAAAGTGCACGATTCCCATTGCATGTTTACATAGTTTTGTGTGACTGCATTGTCTTGTGTAATCAGCTGATCTGTTTATCAGTTGTGACAACATGTCACTTTTATTCACAGCCCAAAGAAGAAATGCGCCAACATGTCAACACATAAAAAACAAAAAAAGTGACCTCGACCAGTCCAAACAAACATTTATGATGATTTAGCTTCTGGTGGGGAAGCCTTGCTCACAATTAATACATCAGCAGAAGTGTTTCATTTAAATGGGCTTGAGTAATCGCTGTCTAGATTGGGTTTAGACGTCTGTCGTTATGCTTAAGGGCTAGTTCACACCGGCGACCGGTCGCGTGACCAAGTTAGTCGCTTTGCAACTGGTCGCAAAGCGACTGCCTTGGCTCGGCCGAGCACTCCGTGGAGGCGATGGTAGCACAGAGGAATGCACTCGTTTGTATCTGACGGCAGTGGGCCAGCGCAAAAAAAAAGCAATGAGCCCGGACGTAAACAAATGCTGACGTCACTTCTGGGCTTCGCTGATTGATGCTAGCCGTCCTGCGACTGAAAAATCGCGCAGCGAGCGACTGAGTCAAAGCAGTCGTTTTGCGACCAAAGCGACTGTTTGGGACCAGTCGCAAAGCGGCTAATTTGGTCGCGTGATTGGTCACCGGTGTGAACCAGCCCTTACTGTGTTACAAGTGGTCTGTTTGATAAGCAATTCCAGATGTTGCTGAGACGCTGTCATTTTTTCGGTTGCGATGATTGTTGCGTTGTCCGACTCAATATTGCAGTCATTCATGACGGCATGTTCAGCTAAAGTGTTGTTGCTGACGCTCTTATTTTCTATGCCATGGGCAAGCTGTTGCAGACGTTTCTTGTAGTTTCGTGACTGACCGGTGTAAACACCCTTGCACTCTGCGCAAGGTATCTTGTAAACTACACTGGGGAAACCCTCCTTCGGCAGGCAGTCCTTCACTCTCATAACTTGATGGCACACCTTTTTGGGTAGACTGTGTGCCACGTGTATGTCATACTCACGTAGGACATGTGCCATCATAGCTCGGCACACTCACTCATGAGTGCACTCAACTCACACTCATTTGAACGTGGCGAGTGGAGTATGAGTGAGTACTCATGCGTGTGAGTGAGAACTCATGAGTGTGAGTGGTCGTGAGTGTGAACGCGAGTGAGTACTCATGAGTGTGAGTGGACGTGAGTGTGAACGTGAGTGAGTGCGAAGGCTGAAAACATTGTGGTGAGTGAGTTTGAGTGAGTACTCCCTTAAAGTGCCGACCTATGTGTGCCATACATTAGCTTGTTTCAGGAATAGACTGTACAGGGGCTCGCTTCGTAGAAGCAGGGGGGGGGGATGGCGGGAAGGAGGTGCGTCAACGTGTCCCCGTCACAACATCTGAATTTCACCTCTGTGCGCTGCGCCGCCCATGACAGGGCTGTTGACAGCATGCTACTGCAGTGTGCCAAAAAATTGCTCAAAGACACAGAATGTGAACACGGCAAAGACATGGGACGACTTCTCTAACTGCGGATACCCTAAGCACTTTATCAGCTGTAGAGCGCTAAGACAAGGACACCAGAGAAAGAAAAATACAGCACGTGCCTTGTCCTTGTCTTAGCACAGTTAAACCATTATGAAATGAAGGTCAAACAACTAGCCCAACTTGGTTCTCTTCTACTTTATCAGCACAATGGAATGCTAACTGTTATGATAGGTAACATTGACATGCCTGCTTCTCGCCTCTATGCAGCGAGTCCATGTACCGTATATTAGAACAAGCGAATGTTTGGCACGTGTCCTATGTGAGTATGATGTGCATGTGGCACACATTCCATCCAAAAAGATGTGCCATAAACCTGTGAGAGCGAAGGATCGCCTGCCCAGGGAGCGCTTCCCCGGTTTGTTTACCAGATACCTTGCGCAGACTGCAAGGGTGTTTATATATGGGAGTCAGGAAACTACAAGAAGTGTCTGCTGCGGCATGCCCGTGATGTAAAGATTGAGTGTGTATCTCGAGAACATTTTAGCAGAACACGCCATCATGAAGAACAAGATTGATCGAGACAACGCAAGAATCATTGCAACAAAAAAAAATGAAAGCATCTCGGCTACATCTGGGATCGCTTATCATACTGACTCCTTGTAACACAGTTAATCTTAAAAAAAATCTAGAACTTATCTGTGCTTAGTCTTTTAAGCAATTACTCAAGCCCATTTAAACAAGCCACTTCTGGTGATGCATTCATTGTGAGCAAGACTCCCATTCTGGAAGCCGAAATGTGACACATGTGTTTGGACTGGTCAGCGTCTCTCTTGTTTCAAATGTACCGTGCTGACCGAATGGGATTATGGCATGCTGTCAACCTCCATGTCAACGCAGAGTGCATGTGCTATGGGAAATCAAGAAAAAGGAGTGAACAAATTGCAACAAAAAATGACGTAATTTTTAAAGTGGCATGGTTGAGGTTTCCACCGAAAAGCAAACCCTGGCTTGGGAACAAGAGGGCTAGTCAAATGCAGCCCAACTATGCTATGGCGTCCTAGACTTTAAGGTGAAGCTCAAGTGTCTTTCTTAGTGTTTTAAAACGTTGGTAGTGTCGGATGGTTAGCAGATATGGATAAGAAAAGCCTAATAAATTGCTTAGGTTGGTCTGTAAAAACTGTGTAAGAGCTGAGCTACGCCATTTTCTGAATAGCCATGCAGGCCGCTTGCCACTCTATTGAAAAGGAGACTGCAGAGGAGGCGCTTCTGGATGACGTGGCCTGTTTGAGCCTATCATTGTGGGGTGAACAGTTATCACCATCAATTGAGGCTTCACCATGGAGATTGGAGGTGTGTAGTATTTGATGACCATTTGTATATTGTGCACCAGTGGTAGCGTAGGTAGGTTGCTTTCTTTCTGGCTTCCTTTTGTGTCATATTATATGTGAATTCTCTTGTTTGTTGCTGAACGATAGAAGGGGAATTTTAAGGGCCCATTTTTTGTTTGCTTTGTTAGACACAACCTTAATGAGAACCTACAGACAATCAAGCCACGAAAAGTGTAGGGGACGTTTTTCCTAGTAATTATGACATACATGTGAAAAAATTAAAGTGGACAAAAAGAACCTGCAACCTTCTAATAATGCGAATGATGCTCTAGCAATTGAGCTATGGTTGCAGTCGTCCCACCGTCCACTTCATGGGGTATATCTGTGCGTTAAAACCAGGGAGTGCTAGCACTGCTCGTAGCCGTGATGGCAAATGCGGAACATCCCCCCCCCCCTTTTTTTTGCCTGATGGCGTCGCATAGCACGTAATCTGTATAGACATGTTTCTAGACAAGTTGTTGCAATTAAGCAGACTATTCAATAGCCACTTACCACAGAACCGCCTAGGCCTTGTGTGATTGTAACCTTGATTGTGACTTATTCTGCACTGCTTACGATTCGCAGTATATCATGCATAGATGTACGATATACTGTATACATAATATACTTTCACAGATGTGCTCTGAAAGAGCGGCATGATAACAGTGTGCAAGTTCTCTGTCACGTGGCTTTGTTTTCTTCTCACATTTAGTGTACATTTAGTACAGTTCAGGCCACACAAAGTTAGTAAAAAATGCTATAGCTTTTTCCTGCCTTCACTCTGCGATGACCAAATCTTGTCATCATTTAGTGGCTTCTAGTTTCACCTGTCAGGTGAACAAATTGACGCAAGCTGGTTTTCCACTTGAGTTGCTCTCTGCTACCTGCGAGAAGCTACTTAAGAAAATAAAAAAAGGCGGCAACAATGAACCTAAGCCAGCCCAAAATAACAGGCAAGAAAGTCGCTGTGATACCATACATTCATGGTTTTACTCACAGACTCAAGAAGGTTGCCAACCACTTCGATGTACGGGTTTTGATTTCGGCGCGAAACAAGTTGAGCAGACTATGTGTGAAGGTGGACCGCCGCGCAAAGAACAAAGAGGTCGATGTAACATTAGGTTGCACTGTTAAGCATGCTCACAGCTATATACCTTGCTGCTCCTGCGTTGTTTATTCAATACCTCTGTCATGCAACCCCGTTTACGTGGGGCAAACGGGGCGGTGCCTTAATGTGCGATTAAGGGAGCATTTTAATTCCTTGAAAGGCCCCGCTAGCTCTCATCTATCAATGCATTGCCGCGATTGTGGGTGCACTCCTGTTTTTGGCTCTTCTTCTATTCTGTATAAACACAGAAGCCAGAAAGCACGTGAAATTGTTGAGGCCGCTCACATTTCTAAGCTGTCACTTGCATGTGTCAGTCAGGCGTCGGTAACACTACATGATAAGGAAATTTCGTATCTTGGGACTACATGTGACATGTGTGTGCTTTTGGTTTTGAGCGAGGAAAGAAGAGCAAGTGTTGTTTGCGCATGTACCGTTTGGCGGTGTGATGCATACATGTTTTATTTCCGATTAAAGATGCTTAGTTGAAAGTCAGCGCTTGTACTTGTCTGTTCTCCCTGTGTGCATCGTCTCGTTTTTCGCGCTGCTATTTTTCCATGGATCACTACATAGTTCGCCATCTTGTGGTCGGCTTCCTCATTTTTTTATTCAGTAGGGTCTGTGGAGTAGTGCCGTAGGCAAGTACGCATAATCGACTTTTTTCAGGCGCATGAGCTCCACCAACGTGTGCGAGCGCTCGTGGGTAGTGCTCATGGTGATGCCGCAGCAATTGCCACGACGAGAGCACAGGTCTCACTCTTTAGTTTTCTGCTCGCGCCAAGCCAGCACTTCTTAGTCAAGATATACATATTCCTGCATAATTCAATCATGAACTTCTCTGTTTAGCTGCAACAGTCTCTCTACGATTTCCATCTGTCTAGTGTTTTCGTGCATGACTGTTGGACTGGATGAGCAGGCCCAAAGCTTCATTTTCTTTTCTTTTTTATTGCTAGCATACCCTGTGGCATCAGTTAAATAAAAAGGTATGACTTTGTTTCCTACATGTAGTCTAGGAGCTGTCTGTCCAATTTGCAAATGCACTTGCAATCAATGTCCTTCGACACTGTCAATGAGCACAAAGTGGGATTCTGAGATTTAAGGTGGTTGCAAAAGTGAGTAGCTGTCATTTAGTAAAATAAGGTACACATTGATTGTTACCTTTGGTGAGAGCGTGCACGTTGCTCTCATTGTAGGTGATATATGACAGGCTTGTATCACCCTTTGATGACACTAACTGCAGCTGTTGCATTTTACCTAGTCATAGTCAAGAGTTCGACAAAAGTGTGGTCTGAAGAAATTATCTGGTGTTTTGGAACCGCATATGGGTTCCTTGTTCACGGAACTGTAGTGGTAGTCGGCAATTATGTAGCCAGTAGGTCACGCAATGAGTGCGCGTAAATGGCAGGCATAGTTCCTGTTGTCTTATTATAGGAGCCGACGGGATGACACATTCTTTTCCTTTGTGATGATAGTCGCATTATCCCAGAATGGTGTAATTATAATATTACGCACGCTCAGCAATGGCGTTCGTCATGTTACTTATTAGTCATGTCACGTTGGTGCTCCTTGAGGTGTCGGGTTAACTTTCCTGTTTCGACAATATTCACTTGACAGCAATCAGAGCACAGTATCTTATATACTACACCTGGGAATGATTCACACGACAGCCTGTCTTTTACATTCATGAGCTGCTTCCGGATCTTGCTAGTTGGGACGTGAGCAGTGCCAAATTGTATCTTGTTTTCAAGGTACAGGACGTCACACTGAGTGAAGACGACACTGTGGTCTCGTTCGACGTCACGTCACACTTTACAGGTGTCCCAGTGGACTTGGCTGTAACTATGTGCGAAGAAGCCCTAAAAGCAGACAGTGGTCCTCCCGGTCGCAGCCCCTTTGATGTCTTCGAACTTAGCGAGTGGCTGCGGTTTTGTCTCAGCAACACATATTTTTCGTATGGTGGCATTTACCAGCAAACGCATGGTACGGCGATGTGAGTGTCAATATCAGTCACTACAGCTAATCTAGTAATGGCAGCCTTGGAGGGAAAGGTCCTGGCAATGTTCACTCCAGCACCCAAAGTGTTTAACCGGCACGTCGATGACTGCTTCTGCATTTTGAAGAAGCGAGACATTTAACACTTCTTGCACTGCCTGAACGCCCAGAATGCGAACTTACAGTTTACCGTTGCACACGAGAAGGACAACATGCTGCCTTTTTTGGATGTTAAGGCGTGCCGGGATGGGGGCTCCCTTGCCTTCTACGTATACAGGAAGCCCACGCACTCAGGTCGTTATCTCAGTTTTAATTCGCATCATCCCATCAGCCACAAGACATCTGTAGTGTCATCCTTGGTAACACGGGCCGTACGGGTCAGCTGAGATCGCGATGCACTAAAGAAGGAACAACAGACGATCCACCGGGAGCTAAGCCACATTGGCTATCCTGATTGTTTTATCTCTAAAGCTGGAAAGCGGATGCTACAATCAAGCTCACAGAGCAGCGCGACAACTTGTGCACATGCAGCCACACCTTACGTCGAAGGAATCAGCGAGCCACTTTCACGCGTATTTTCATGATAGGATTTGCGCATTGCGCATGTCTTGACCAGCAAGCTCCAGAACCAGCTCGTGAATGTAAAAGACAGGCTGCCAAGTGAATCGTTCCAGGTGTAGTGTATAAGATACCGTGCGTGAATGTCAAGTGTATATTGGTGAAACAGGAATGTTCTCCCGACGGCTCAGGAAGCACCAACGTGACGTGACTAATAACAGTCACACGACGAACGCCATTGCTGAGCATGCGGATGACCATAATCACACCATTGAGTGGGATAATGCTACTATCATCGCCAAGAAAAAGAATGTGTCATCCCGCCGGCTCCAATGAATAGGACAACAGGAACTATGCCGGCCATTTACGCACGCTCGTTGCATCACCTACTGGCTACATAATTGACTATTCCAGTCCAGCTCAGTGAAGAAGGACCCCGTATACGGTTCCGAAATGTCAGATAATTTCATGAGACTCGGTCAGTGACAGTTTTTCATCGCATTTTGCGAACGACGCTTGTGTTTTCATGTGTTGGCTTACCGGTGACCATGCCGTAGATATATGTATAGTTAGTAATGAGCAATATCAGATGGAACACTGAAATTACCTTTTAAAGGCCATAGCGGCAAAGTGCAGGTGGTAGGCACAAAGGTGTTCATAACACCATATGCCCTAGTGGAAATATATCTCTTGGAATTTTGTACACAACGTTCATATTAGTACGTTACAAGTAATCGTTAACCCTTTCAGTCCCAGTGATTCCAATTGGAATCATAAATTATGTAGGTCAGTCAGCAAGCATCTGGTAAAGATAAAGCGTTGTTCTTCCTCAAGAGCCCGTATTTAGCATCTGCCCTACATGTAGTGTCAACATGGTACACACAATACAGCGAGGTCACGTCTGAACGAAGAAATTACAGAAGCGGTCGTGCTGTTCCCGCATTTCGCTGAGGCAGCGTCTTCTTTCACCGTGCAGAGATAGGGCATTTATTTTAGTTCTGTGCCGGAAATTTGAATTTTGGCTATTGGACATTATGCTATCCTGTCTAAATAACATTTTAAGTAATAAATGAAGTAAAAATTGTGGAAATATTATTAAATAATAATTATTTATTAAATTATTTGTCCCATTAATTACTCTTCACTGGAAAGTCTGAGCAAAGATTTTTTCAGTTTTTTCGGACTACCACGATCATGTGCATCTCGAAATGTAAAAACTAGTTGCTTACATTGAAAATAGTTAATTCGGGACTGAAAGGGTTAAGTAAACATAAATTTGGTGTTCCAGCTCACATTGCTCTTGATAGTGCATCGTCTACAACACTATAATGCGTGCTGATACCGTCATGACGTACTATCGTACTATGCCGCTAAACTGCTACATTTGATATGCATCCGCACCGTAATACCTACACTTAGTACGTTAGTCCTTTTACATTTCATGCATGCATGGGCCGGTACTGTAAAGAAAGTCGGAGTGGGGCGGTGGGGTTTGAACAGAATATCGCCTAATGTTGCAATTTGGAAGAATGCCTTTCCCATGTCTCATATAGAGTTCATGTATGCAGGAGGTTTGATGTACGTTTCAAGAAAGATATCCATACCGGTCTGCACAGTGACAAATTTTAAAATAGTTTTTGTTCTACCATGATGTTTACACATAGTGACCGCACGGGGTGCTCCAGGAAAAAAAATGTGCGAGACCCGTCCTGTCTCTGTAGCTCCCCCTAACAAAGCGTTATTAATTGCAATAGGTGAGAAAATATGGTGAATACCATTTAGCAAAGTCGCAAAAGTTTATTCCTTGTGAAGCTGCGGGGCCACTAGCAAAACAGTTCGTGGGCAGCATGCGGTCCCCGGGGCCACTCGTTTAAGACCCCTGCCTTAGAGGTTTGCATTTGTTTCCACTGTCACATATGGACTCATTCAGAGGAGTCTGCTGTCTTCTTATGCTCGCTTTGTTTTTCTTGGGGTTGTTGACTTGTCGGGGTGGTCGTGCAAGCGTAGTGCGAGTGTGCTGCATTTGCTTAGTTCTTTCATGCCTTCAGCTATCGGTGCCAACACTCGCTTACGTTGATTACATTTTTGTAGATGATGCAATTCTCACGTCTGAGGTTATATATGTCTACTAGAACATGGCTGAGTGTGCCAATGCGAGTGCCAGCCACCGGTGGGGAAATGTAGGAGTTGGTGAAAAAGCAGGGGTCATTTTCTTGGACGATCGCTTTTGGGGATACGTTCACTTTAGTGAGGTGTTCGGTCATCTACTATGAGCCACAGCAGTCCGACACTTTGCCAACAGTGCTGTGTTATCGCTCAGAGACACTGACTGACACACCTGGTGACAAATATCGCGACGGTATTGTCAAAAGTGAACGCTTGCCGGGTTTTCGCCATGGTGGCACTAGATTTATTAAGAGGATGTGACACTGCAGGTGCTCGAGAAGCTTTTCATGCTTATCTGCGATGAGTAAATGCTGCGGGAAACTTTGCAGTTTTTTTCAAGCGTACAAATTCAAATTAAGTTCTGTGCAGTTCAGCACTACAATTTTTTTTCTCATTTGGCCTGTTTTTCAGCTCTTGCATATCTCAGCCCTTCAGTTCATTTCTTACGGTTCCTTGAAAGACGAATCAGCAGGGTTCTGCTATATGTGTTTCACTTCAAAGTGTAGTTCAGAGCTTTCGAAACTGAGCACCTAGTTTTTGTCATCAGGATGAATTAATCAGTGTTTTGCTGAAGAAATAATTTTTGCTTTGTGTGTGTGCAGGTTGACCTGGCTAATGGTGTGATGCTCTCAAGGGCTGCCTAGAGTCGGCTCATGGGAGTTCAAAAGGACTTCCATTTGGTTAAGTGGTCCACCATCACAATATGGTCGACAGAGGCCCGCACACGTAGGAGCTTCACGGGAACTCTGTCAGACCGTTTTGCTGTAAAAGGCGGCCAGAAGCCTGCACAGCAGCCATTGTCCCCACAAAAAAAAGGAAGCATAGAGAGGTTAGTGAGGAAGCTCACATATTTCAGTAGTGTGTATTTTTTCTGTCATGTATGCATATCGTTTTATAACTTGTTGCCAGTTTGGCGACTACAGTGCCCTGTTTATAAGCACAGCTGCAAGTTTATTTCCAGCCACAGAATGTACATCCGTCAGCACATTTAACTGGAAACGCTCCGCCTCGGGGCCTTTACTCGCTTCGACTGATGCCAGCGCTCCCAGCGTTGGACACGATATGTTTGCTGCAGCCAACAGTAGATGGAGCGTGGGTCGATTTCACTAGTAAATTTCTCTTTCACTTCTGCCTGACTGGTGGGTTCAATGCACTCACCTGGCAGGTCCATTTTCGCCATGTTTCTCGTGGCTACGTTCCACGCATGCTCATAAAATTCGTTGCCGTATGCTTCTCTCTGCAATCAACCATTGGGTGCGACAGCTAACGCACCTTTCAAGTTCAAAATAACAGCTGCTGTTCGAAAGAAATGATATATTGTAAAATCAGATCAAATGCTTGTAAATGTTGTTCACCGCATTTCAGATTTATTGATTGTGCAACATTTACAAATGTTATGAACGTGCGTTTCCTCTGCTTTTCCTATACATCATTAATTTCGAGCGGCAGCTGCGATTTCAAACTAGAAAGGGGCATGAGCTGTTGCACGCAATGGTTCATCGCCGAGATAAGCGTATGGCAACGAATTTCGTGGGCCCACGTGAGAACGTAGCCACGAGCAAAATGTGGCAAAAACGGACCTGCCAAGTGAGTGTATTCGACTTGCCTGTCAGGCAGAAGTGAAATGGAAATTTGCTAGAGAAATCGATCTGCACTCTATCTGTCATTACCTGCAGCAAACATACCGTCTCCAGTGCTCGGTTGCGTTAGCTTCAGTTGAAGCGGATCGAGGCCACGCAGTGGAGTTAAAGGGATACTGAACAAAAATTTGAAAACACTGAAATTCAACTCGGACGACACGACTGTTCCTATACACAGCGTTTATTTCACGTAATTTCGAGCATTTCGCCGTATTTTTAGTGGATTGTGAGAGTGCGGCGGCTGCACGTCCTGCCTTGCCACTTCCCTTTGTCCACCTCTCCGCCTTGTCCCCACATGGGAGGCAAAATAGCACTTCTTCCTCAGAAACCACTTCAATTACCGAGCGTGTCGCGAGCGCGTAAAGATGCAAGGTGCGAGTGACAGTGGTTCCACAAGTGGTGATTTTGACTTAAGAGTTCGAGAAGCCTCCAAAACGGAGGCTTCTCGAATTTGCCACACGAATTTGCCACGTCTACGAATTTGCCACAAATGGCAAATTCGTAGACGTGGGCACAAGCTCTGTTTAGAAAAACAAACAAACGGCCGCGAGCGCGGCTATGGCGTTGTTGGCTGCCGGTTGAGAACACGGCTTGCAATGTTGATTGGTAAGCGATTTTGCAGTAAGCACGGTTGGTGAGTCAGTATCCGGCGGGTTTCTTGTAACTTCCTCTCTAGTTCATGCCGCAGCCACTAGACGTGCCAATTGGCGAAAAAATGCATTAAATTCACTATTTTCTGCTAGTCTGTGGCTGAAGTGAAGGCTGTTTCAACAAACCTCAGCACCCAGTTTTTCAGTAGGGCTATTTATCTCGGCGACGAAATTTTTGTTCAGTATGCTCACATGCCTAATGGGTGAAATGCTGAAATGCATGTCTACTTGCTTTTGCAGGTAACTGCATGCAAAAATGATTTGATATTATTGAAATTTAGATGGCATCTGCTGCATGTTCTCCACTGTCCGTAATGTTTTGTGGAAGGAAAACCTCAGCTGTGATATTATCTATCATTGCACTGACATTCCAGCCGTTGCAGTTTTTTGTGGTGTGAGCCTTCCCGAAGTTATTCCTAAAAGCATTAAACGAGCATTGTGCATTTCAGCTTTGTAAAAAGTTTGGTGACAATTTGTTGGAACGGTAGTCCTACCTTAGTTCCTCTGTTGGTAGTTAGGCTGTATAAGGAATTACATAGCAGAATCTTTGCAAATGTATATTTAGTGCTAGTGCTTCCTTAGTGGGCCTAGTCAGCTGCCGTAGTTCATCGATAGGCATTTCTTAATGAACAGAAATGGATCTGAAGTCAGCAAAAATCTGCAACAACCATATTGAACTTAAGTTATCAAATTAGCGAATCTTGTAATGAATTGTTTCTCTTTTTGCTCTGCAGTGCCTGCCGAAAGCCTTTTGGAAAAGGAAGCGAAGCAGGTCGCCCTGAACATCTGGCTTCTGGTGGTCACAGAAGACCAAGCTGAGACGAGGACAGAAAAAATAAACAGAGAAGTCATTTTTCAGTTCTAAACTACTGTGCAAGCCTGTTGTTTTTGCCCATGGCCACGTAAAAGTTCATGTTTTCATCCACAATGCATTTAATAACAAAAAGAGGGATTACACGAGGTCCCGTCATGCAAAAACACACCAGCCCGGTTCTTACCAAAACACGCCAGCCCGGGTCCCAACCAGAACACGCCAGCCCGGGTCCCACCAAAACACGCCAAACCGGTCGTATACGCCAAACCGGTCGTATACGCCAGACCGCCAGAAACCGGTCGTATACGCCAGACCGCCTGAAACCGTGTCTGAATTCCCGCTCTGGCGGAAACGGGAAAAATACGCCAGACACGGACTGGTGTTTTTTTCGACTGGGCATTAACTATTAATGTATTGTATTGCCTCTTTGTACTTACAGTATTGTATTTAGTGTCTTACCACTGCCCTCTGTAATTAATGTCTGTTGACCCTGAGGGTATAATAAATAAATAAATAAATAAATAAATACCAAATTTGGTGTATATCAAGCTAGCGAAACGGCCACGAGAGTGCCATGAGCGTGGCATGCAAGTCATTTTGCACATGACATGTCATGATTTCCATATTACCACTTGTCATTTATGCTCGTCATAAAATCACATCACTCAATACCAAACATGGTGTATATCAAGCTAGCGAAACGGTCACGAGAGTGTCATGAGCGTGGCATCGAAGTCATGTGGCAGATGACATGTCATGATTTCCATATTACCACTGGTCATTTATACTCGCCTTACAGAAACGCCACTCAATACCAAGTTTGGTGTACATAAAGCTAGCGAAACGGCCACGAGAGTGTCATGAGCGTGGCATGCAAGTCATGTTGCACATGACAAATCATGATTTCCATAGTACCACTTGTCATTTATGCTCGTCATACGATCACGTCACTAAATACCAAATTTGGTGTATATCAAGCTAGCGAAACGGCCACGAGAGTGCCATGAGCGTGGCATGCAGGTCATTTTGCACATGACATGTCATGATTTCCATATTACCACTTGTTATTTATGTTCGTCTACAGTCACGTCACTGAATACCAAATTTGGTGTATGTCACGGATCTCCGGACATCGGTCAGCCAGAAGGAATGGACGAGGCGAGAGCGTCAAACATACATCTTTTAATTACACACAAAGGGAAAACGCACATTAGCTCTAGAATAAATACAAACATAATAACTGGCACACACAAAATAGGAACATTTACAAATAAATCTAGCTAGAGAGTACGAAGCGTTCTTCGCTTACAAAACTTGTATCGTTGTGTGCCGACACATGATGAGGCGAGGCGTTGCGGGAGGCACTGGTGTTGACGTCGGTGTCCAACTTGGTGACGCCGACCTTCACTGGTGAGGAACGCGAACTGGCGTTGTCGGTGATGCTAGGAGCCTCAGGGTTCCATGACCTGTGCGTCGCAGGTACTTGCGCTGGCCAGCGTCTCCCAGGAACGGGATCTGGCTCAGACGAGGCCTACGGTGGGGTGCCGTAGGATGGGGCGCTCGGTGCACAAGTCGATGGCGCTCCCAGGCCGCTGCGGGTTGTCGTGCTTGCCTCCCGGTCCTTTGGCCAGCCGGAGTCTACAGTGCGTTGCCGTAGAACGAGAGCTGGAGCGCCCGGAACACAAGCCGGCGACGCTCGTGCCCAGCTCACGCGCTCACGATTGAATGCCCAGTGCCCCTCTGCACACGTCACCTTCCCTTTTATAGCTTCCGCTTCATCTTCCTCTTCTTCTGGTGCCGTTGTTCTGTCATACTGTAATTGTCATCTTCCTTTTCTTTTACAGTATTTACCATGTCACATCCTACATGTGACAGTGTATATTAAGCTAACGAAACGGCCGCGAGCGCGCCATGAGCGTGGCATGCAAGTCATGTCGCACATGACAAGTCATGATTTCCATATTACAAACTTGTCATTTGTGTTCGTCATACAGTCACGTCACTCACTCCCAAATTCGATCTATGTCAAGCTAGCGAAACGGCCACGATAGTGTCATGAGCGTGGCATGCAAGTCATGTTGCACATGACATATCATGATTTCCGTATGACCACTTGGCATTGATGTTCGTCATAGAGTCACGTGACGCAATATCAAATTTGGTGTTATGAAGCTAGCGAAACGGCTGTCAGCACGCAATGAGCGTGGCTGCAATCATGTTGTACATGACATGCAGGTCATGATTTTCATATTACCACCTGTCATTTATGTTGGTCCTGCGGAAATGTCTCATCGTACCAATTTTGGGATATATCAAGATAAGAAAATGGCCTCAGGAGCACTATGGGCCATGACGTGTAAATCATACTTTTCATGACAAGTTAATCATGATTTTCATTATATGACCAGTCATTCATGTTCGTCATACAGTCATGTTATGCCATACCAATTTTGGTATAAATCCCATTAGCGATACGGCCAGGAGAGCACAAAGTCATAGGCAGCTAGATAGATAGATAGATAGGCAGCTAGATAGATAGATAGATAGATAGATAGATAGATAGATAGATAGATAGATAGATAGATAGATAGATACGCTCAACGTCGCCGAAGTTCGCTAAGAAATGCTTCGCATTTAATATGTAAGCGACTCAGTACAACATGCTGAACTGATCAGCTCTGAGGTACATAAGAACTCAAATCAGATGACTGGTATAAATTCAGTTTAATGTCAGTCTCAAACACTTTTTCAAGAGTTATATTTATTGTCCTCAGGCTCCTCAGGACTGATATAACCACAACCCGTGGCCATGGAACAATGATCACTTTATTCTCGAGCGCACACATTTTATAGCCAGATGTGACGTCATACATGCGACGATATCTGCGCGGCAGCATGCGGTGCACGTTATCACATTCCTTCCCTCTAACATTTTGTAAGTTTATTTTGCAAGGTCTTTGTGCTAGAAACGATCCGGTGGTTTGCGGATTCGTGTGCTGCGCCGTAACGGTTGGCTTTCCACTGACGGCGAAGCTGATCGTGCCTCCGTTTGTGACGTCGGAGCTGCTAGCTCTGTCGGGCAGTTCACGTTGACAGGCGGGATAGGCTGTTGCACAGGAGGCCTCGGATCAGTAACCACCAGTTTATCTGGAACGGATGTTCTGGCTGAGTTTCCTGCGGCCGGTGATTTCTCCTCTGTGACGTCGCTGTGCGGCGTTAAAGGGTGTCCGAGTCCGGACTTGGGATTCAGGCTTGGTGTCGGGTCCGCATGGCGTGGTCGCAGGTGGTCGGCATGCGTAAACCGAAGTTGTTCGCGCACTTTCACCACGTATGTCACAGCACTCACAACCTGACGCACCACACCTTCCTCCCACGAGGCACACTCACCGCGCACAGTTTTCACGAACACTTTATCACCAACGTCAAACAAACGCTCACGCCCGCGACGCACATCCCGCTGTTCTTTGAGGTTCTGCTGCTTCGTGTGCATCGACCTCGAAAAATCTGGTTTCAACAATGCAAGTTTTGTTCGTGGTTGTCGCTTAAGAAAAAGCTCGGCGGGTGTCTTTCCCGTCACGCTACTTGGTGTGTTGCGGTATGCCATCAAGAAACTATCAATATTTTCCTGGAACGAATGACGCGTGCCTAACGATTTGCTTTCCAACAGTTTCTTCGTCAGAGCGCGTTTCACGGTCTGTACGGTTCGTTCAGCCGCACCATTCGAAGCTGCATGGTAGGGGGGAGTGCGAATGTGTTTCACGCCGTTGGTGGCCATGAAATCCGCGAACTCGGCCGAGATAAATTGTGGCCCATTGTCGCTTACTAGTGCTTCCGGGAATCCGTAAGCGGCAAAAGCACTTCGAAGCTTTTCAATTGTCTTTGCTGTTGAAGTAGAGAGCATTGGCCACACTTCGACCCACTTGGAATAGGCATCCACAAGGACAAGAAACACATTTGCACTTGTCTGCGCAAAGTCTATATGGACGCGTGACCAACATCTGGGTGGATAATTCCAGGGTTGAAGTGGTGCTAACGGAGCTGCAGGTTGCACTGCTTGGCATATTTTACAACTTTTTACATAGTCTTCGATGGCTAGGTCAATTCCTGGCCACCACACAAAACTGCGGGCTAGCATTTTCATGCGGCTTGCCCCAGGATGTTCAGTGTGCAGAATGTCAAGCACGCGATGTCTCAGTACTTCAGGAATAACAACCCGAACTCCCCATGTTAAGCACCCCTGCTCCAGTGACAGTTCGTCTCTGCGTACGTGATACGCCCTTAGGTCTTCCGGGCATTCGCCAGGCCAACCACTCAGAGTAAAATCAGCTATAAGACTTAAAGTCAGACATCGCCTGGACGCTTTGGCGATTTCATCGGCTGTCAGTGGAAGACACTCAAATACTGACAGGCACTCGGCTGATTCTACTCCTGCTGGCACTGCTTGCGGCAATCTGGACAAGGCGTCAGCCACGTCCATGTTCTTGCCCTTACGGTACTTAAGGCGGTACCTGTATGCTGCAAAAGTCATTGCCCAACGTTGCATGCGCGCTGCGGCCAACGTTGGTATAGGTTTCCCTTCACCTAAAATGCCAAGTAGTGGCTGGTGGTCTGTGTAAATTGTGAAGTCTCTACCATAAAGATAGCGGTGAAACTTTTTAAGACCGAATATCAGTGCCAACGCTTCGCGTTCACACTGTGCGTACTTCTTTTCCGCTGCTGTGAGTGTTCGCGAAGCGAACGCGATAGGCCTTTCTTCTCCGCTAGTTTCATGGAATATTACCGCGCCTAGGCCGTAGGAAGACGCGTCGCAAAGCACTCCTATCGGTTTGTCAACGTCATAGAAGGTAAGGACTTTGCTGCTAACGAGCAGCCTTTTCGTATCCGCGAAAGCATCGCTACATTCCCTCGTCCACGACCATTTCATATCTTTCTTTAGCAGCCGATACAGTGGCTCAGCAACGGTCACACAGTTTCTCAAGAACTTTGAGTAAAAATTCAGCATGGCCAAGTACGCTTTTAGTTCGGTGACGTTAGTGTGCTCAGGCGCGTCAACAATCGCTCTGATTTTTGCTTCCGTGGGATAAATCCCTTCTGCTATAACTGTGTGGCCCAAATACGTCACCGATTGTTGAAAAAACCGGCATTTGTCGGTGTTCAACGTGATGTTGTAGTCCCGTAGCCTTTCAAGGACCTGCTCTAGTGTTTTTTGGCATGAACCCATATCAGATCCAGCCACGATCACATCATCGATATAGCACCCTACGTGTGGAATGCCCTTTAGCACTTCATCCATCAAGGACTGGAATATTGCGGGTGCACTAGCCACACCATATGGGAGGCGCTGAAATTGGAACAACCCCAAACTGGTGTTGACCGTCAGAAATGATCGTGACTCGGTGCTCAGTGGTACCTGCTGATACGCCGCCGATAGGTCGAGAACGCAGAACACCTTACCCCCTGTAATTGCTGAATACAGGTCTTCTGGCCTGGGCAGCGGGTAATGGTCTGTTTTTAGGACCGGATTAATCGTAACCTTGTAGTCACCGCAAAGCCTAAGGCTGCCATCTTTTTTCTGGACTACGACAAGTGGTGTCGCCCAGTCGCTATGCGATACCTGCTGTAGCATGCCTGTTTTTACCATCTCCCGGAGCTGTTCTTCCACTTTTTCTTTAAGTGCAAACGGAACAGACCTCGCGCGACAGAATACTGGCGTAGCATCTGCATTCAAAGATATTTTTGCCTCAAAACTTTTTACGGTGCCCATTGTCTGTGAAAAGACTGCAGGGTATTTCTTTCTTAATGACATGGCTCTGTCCTCCGCGGTTACTTGACATATTGCGCTCCAGTCAAGCTTAAGCTGCTCAAGCCAATTCCGGCCAAGCAATGCTGGCAGTCTCCTTCCGTTATCCTTAACTACTACTACGGGAAGAATCATGCTCTGACCCTTGTACACGACTGCAACCTCACACTGTCCCTTAAGTGTCATTAGTTCGCCGGTGTACGTGCGAAGTGTCACTTTGGTGGGCTGACATGTAACATGAGCGAAATGTGAATCATAGACATACTCTGGCACTACAGTAACAGCCGCTCCTGTGTCAATCTGCATGTTCAGGGGTTTGCCTTCGACCTGAATGTTGACATCGTAAGAAGAGCGTGTCATATTTATGAAATGGTATACTTCGTGCTCAGAGTCCTCGTCAGAACATTCTAAGGCATTTGTTCTCTTTGTCTGCGCAGCGGTGCACATTTTTCTCAAGTGTCCTACTTTCGAGCAGTTACGGCACACAGAGTTTTTATACCAGCATACGCTTGAAGAATGCCCTCTGCCGCATCTTTCACATCGCTCTTTCTTGGCAACGTGACTCTTTTGAGTCTTCTTCTTCCCTTTCTTCGGCTGACTACCAACCGCATTTAATGACTCCTCTTTGTTCTTTTCTTTCATTAGCGCTGCCTCTCTTGCCGCCATTTCTCGGTCCAAGGCAATCTTGCAGGCGCTGTCAAAGGTTAGGCTTTCTTCCGCGAACAAGGCTCGCTGCGTTTCTTCATTGCGCACACCTGCTACTAGCCTGTCGCGAAGTGCGTCCTGTAAGAAGTCGCCGTAGTTACATTTCCTGGCCAAGTGCTTCAGCTCGACTATAAAATTTTCTACGCTTTCCCCTTCGTGCTGAGTCCGCTTGTTGAACCTGCAGCGCTCGGCGATTACCGAGCTCCGTGGGCTGTAATGTTCTGTAAGCAACCGCTTTGCTTCCTCGTAAGTTTTCTCACGTGGGGAAGACGGCACTACAAGGTTCTTCAAGACTTCATAAGCTTCTGCTCCTAATACAGTTAGGAAAACCGCTAGCTTCTTTTCCTCTTTTATGTCGTTCGCTTGCACAAACAGTTCGAATCGCTCCAGGTAAGACTCGAAATTCTGTGACTTAGGATCAAACTCAGCAATCTTCCCTAAACGCGACATTCCTGTCTGCGAGTAGAAAACGTAGAGTCACCTCTGTGCGGTCTTGTTTCTCCGTCCTTGGCTCAGGTTGCCGTCGGTCTCCCTTCAGCATGAAGCTCCGCTCGCTGCCACCACGTCAATGCTTTCAGTGCTTGTGTGGGGGGCGTTGCTCGAGGGGCGTTGCTGTTTGCTCCACGTTGCAGGCTGCGGTGTCGTACTCCGAGAGCACGTACATGACCGGATGCTTTTTCAGTCGCCTACGGAATTCGAAACCCTCGTCGCCAGTGATATAACCCCAACCCGTGGCCATGGAACAATGAACACTTTATTCTCGAGCGCATACATTTTATAGCCAAATGTGACGTCATACATGCGACGATATCTGCGCGGCAGCATGCGGTGCACGTTATCACAAGGACCAAGGACTTAAATTTGTTGTGTCACTGCATACTAGCGCGACGCGTATGCGTGACGCAATAAACAGTCGACGAGCTGTGCTCTAGGTGACGAAAGGAAGAACCCCCGCTCTTTATTGTGCTGTTCGATAATATACACTCCGGCGGACATCACGTGGTAAAAGTAGCTTGGCGCACGCAGTTGTCGCCCAGCTATCTGTTCTGACGTCACACTCCGAACACGGGCAAGCGGTAACAGCACATCCCCCCTTTTTTCTTTTTTTTTCAAACACAGGAACATCCGCACACAGGAACATATGTTATCCAAACCAAAACAAAACACGAAACTACTACTCATCAATGCCCAGTCGTATGGGCTTCTTTACCACTCTACCAAACCGCGTTACAATGGGAGTGGGTTCACTATTGGCCACAGCGCGAGTCGGAGGCACCGCTGAATCTGTTGCTGTCGAGCCATCTGGGCTATGAGCCAATTGTGCCGCGCTCGGCTGCTCCGAGTTTTCTGGAAATTCGTAAGTTTCCATGTGCGCCCTTTCTTTTGGGAGACGGTTAAGCATTCTCCTGTTTCGGCGGAGGACAACACCGTCGTCTGTTCGCACTACATATGACCGCGGTTTCGGTGCTGGTGCGAGGACTGTGGCCTTGGATTGCATGTCTGTCACCCAGACCGGGTCCCCTGCTTCTAGCTTGGAAAGCCGTCTGGCACGATGGCATTGGTTGTAGTAGCGGCACTGCCGCCGCCTGACCTCCTGGTGGCGGGCCACGACTTCTTTCGGGCTGCTTTTCCCGGATTTCGATGACGCGGTAGCACTGGGACTCTTGTCCTCAGTCGCCTACCCATAAGTACTTCCGCAAGACTGACTCCAAGAATGCCGGGCGTCGCCCTGTAAGCCAACAATGCCAGGTAAGGGTCTTTAGACTTTAGAATGAGGTGCTTAACCGTCTGAACCATTCGCTCTACTTCCCCGTTGCCCTGCGGGTGCCTCGGACTTACGGTGACATGGCGAAATCCGTATGACACAGCGAACTGTTCAAACTCGGTGGCCACGAACTGAGGACCGTTGTCAGTCACCACACACTCAGGGATTCAATGCCTAGCAAAAATATCTCAGTCTATCAATGACCGTTCGAGACTTGGTTGCGGGAAGATTGGCTACCTCAGGGTACCGTGAAAGATAATCCATTGCTACAAGGTATGCCTGGCCGTTGATTACGCACAGATCTACTCCCACTCTCTCCCAAGGAAACGATGGCGTTGCGGTTGCTATCATGGGCTCGGCTAGTTGCTGCGCATGTTGTGCGCAAACAGTGCACTGATTCACGAACTGTGCCACCAGACAGAACATTTAGCAACACTGCGACAACGCGCAATACCCTGATGCCCATCATGCAATCTGCGCATCATGCACGTCTGCTCTTAGAGACCGTGGGATTACAAGCCTTGTTCCTTTCAGCAAGAGACCATCGATCATATTAAGGCATGCTCTATCTAGCCAGTAAGGCATGAGGAAAAAAGGAACATTCGGTTTCCTTGGCCAATTGGCTTTACTCAGCCTGCGCAGGTGTTTACAAATGGGATCATTCATTTGACATTATCTCACTCTAGACAAAAAATTGTCCCCCCGTTTCCAAGCCAAGCAAACACGCCTTAGAGTATGCTGTGACATCTGACCCACTCAAGCCCTTTTCAAAATCGCAGCATGCCACTGGGGACCGCGAAAGGGTGTCGGCTGTGACTAGCGATTTGCCGGGAATGTACTGGACACTGAAAAGATAGCGCATTAGGCGTAGCCGGAAGCGCTGAATTCGCGGGGGCATATCATCAATGGCCATCTGGCCTAGTAAGGACACTAAGGGCTTGTGATCCGTCTCGAAGGTTACGTTTCGGCCACGGATGTACTCGTCAAATCTTTCGGCTGCCCACGTCAGTGCTAGCGCTTCTTTTTCTATCTGGGAGTATCGCCGTTCTGTGTTCGTGAGGGATCGAGACGCGAAAGCTATTGGTCTACGGTGACCGTCTTTCTGCGTTTGAAAAAGGACAGCTCCCAGTCCGAAAGAGGATGCGTCCGCTGAAAGGACGGTAGGAAGTGTTGCATCGTACATGGCCATACACTGCGCAGAACAAATTAGCCATTTCAGCTCGTTCAGCGCTTTTGCTTGGTCACACCCCCAAACCCATTCGCTATCTTTGTGCCAAAGAGCACGCATCGGAGCAGTAGTTTGCGCCAGGTGAGGCAAAAAGCGACCTAGGTGGTTGGCCATGCCGAGCAAGCTTCTGAGTTCGGTGACATTTTTCGGGGCGTTTAGATTCTTAATAGCGCTAACCTTCGCTGGATCAGGCTCAATTCCATTCTCATTCAGAACTTGGCCCAGAAATTTCACTTTATTAACGCCAAACTGGCACTTTTCCTTGTTCAGAGTCACGTTTGCGCTAGCTAGGCGTGACATAACATCTGCTAAACGTTCGTCGTGCTGGCCTTTCGTATCCCCAAACACTAAAATGTCATCCATGACGTTGACAACACCTGGCAGGACACATAGGATTTCCGACATCCTTTTCTGGAAATACTCCGGAGCGGACGTAATTCCGAACGGTAATCTGGTAAAACAGTACCTCCCGAATGGAGTCAAAAACGTAGTTAGTTCTTCCCAGTCCCTACTTAGTCAGACTTGGTGGAACCCCGAGTAGGCGTCGAGTTTCGAAAACCATTTCGCACCGGCCAGAGAGCCTAATGCTTGATCCACGGTAGGTAGCGTGAAGCGCTCACGAATGACGCACTTATTTAACTTCGTGAGGTCGACGCATACTCTCAGTTCCCCCCAACTGCTTCGTTACCAGGACTATTCCTGCGCACCAGTCCATGGGACCGTCCACTTTTCTAATTATTCCCATGTGCGCGTGTCTCTCGATTTCGTGTTTTAACTTTCCCATGAGCGGAATCGGCACTCGCCGTGGAACGGTTATGGCATGCGGAATGGCGCCCGGTTGTAGCCTAATAGTATACTCTCCTGGGATAGTGCCTAGACTACGCCCCATGCGCGGAAAAAGGGTCTCATGCCATTGCTTGTCTGCGCTAAGCGCGTCGGCAAATTTAACAACACCTAAAGCCTCCTAGGCTGGCAGCCCGAGAAGTGCGTCGCGAAGAGGTCTAACGACATAGCACGTTTGACGGACAGTCTTGCCTTTCCACGCAATCTCTGCGACAAATTTGCCTAGAACATTGAGCTTGTCGCCGCCAGACCCCTGTAGCACCTCGTCTGCGTTATCCAGGTGGGTGGGCAATCCTGGAAATGTAGAAGGTTGAACCGACACTTCTGCACTCGAATCAACTTTAGCAAGGGTAGGCACAGAGTTTATCAGAACATGCACATAGCGCGCTTTCTCGGCCGCGTCAATCGCGCCAATGAAAGTTTCTCCGGTATCACGTTCGACAGCCCAGACGCGTACCTTTCTTTCCGCTGACCCAGCCTTCTTGAGGCAGGCTCTCCCAAAATGTCCTTTGTTACCACAGTAGTGGCACTTGGAAGCTCGGGCTGGGCGCGTCGCCGACGCAGTAGGGACACCGTCCCCCCGTTGTTTTGCGGGCGTTTCTGGTGGCCCACGGCGTCCACGATGGCGCCTTGGTCCTGAAGTTCTAGCAGGCTACCGATGTGGACACCTTCCGGTCGAAGGATCTGCTGCTGCTGTCGCACGGTTTCCTTGAGGCGAGCCTTGGCCAGCGCCGTAGCCAATGTCAGCTGCGGGTTCATCTGCAAGGCCTCGGATAGTTGAACGTCTCGGAGCCCGACGACAAACCGGTCTCGGATGAGTCTCTTCTTCATATCTCCGAAGTCGCAGCGGTCTGCTGGCACGTGAAGCGCGGTTGAGAACTGATCCACCGACACTTCTGGCCGTTGCTGGCGTCAGTGAAAGCAGGCACTTTCATAAACAATGTTCCTTTCTTTGACGAAACGACTGTCGAACTTTTGCTTGACGACATCATAACTTTTGCTTCTTCGCCGGTCAGCCCAAAAGTAGCAAAGACTTCGCGGGCTTGGCGGCCCATTGTGTAAAGTAGCGTGCGTACCTGGGCCTCTCCCGAACGTTCAATGAGAGCTGTGGCGAAGCGGTAGTTATCGAAGTGGTCGATCCACGCCGGCCACTCCGACGTTTTGTCGAAGTCCAGCGGTGGTGGCTGCTGGAGCCCCGGGATTACCGTTGCGGGCTTCTCTGCCATTTTGTGGGAATGCTGCCGTCCACGGCCTCAGCGAAATAGATGGCCAGTCCACACTTCTGACACCATGTTGTGTCACTGCATACTAGCGCGACGCGTATGCGTGACGCAATAAACAGTCGACGAGCTGTGCTCTAGGTGACGAAAGGAAGAACCCCCCCTCTTTATTGTGCTGTTCGATAATATACACTCCGGCGGACATCACGTGGTAAAAGTAGCTTGGCGCACGCAGTTGTCGCCCAGCTATCTGTTCTGACGTCACACTCCGAACACGGGGAAGCGGTAACAGCACAAAATTATTCCGCACACAATAGCCAAACTGGCAATGTAGGTTAAGCATTTCTTTACTACAGGACAACAGCCTTTCCAGCTTGTACATTTTTCTCATCATACTCCTGCATTGTGGTCTGCTGCCTTTATGTTAGCATTGAAAGCGCCGTAGCGCTTCTTATGCAAAATTGATGTTATAAACAGACTACGAGTGGTGAGGCACTCATGACTTCATTTAATTTTTCTTATTTGTAATGTTTCTTTTCTATTAAGTTTTAATCCTCTGACCATATTATGTTGCCCAGTGTAGCTGTCAGTCTAACAACTGAATAACCTGCCTTTCTTGACATCTATTCATTTCTTCCTTCCATCCTTCCTCCAAACTTTGGCCATAGAGCAAATTTAAGTCTTCAATATACACACATGAAGTTCAGTATTAGTAGTGTTGCCAACTACTCAGACAGTGATAACCTTCGCACTACAACCGACCAAACTTGCACTGCCTTTGTCGGTGAGGCCACAGAAAAAAGACTTGCACTTTTAAACTCACTCCCGAGCCACTGTTTCAGCAAATGCTCATCAGTTAGGTGACTTTGAATCTGTTATGGAGGTATCATGATAATGAAAGAGCTCAAACAAAGCATGCTACAGAATGGAGTAGGTCTATATGACAGCACACGCTTAGCAAATTTACGACAGAGCCGTCTGGTGGCTTGTGTGCCGTAGTCTGCCGCTTTCTCGTGCTGTACTAAACACAAAAATCACATCCACAAAAAAAAAGCACGAATGTATAGGAAACTCTATGCTATTTCAGTTAGTGTTTTTTTGTCTTGGAGACGGAAACAGTGTACAATGGAAAATTGTGATCGAAGACTCTTCTCACTTACTGGTATTCTGTGCCTCGATGAGTTTTCACAGCTGCGCGGCAGCGGAACAAGGACTTCCAAAATAGTTCACTTCTGTATCCGCTGTAAACGCTGGAAAACGGGGGGCGCACGGTTATGCCACACGTTAATAATGCGCATAAGTCAACACTGAGGAGAAACACAAACAAATCAAGTATGATAACAGGGCAAAATGAAAAGAAACATTGGGTTAGTGCACATGTGACCAAACGACGGCGCGATAAGCGAGGCCTTTCGCTTGAGTATTTCCTGAAAGCACGTCGCTGCATTTGTGCTTCATCGCAAGCTATCATATCACACAAAATAACCTTAACAAAGCTCACCCCAGTTGAAAATCCCACCAGAGTGTGTTTGGTGTGTTCTGGTGTGTGTTGGTGTTAACACCAGAATACACTGGTGTGTTCTGGTGGACACACCAGCCTGGTAGGAAGTGTTCTGGTGGGAACAGGATGTGTTCTGGTGGGAACACCAGCCTTGTGGGATGTATTACCAGCCTTGTGGGATGTATTCTGGTGGACACACCAGCCTGGTGGGATGTATTCTGGTGGATACACCAGCCTGGTGTGATTTTTTCTCGTGGATACACCAGCCTGGTGTGGTGTGTTCCGGTGGATACACCAGCGTGGTGTGGTGTTTAGACAAAACCACTCCGGGTTGGTACGGTAGTAGACTATTAGTAAAAAAAAAATTGGAGCTCACAGGCTGCTCAAGAAATATATTTTGTGTTTGGGGCTTACCGTAGGCGCGAGCACAGGGGCGGCAGGGGGGGGGCGGCGCCCCCCCCCCCCTATTCACCTAAGAGGGGGGTGCAAAGTCAGCCCAATACATTGACATAATAGGGAGGGGGGACACTACGATGAACCTACCCCCCCCCCCCCCCTGAAGGGGAACCCTGCGCACGCCTATGGGGCTTACAATTGGACTCAGAATTTTCTTCAACCGAATGCCCTCGGACTCAGACTCCCTAAAATTATCCTCAACCAGACTCGCTCAGACTCACTCACCAAAATATTACTTAGCCGGACTCATTCAGACTCGTGGCTGGATCCGAATCTCAGCGAGTCGACTCATGACTACGTTAACTTATAATTAGCTTTTCCGACCTGGGTGTCAATGCTATTGTTCCTTGGCATGTGTTAACGCTCTCCACACACTGGAGCCAGGAAGCATGTATAACATATTTTACTTTGGTTTTGAAGATTTTGTCGACCAGCATCTGCAAGACAAACCCACCGTTATAGACCTTATCATGACGAGATAGCACCGCTCGCTAAATTTGCAAGTGCTGCGTCTGAGATGCAACCAAAATTGCTGTTGTAGCCACTGCATGTCAATTCACCTTTCATTGTATACGTGCAACACGTACAACCAACAGCAACCTACAGAGTGCTGCAAGAACATCAAGTGTTACTGTCCCCTCGTGACTTAGACCTGCGTCACACTGTTTACACGTCACTATGATAACACCTCCTCGATATGGAAACCAAAAATGTTTTTTAAGGAAGCGGTATTAAAAGTACATGAAAGGTGCTCGGAACAACTATACATTTTTTAGTGTTCGTGACACCAGAACTTTTATTAAGAGCAACAATATGAAAACTGCTAAAATTTATATCACTACTCCTTTAACGCTATCTAACATAATAGGTGCCCTCCACTGCCCCTTTTGATCTCGTACCTTCAGATATCAGTTATTAGTCGTTGCAATCCAGTAAGCACATTTTTATTGAAAGACAACTCACACGAGATCATGGGCATCGGCAGGGGGGTCAAAAAGGGGCACTTGCCCCCCTCAAGCCACTCAAGCACTTCCCCACACCCCAAGCTATCCCAGTGCTCTCCCCCTCTCCCAGTCGCGATGCAACAATGGTTTGCTCCCCCAAGAGAAAATTACGCCAACGACCATGCACGAGATACTTTTATCAATAACTTCCCGTGAAAGAGAAGCGCGCTGAGATGAAGGCAACCCCCCTCTCCATAACTCATGCCTCTGATCAATAAGTATTTAGCTGGAGTATGAACTCTCATGCATTGAAGTATGCCAGTAGACACACGAGCCGACATAAGGCTGATAGTAATGAAGTTGAGCAGATAGGACCATAAGTTGGCAAAAAAATGGAGCTCACGCAGGCTCACTCAAGAAATATATTTTGCGCTTATGGCTCACTCGAACTCAGACTCACCAAAATTTTTCTCAACCGCACTCACTCGGACTAAATCTTGCCAAAATATTACTCTCCTGAACGCACTCCGCCTCAGACTTGCTGCTTCATCTGAATATGAGTGAGTCGACTAATGAGTGAGTTTGCTGACCTATGTATCTCACTCTCTGGTATGCTGTATTCTCTTGGACAAACCACATCCTCATGTGGCACCACACAGCTAGTCTGGCCAGGTGCTTTCCAGAGCATTAATGAACACGAGACAGCCCTACAATTTACTGTGAACACGAAATCTGTACACATTGTGGAACTGATGACAAACAAAAGGCACAGAAACTGAAGCCAAACAGCAGTGTGTATACTTTATTTCGGAATACATGTTTAATTACACCAACACAAAGCTTTTGTACTACAATTCATATATACAAGATACTATATAAACTGTCGTAGGCAAATGTTCATGCTTGATCATAGCAACAAAATAACCGAAAACTTCAACAGAACGTTGTGCAAATTAGGTACTTGAATATAAAAGCACCCAAATTCTGCATTGTATTGTATTGTTGCATTGCCCTCACATAGGAATAAATATTGAAAACTCGATTTGAAACAGTCATTAATTCCAAGATGGTGTGCATGTTTGGTGCACGGCAAACACATATCCGTATATATGCGAGAGGGGCAAATTGACGTGGCATCCTAGGTCCAATGACAGCAATGGATATGGCGTTCAACAGTGCAGCACATTGCACAATGTGAAGAGCCACACAATCATTGTGAAAATGTATGAAAAGTTTCTTCTCTTTTCTACGTGAAGACATGACTGTCCCATGAGTACAAGCTTCTATTGACTGCAGTGCCAACAGGTGCTGCAGATTGCAAATCAAACAACTTTATATTTGGGGCTTCAAAGACTCACCGAAGATTTTTAAAAGAGCATAGATGATATGGCTTAGAGTTAGTGAAATGTGCATTAAAAGGTAATGATGCAAAAATTTTCAGTTGTCGTTTTTTTTAGCGTCAAATGAAAGGCCAAGCCCTCAAGAGCCTAGAAGGTGCACTAGTAAGCATGAGCGCACCCTGAAAAATGAAGTACACGTTAGTATTAGTTCCTACTGAACCCTGACGCCACGACATGACACAAGCTTCTCATCACATCCTCGCCCAAGCTCATGATATTCTGACGTTTCCACGGTTGGCTCTGTTGGTGACGCACAAGCACCAATTTTGTCTGTTTTGGTCCCTGACACCATCAACACTGCTGATACTGTTGCGTGAGGCAACCAGAACTTGTGGCCTGACACCCCACTAGGGTCAACGTCACAAGGTAAACCAAGCTAAAGTTAACTTTAAATGTTTCCCGAGTTTCACACGAGCTCATAGCCATCTCCATATAAAATAAATTTGTATAACAAAGAAAAGTCACCGTTGAAAATTGGTGTTGGTACTTCTTTCAATGGATGCAAAAACATCGTTTCCAAATATTGCATTACGCAGCTTCAGCAAGCCATCCACTTGTATCCATTGCAGTCCAGTCGTTACAGCAAAATCAAGAACTAGCACATAACTTGCAATCTGCTCCATAGGTCGGCACTTTAAGGGAGTACTCACTCAAACTCACTCACCACAATTTTTTCAGCCTTCGCACTCACTCACGTTCACACTCACGTCCACTCACACTCATGAGTACTCACTCACGTTCACACTCACCTCCACTCACACTCATGAGTTCTCACTCACGTTCACACTCACGTCCACTCACACGCATGAGTACTCACTCATACTCAACTCACCACGTTCAAATGAGTGTGAGTGAGTGTGAGTTGAGTGCAGTCATGAGTGAGTGTGCCGAGCTCCATAAGTCGGCACTTTAAGGGAGTACTCACTCAAACTCACTCACCACAATTTTTTCAGCCTTCGCACTCACTCATGTTCACACTCACGTCCACTCACACTCATGAGTACTCACTCACGTTCACACTCACGACCACTCACACTCATGAGTTCTCACTCCCGTCCACTCACACGCATGAGTACTCACTCATACTCAACTCACCACGTTCAAATGAGCGTGAGTGAGTGTGAGTTGAGTGCACTCATGAGTGAGTTTGCCGAGCTATGATCTGCTCACAGAGAGGCCAGGAGGCATTGTGGCTCAATTTCTTGCCATACGATCAAAGATCAGCATCAGGGTTGATGACTCGAGCATCTTCAGGAGCCTCTTGACTACTTTCCAAATTACCATGGACTTTGCTGACTGTTCCAGAAAATTCATCCTGTGCATTTGGTTCATCTTCGAGGCCAACAATGTCCTCAGCAAGCTCATTTGAATTTGCCTGCATAAAAAAAAGGAGAAACAAAACAGGAGTGAGACGGTATTCAGAAGTTATTCATTAACGTTAAATCATAAAGTGTAAGAGGCACAAAAGCAAATTTGCAGACAAAGCAGCAAGCGACATGACTGAGTTAGCTTTTGCCTAGAAGTTGAAACCCACGAAAGCGGCAGCTGTCCAATGTTGCCGGTATGAAGCTGGCATGACACGTGCTGTAACAAGTTAACCATATTTGTTTTTTTTTTGCTGTTTGCTTCTGCCCATGTGACAACCAGTAGTACGTTATATAATGTACATACTATTCCAACTTTGTGCTACTGACTGGTCTCATAGAAATTCTGGCTAACGAGCAATGTATTCTAGATTTCTGCAACTGAGCAATCTAGCAAGAGAAACGAGTGATCTGGTCATGCGACAGTCCATTTCCTTGCTTGTCACTTTCGAATGCAAAATAGCTCTAATGATACTTGGGCTTGAAGCACTCGCAGCATGACAGCTAGCAGATGTGAAATTGACAATGATTACAGCAAAGTGATGCGAGCACAAAGAGATCAGAGATGCTGTAATACCGAACAAGTGATGAGAACAAACCATTCATGGTTCTGGCAAGAAAAGCGTATTAATAAATCTAATCTACACCAATTTACTCTGACTATCATCGTCCTTTGGACAGCTGCTCAGAATTTTGAGTAGCAAGCATTGCCAAATGAAAGGGTTAACATCACAGCACAGCTCATTTATTATTCCTTGAAAGGATTTTTTATTGGGATAATTTTTTACACGTGAAAAGTACACAGTAGCTTAAAGAGAAATAATACAGGCTAGGAATCATTGTTCCCGTCTCAGCTTGCACTACTGAGCATTACTAATTCCTTTCATTAAATCAGGGACATTTGCTCAATGTAGGTGCAATGCTGTTTCAGAAGCCTCTGCATAGCACTAATGTGTAAATGTTTGTATGAACACAGCTAGTAACTCATTTTCTTTGTTGAAATGTGTCCCCCCATTGCAAGTGCATGGAACATTCCTCGCACACCTGGTGTCTTAGATTTGCTTCTAATAAACGATATCCGAGCCAAATGGGCACTTTTGAAAGGCCATCCACTCGATGACCACCGAAACATTACTATTACCTTTATCAACACCGTGCAATTGCGTGTCAGGTGGTTGCATTTGCGTGCCAGGTGCTTATTACTTCATTCTTCGTCGGCAGAAAAAAAGGAAAAATAGGGTACAAAAATAGGAACAGAATCCGTTGTTTAAATCTTCATATTATAAGCAAGCCAAGTGGAAACAAAACTGTCCTAGATGTGGCAACACTTGTGCTAATTAGCAGACGACGAAAAAAAAAGCAAAAGAACTTTTACGCAAGCCCACTTGGACAAGAGTTGAATAGAACGGGCGGCAGTGGTACTGCGCAGGCATTAAATCCTAGATATCGCCCCTCATGTATTAACCGCAGTTTCGTGGCCAATCCCCCGTAGTAAGAGCCGAAATTCAAGGGCAAGGAAGTACTCCCTCCCTCTCGCCCCTCCCTCGCGGTATGCGTACTGACAGCACCCCTCCCCCCCCCCCAAAAAAAAATGAATGCACACTACCCACACACTTCCTCTCTTTAACATACAGGCACCGACCCCGTGTTCTTTCACCGACCCCCGCCCCCCCTTGACGCAGCGCCGTGCTGCCTATTGGGCTGCAGAGTTAAGCGTTATTGCCATAATTAACACTACTACTACTCACCTCTCCCTCCCGCATTTGTGGGATCGAAATTCTGGACAAAACGCTCGCACCGCGCGCCCAGCTGATACATAGATGTGAAACAGCTGACTGCATCGCCCCGAGGAGGAAAGCTGTGATTTACGACGAAAGAAGCTGTTGCCTCACATGAGCGCGAACGTAACGGCTCCGTGTGCGAATTGACATTGATAATGCCGGGCGCCGAGAGTCATTTTAAAATAGAACTTACCTGAGAAGCATCTAGAGTAGCAGACGATTCTTGTTCTGGCTCCACACAGTCTGTAGAGGAACTTCGATGTTGAGTCGGTTCCAAATAGAACCAATAACGCC
This sequence comes from Rhipicephalus appendiculatus, assembly GCA_030522465.1. NCBI lineage: Eukaryota > Metazoa > Arthropoda > Arachnida > Ixodida > Ixodidae > Rhipicephalus > Rhipicephalus appendiculatus. Next base: position 54,745 of record JALIZH010026318.1, read on the forward strand.
AGTTCGGAGGTGGAACTGGCGGAACTGGTGGAACCGACAACCGTGACGGGCCAACATTGCGAACACCTCGACGGGCGCGGGCCCGGACGCGTATTTTGAAATGTTGGAGTAGCAGCGCACGCGAGAGAGAAAAGAAAGAGAGCGAGGAGGGAGCCAGCGCCTCCTCCGGAATTGCTCGCGTGCCATTGGTTCTTCTCGTGAGGTCACGTGGCTGGGGACACGGGCGCGCTCACAAACGCACGCACGCACAGAGTGGTGCATATGGCTGTTCCTATCGTGCGGAAGCACCCTCGCAACCCTCGCCCCTATGCCTATGCACGGCCGGTCTAGAGGCGCGCGCTCGCTCGCAGCGATCGCGCGCCTTCAGACCGGCCGTGGCCTATGCGACTGGGGTCTCTACGGCTGTTTCATCGTACCGAGGCACCTACGCCTCGCCGCACACTTTCTCTACCTTCCCTTTCTAAACGCACAATATTATGGCCGCATTCAATCACGAACACAACGTCGTGCCTTTCGATACGATGAGCGAGCATGCAGCATGTCTGTCCTGTAAGTATCAATAATCCGCATGTGTTTCACAACCCGCAGTAGTTCCACGTAAACGTGAACTGGGTGGTCGAAGTCGAGGCTAATGCGACCGTTCTTCGTTTGGGAGCACTATATGTGGCTTCGCAATGATCGTCGATACCATCAAATGTTATTAGACTTGCCTTTTCGCCACTTGTGAAGAAAACTGGCAACATGCAAACTTTCCGCTTTGGATTTCGGGTTTCCCTGTCGACGATCCACGTCTTATTTGTTGCCTGGCGATCAGGGGCGTAGCCAGAAATTCTTTTCGGGGGGATTGGAGGGGGTTCAACCATGCTTTATGTGTGTTCGTGCGTGTGTTTGTACGTGTGCGTGTATATATACGCAAGCAAACCTGAAAAATTTCAGGGGTGGGTGGTTGAATGGGCTAGAGGGGGGGGGGGAGGTGGTTTGAAACCCCCCAACACCCCCCCCTCCCTCCCCCCCGGCTTACGCGCCGGCTGGCGATTCACTCGTGCGCGTCGCCGTCCGTGCACTTGTCGACGCGGAGGCAGTCCGAGTTGACAATAGGAACCACTTCGCTCATTGAAACTATCACCACTTTATCGAAACACCACTCGCGCGTGCCCTCGCCGCACGGTAGCGCAGTGGCGTGAGTGGCCGCCCGATCTAAAGGGTACCATCCTTCCATCCATTCAAGGCAGCGAAGGGGCGAGGGTGCTTCTGCGCGATGGAACAGCCGAAATCACACCTCCGTTAGGCTAGCCACCCTACCTCCGTGCCTGCGTGCGTTGGTGAGCGCGCGCGCGTCCCTAGCCACGTGACCTTGAGAGAAGAACCAGTAGCGCGCGAGCGATCCCGGCGGATCCGCTGGCTGCCTCCTCGCTCTCTTTCTTTTCTCTCTCGCGTGCGCTGCTACTCCAGCATTTCCAAAATACGCGGCCCGGATCCCCGGGGCCGTCGCTTCTCTACTGACGGAAGTACGATTAACACGCACAGAACACGCAACGTATATTCAATATCATACAAATCCGGTTGTTAATCACTTTGCAGCCGACTGCGTCAGTGGCGTAGTGTGTAAGACCTGGTAAGACCGCTACACAGTACGTGGAGGCGGTTCGCAACGTCGCGTGTTCGAATCTCGCTGGTTCTTCTTTTTTTTAGTGCTCTTGTTTTCCTTTTTTTTCTTTTTCTTTTTTTTTTACATTGTGTGACTACTAACCGGACTGCTTCGAAGGAACCGCTATTTTTTTTAGACAACAATTAAGCAGAAGGCTGAAGCCGCTGAAGCTGTACTCGAATGACCCGAAACATCGTTGCATTACATCGTACAGGAATGAGGCACCGGCGTGGTATTTCCGACTATTGATTTATTACGTGGAGAACGCGCAAGAGCCATAAACCCACGAAAAAATAGTGACAATCGTTAGCGCTCCGTTGATAAAATAGCTAGCTTTGGTGTCGTTCGAAACCGGAACTGATTGTATAAAAGCTGTGACAATATAATAAATTACTAGCAGCGCTTTCATGTTTGTCACTACTTGATTTTTGATTTAGAGCTCAATAACTTTCAACTAAAACAACAAAGTTGAATCAGTCAAGAAAATATAATGTCAGTACACAGCCAGCGCGTACACTTAGTTAGCGGTAAAACACTCATTTTACGGCTTTCTGTTAGCAACACTGACGTTGTTTTGTTTTTTTTCTCATGGCGGATTTTGTGTGCGTGAACGATCGCGCGCTTGTCAACTGTTACTGAGATGCCGTTCTTCGTCTGCGTGAGATACCAATTTCACAAGATCGAGATAGGTGCAGAGAGCGTGTGGTTATGGTGGCCACCTTAGTGCGGCGGTTTAGCCGCAAGGACGTTGACGACTTCACCCCTGGGGATGTCTACAGTGCTTCCTGGGAGCAACAAAGAGAAGACCAAAGGCGGCTACTACGACACCGCACTTCTGCATATGACAGGTGAAGTAAAATTGTTCATTACGTGGGCCGCGTATTCTGTGCGCATGTTTAAAATCTCTTCTCTGGCTAGCGTAGTCCAAGAAGAAATTCTTTCCCCCCATTGTACTTGCCACGTGCTGAACCACGCTGTGTTTAACCAACTATGTCATGCCCCAGCGCTGGCCGACCGCTGGCTGCATGCAACCTGCTTATTATTCAACCGTATGTGCTTACGCCGAGCTGCCGTCTCCGCGATAGAGTGCATCAGTGGATGCTATAATTTGCGCTGTGTGCAGATCCGTGAACCATGATTCGCAAAGATTTTATTAATCCACGGGGTGAATCTGTGATAGTATATAGATGAATTGTCGAATACCGCAGTTCTTGGTCACTTGTTATGTTCGAAATGGATTGATCACGACAGGTGCGAGCGACTTTTGTTCTCTAATGCGCTGCACCATAGTGCTCATGCTTCAGGAAGAGTTAAAAACAAGCGTGCGACTACGAAGCTTACCAGCTTAAAGACTTCTTTAGCGAAATCTTTGTCACCATTGCATAACAATTATCTTTATTAACCAAAGGACTTGCTGTTGAATTCGTGTATTCAGCATGTTGTTGGTTGTATTGCTGTGAGGCCTTGCTCAGTGTTACAAGGCTGGGCTTCTGTGCTGTAATCTTTCCCACACGCTTTTATGCAAATGTGTGCTAATCATCATAATTACTTTTTGATAAAGGGCGGCCCTTAATTGTAATTTTTCTCTACGGGTAGTTGGAACGATAAGTGTACAAACAAAATTGTTTAGTTTTCTTTCACAATTGTGATAAAGTGCACGATTCCCATTGCATGTTTACATAGTTTTGTGTGACTGCATTGTCTTGTGTAATCAGCTGATCTGTTTATCAGTTGTGACAACATGTCACTTTTATTCACAGCCCAAAGAAGAAATGCGCCAACATGTCAACACATACGAAACAAAAAAAGTGACCTCGACGAGTCCAAACAAACATTTATGATGATTTAGCCTTCTGGTGTGGAAGCCTTGCTCACAATTAATACATCAGCAGAAGTGTCATTTAAATGGGCTTGAGTAATCGCTGTCTAGATTGGGTTTAGACGTCTGTCGTTATGATTAAGGGCTGGTTCACACCGGCGACTGGTCGCGTGACCAAGTTAGTCGCTTTGCGACTGGTCGCAAAGCGACTGCTTTGGCTCGGCCGAGCACTCCGTGATGGCGATGGTAGCACAGAGGAATGCACTCGTTTGTATCTGACGGCAGTGGGCCAGCGCAATAAAAAAAAGCAATGAGCCCGGATGTAAACAAATGCTGATGTCATTTCTGGGCTTCGCTGATTGATGCTAGCCGTCCTGCGACTGAAAAATTGCGCAGCGAGCGATTGAGTCAAAGCAGTCGTTTTGCGACCAAAGCGACTGTTTGGGACCAGTCGCAAAGCGGCTAATTTGGTCGCGTGACTGGTCGCCGGTGTGAACCAGCCCTTACTGTGTTACAAGTGGTCTGTTTGATAAGCAATTCCAGATGTTGCTGAGACGCTGTCATTTTTTCGGTTGCGATGATTGTTGCGTTGTCTGACTCAATATTGCAGTCATTCATGACGGCATGTTCAGCTAAAGTGTTGTTGCTGACGCTCTTATTTTCTATGCCATGGGCAAGCTGTTGCAGATGTTTCTTGTAGTTTCGTGACTGACCGGTGTAAACACCCTTGCACTCTGCGCAAGGTATCTTGTAAACTACACTGGGGAAACCCTCCTTCGGCAGGCAGTCCTTCACTCTCATAACTTGATGGCACACCTTTTTGGGTACTCTGTGTGCCACGTGTATGTCATACTCACGTAGGACACGTGCCATACATTAGCTTGTTTCAGGAATAGACTGTACAGGGGCTCGCTTCGTAGAAGCAGGGGGGGGATGGCGGGAAGGAGGTGCGTCAACGTGTCCCCGTCACAACATCTGAATTTCACCTCTGTGCGCTGCGCCGCCCATGACAGGGCTGTTGACAGCATGCTACTGCAGTGTGCCAAAAAATGGCTCAAAAGACACAGAATGTGAACACGGCAAAGACATGGGACGACTTCTCTAACTGCGGATACCCTCGGCACTTTATCAGCTGTAGAGGTTTAACTGCGCTAAGACAAGGACACCAGAGAAAGAAAAATACAGCACGTGCCTTGTCCTTGTCTTAGCACAGTTAAACCATTATGAAATGAAGGTCAAACAACTAGCCCAACTTGGTTCTCTTCTACTTTATCAGCACAATGGAATGCTAACTGTTATGATGGGTAACATTGACATGCCTGCTTCTCGCCTCTATGCAGCGAGTCCATGTACCATATATTAGAACAAGCGAATGTTTGGCACGTGTCCTATGTGAGTATGATGTGCATGTGGCACACATTCCATCCAAAAAGATGTGCCATCAACCTGTGAGAGCGAAGGATCGCCTGCCGAGGGAGCGCTTCCCCGGTTTGTTTACCAGATACCTTGCGCAGAGTGCAAGGGTGTTTATATATGGGAGTCAGGAAACTACAAGAAGTGTCTGCTGCGGCATGCCCGTGATGTAAAGATTGAGTGTGTATCTCGATAACATTTTAGCAGAACACGCCATCATGAAGAACAAGATTCATCGAGACAACGCAAGAATCATTGCAACAAAAAAAAATGAAAGCATCTCGGCTACATCTGGGATCGCTTATCATACTGACTCCTTGTAACACAGTTAATCTTTAAAAAATCTAAAACTGATCTGTGCTTACTCTTTGAAGCAATTACTCAAGCCCATTTAAACAAGCCACTTCTGGTGATGCATTCATTGTGAGCAAGACTCCCATTCTGGAAGCCGAAATGTGACACGTGTGTTTGGACTGGTCAGCGTCTCTCTTGTTTCAAATGTACCGTGCTGACCGAATGGGATTATGGCATGCTGTCAACCTCCATGTCAACGCAGAGTGCATGCGCTATGCGAAATCAAGAAAAAAAGGAGTGAACAATTTGCAACAAAAAATGACGTAATTTTTAAAGTGGCATGGTTGAGGTTTCCACCGAAAAGCAAACCCTGGCTTGGGAACAAGAGGGCTATTCAAATGCAGCCCAACTATGCTATGGCGTCCTAGACTTTAAGGTGAAGCTCAAGTGTCTTTCTTAGTGTTTTAAAACGTTGGTAGTGTCGGATGGTTAGCAGATATGAATAAGAAAAGCCTAATAAATTGCTTAGGTTGGTCTGTAAAAACTGTGTGAGAGCTGAGCTACGCCATTTTCTGAATAGCCATGCAGGCCGCTTGCCACTCTATTGAAAAGGAGACTGCAGAGGAGGCGCTTCTGGATGACGTGGCCTGTTTGAGCCTATCATTGTGGGGTGAACAATTATCACCATCACTTGAGGCTTCACCATGGAGATTGGAGGTGTGTAGTATTTGATGACAATTTGTATATTGTCCACCAGTGGTAGCGTAGATAGGTTGCTTTCTTTCTGGCTTCCTTTTGTGTCATATTATATGTGAATTCTCTTGTTTGTTGCTGAACGATAGAAGGGGAATTTTAAGGGCCCATTTTTTGTTTGCTTTGTTAGACACAACCTTAATGAGAACCTACAGACAATCAAGCCACGAAAAGTGTAGGGGAAGTTTTTCCTAGTAATTATGACATACATGTGAAAAAATTAAAATGGACAAAAAGAACCTGCAACCTTCTAATAATGCGAATGATGCTCTAGCAATTGAGCTATGGTTGCAGTCGTCCCACCGTCCACTTCATGGGGTATATCTGTGCATTAAAACCAGGGAGTGCTAGCACTGCTCGTAGCCGTGATGGCAAATGCGGAACATCCCCCCCCCCCCCCTTTTTTTTTGCCTGATGGCATCGCATAGCACGTAATCGGTATATACATGTTTCTAGACAAGTTGTTGCAATTAAGCAGACTATTCAATAGCCACTTACCACAGAACCGCCTAGGCCTTGTGTGGTTGTAACCTTGATTGTGACTTATTCTGCACTGCTTACGATTCGCAGTATATCATGCATAGATGAACGATATACTGTATACATAATATACTTTCACAGATGTGCTCTGAAAGAGCGGCATGACAACAGTGTGCAAGTTCTCTGTCACGTGACTTTGTTTTCTTCTCACATTTCATGGCATGTATTTTTTTTGCTGCTCACTAAAATGAATCTGCGAAGCATTATCCAGGAAGTAAATCACTTAATGGTTTCTGGAAGTGCTCTACAACTCCGGAATCATGCTTTATCTCCAGGCAATAATTAGGTCCTTGAGTAGCTAAGCATAATTAATGAGTGCCTTTCATTTTAAAGTTTTGACTAAAGTTACGCGTGTGATGAGGTTTATTATAGGGCTATAAGGTCGTAATGAATAAGGACCGCATGATAAAGCAGTTCAAGGCTGGCAAAGATGGCATAAGCTCTCGCACAGCACCAGTCCTATTGTCGCCCTCTTTCACAGACGTCCCCTTTGTCGTCCCTGTTGTGCCCTTTGGTACATCTGCTCCACTACAATACCCGTGGAGTGAAGTGTAGCCATCCTGGCGACTCGGGGAGTAGGTAGAATGACGGGGTCGTTGTATGACTTTAGACGGTCGACATGTACGGTCTCACTTCCTTGACGGTGGATTGTTTGAGGGGCTTGACAATGTTGTTCACTGGCAAGGTGGCATCAGTGATATGGTACGGACCATGGTACCATGTCAGAAGTTTAGAAGAGAGGCCAGGGACGTGGGGCGGTACCCATAGCCAAACAAGTGAGCCAACAGCAAACGTGGGAGCTGGGTGATGAATGTCGTCATGCAGTGTCTTTTGTCGACCTTGAGCTTCGCTAGTCAGGGAACAAGCCAACTGGCGGCAGTCTTTGGTGTATCGGGCGACTTCAGAAATGTGAGTGCACTCGGAGTCATCAAGTCGGTACAGGAGTATGGTGTCCAGTGGGTGGGAAGGCTCGCGGCCGTACAAAGGAAAGAAGGGGGGAAAAGCTGGTAGGCGCTTGCACCGCATTGTTGTATGCAAAGGTAACAAAAGGCAGCACGGTGTCCCAGTTGGTGTGGTCGGAAGAGGTATACATCCTTAACGTGTCACCGAATGTGCGGTTTAACTACTTGGTTAAACCATTTGTCTGCGGATGGTAGGCGGTCGATTTCCGGTGAATGATGTTGCATTCAGCGAGGAGGGTTTGGATGACATCCAACACAAACACGACCCCTATCACTGAGTAGTTCCCGCGGAGCATCTTGGCTTAGAACGAAGTTGCGAAGAATGAAAAGAGCAACTTTGCGGGCGGTCACTGAGGGGAGAGCTGCTGTCTCAGCATAGCGTGTCAGGTGATTGACGCTGACAGTAATCTGCCGGTTTCCTGAACCACTGTACGGAAGGGGGGCCGTAGAGGTCAACACCAACGCGGTCAAACGTGCCTGTAAGGTGTCGCTCTACTCCACAAGGGACAAGCTGTATATAGGGTTCATGGATGAAATCAAGGCTTTGACAGGCACCGATTTGGTTGGAAAGAATCATTTAATAAAAAGACGAGGACGCCGACCACAAGATCTGGAAGTTTGTATTGACTCTTTGGCACCCAGAATGTTAGCCTTGTTTACAATGAGGCTCTCGTTCTGCGTGCTGAAACATCACTACATAAGTGTAGAAAGCTGGGCCAGTTGGTATGGATCCATGGAAAAATAGCAGCGCGAAAAACGAGACGATGCACACAGGGAGAACAGACAAGTACAAGCGCTGACTTTCAACTAAGCATCTTTAATCGGAAATAAAACATATATGCATCACACCGCCAAACGGTTAATGCGCAAACAACACTTGCTCTTCTTTCCTCGCTCAAAACCAACAGCACACACATGTCACATGTCTCATGTAGTCCCAAGATACGAAATTTCCTTATCATGTAGTGTTACCGACGCCTGACTGACACATGCAAGTGACAGCTTAGAAATGTGAGCGGCCTCAACAATTTCACGTGCTTTCTGGCTTCTGTGTTTATACAGAATAGAAGAAGAGCCAAGAACAGGAGTGCACCCACAATCGCGGCAATGCATTGATAGATGAGAGCTAGCGGGGCCTTTCAAGGAATTAAAATGCTCCCTTAATCGCACATTAAGGCACCGCCCCGTTTGCCCCACGTAAACGCGGTTGCATGACAGAGGTATTGAATAAACAACGCAGGAGCAGCAAGGTACATAGCTGTGGGCATGCTTAACAGTGCAACCTAATGTTACATCGACCTCTTTGTTCTTTGCGCGGCGGTCCACCTTCACACATAGTCTGCTCAACTTGTTTCGCGCCGAGATCAAAACCCGTACATCGAAGTGGTTGGGAACCTTCTTGAGTCTGTGAGTAAAACCATGAATGTATGGTATCACAGCGACTTTCTTGCCTGTTATTTGGGCTGGCTTAGGTTCATTGTTCCCGCCTTTTTTTATTTTCTTAAGTAGCTTCTCGCAGGTAGCAGAGAGAGCAACTCAAGCGGAAAACCAGCTTGCGTCAATTTGTTCACCTGACAGGTGAAACTAGAAGCCACTAAATGATGACAAGATTTGGTCATCGCAGAGTGAAGGCAGGAAAAAGCAATAGCATTTTTTACTAACTTTGTGTGGCCTGAACTGTACTTCAACAAAGGTTTTACCGACCTGGGTGCGTACTGCACCCAGGTCGGTAAAGTTGACAGGATGCTAGAGACTGTACTTGGTAAGCTCACATCTAAAGTTTTTCGCTATGTCGACGATTACTTAGTTTTCTTTGACAATGATGATTATGACTTCATGGCCGCGAAAATTTTGAGCAGTTTTGAGCAAAAAGGTCTTGGGCTAAAATTTACATCTGAATTTTTGAAGGATGACACAATTCAGTTCCTTGATTTAAAGGTAGTGTTCACTCTGAATCATGTCTGCTGGCAGTACGCACCCAGGTCGGTGAAACCTTTGTTGAAGTACAGTGCAGGCCACACAAAGTTAGTAAAAATGCTGTTGCTTTTTCCTGCCTTCACTCTGCGATGACCAAATCTTGTCATCATTTAGTGGCTTCTAGTTTCACCTGTCAGGTGAACAAATTGACGCAAGCTGGTTTTCCGCTTGAGTTGCTCTCTCTGCTACCTGCGAGAAGCTACTTAAGAAAATAAAAAAAGGCGGGAACAATGAACCTAAGCCAGCCCAAATAACAGGCAAGAAAGTCGCTGTGATACCATACATTCATGGTTTTACTCACAGACTCAAGAAGGTTGCCAACCACTTCGATGTACGGGTTTTGATCTCGGCGCGAAACAAGTTGAGCAGACTATGTCTGAAGGTGGACCGCCGCGCAAAGAACAAAGAGGTCGATGTAACATTAGGTTGCACTGTTAAGCATGCCCACAGCTATGTACCTTGCTGCTCCTGCGTTGTTTATTCAATACCTCTTGTCATGCAACCGCGTTTACGTGGGGCAAACGGGGCGGTGCCTTAATGTGCGACTAAGGGAGCATTTTAATTCCTTGAAAGGCACCGCTAGCTCTCATCTATCAATGCATTGCCGCGATTGTGGGTGCACTGCTATTTTTGGCTCTTCTTCTATTCTGTATAAACACAAAAGCCAGAATTTAGTAAAATAAGGTACACATTGATTGTTACCTTTGGTGAGAGCGTGCACGTTGCTCCCACCGTAGGTGATATATGACAGGCTTGTATCACCCTTTGATGCACTAACTGCAGCTGTTGCATTTTACCTAGTCATAGTCAAGAGTTCGACAAATGTGTAGTCTGAAGAAATTATCTGGTGTTTTGGAACCGTATATGGGTTCCTTGTTCACTGAGCTGTAGTGGTAGTCGGCAATTATGTAGCCAGTAGGTCACGCAATGAGCGCGCGTAAATGGCAGGCATAGTTCCTGTTGTCTTATTCTAGGAGCCGACGGGAGGACACATTCTTTTCCTTTGAGATGATAGTAGCATTATTACAGAATGGTGTAATTATAATTACGCACATCAGCAATGGCATTCGTCATGTTACTTATTAGTCATGTCACGTTGGTGCTCCTTGAGGTGTCGGGTTAACTTTCCTGTTTCGACATTATTCACTTGACAGCAATCAGAGCACAGTATCTTATATACTACACCTGGGAATGATTCACACGACAGCCTGTCTTTTACATTCATGAGCTGCTTCCGGAGCTTGCTAGTTGGGACGTGAGCAGTGCCAAATTGTATCTTGTTTTCAAGGTACAGGACGTCACACTGAGTGAAGACGACACTGTGGTCTCGTTCGACGTCACGTCACACTTTACAAATGTCCCAGTGGACTTGGCTGTAACCATGTGCGAAGAAGCCCTAAAAGCAGACAGTGGTCCTCGTAGTCGCAGCCCCTTTGATGTCTTCGAACTTAGCGAGTGGCTGCGGTTTTGTCTCAGCAACACATATTTTTCGTATGGTGGCATTTACCAGCAAACGCATGGTACGGCGATGTGAGCGTCAATATCAGTCACTACAGCTAATCTAGTAATGGCAACCTTGGAGGGAAAGATCCTGGACAATGTTCACTCCAGCACCCAAAGTGTTTAACCGGTACGTCGATGACTGCTTCTGCATTTTGAAGAAGCGAGACATTTAACACTTCTTGCACTGCCTGAACGCCCAGAATGCGAACTTACAGTTTACCGTGGCACATGAGAAGGACAACATGCTGCCTTTTTTGGATGTTAAGGCGTGCCGGGATGGGGGGCTCCCTTGCCTTCTAAGTATACAGGAAGCCCACGCACTCAGGTCGTTATCTCAGTTTTAATTTGCATCATCCCATCAGCCACAAGACATCTGTAGTGTCATCCTTGGTAACACGGGCCGTACGGGTCAGCTGAGATCGCGATGCACTAAAGAAGGAACAACGGACGATCCACCGGGAGCTAAGCCGCAATGGCTATCCTGATTGTTTTATCTCTAAAGCTGGAAAGCGGATGCTACAATCAAGCTCACAGAGCAGCGCGACAACTTGTGCACATGCAGCCACACCTTACGTCCAAGGAATCAGCGAGCCACTTTCACGCGTATTTTCAAGATAGGATTTGCGCATTGCGCATGTCTTGACCAGCAAGCTCCAGAACCAGCTCGTGAATGTAAAAGACAGGCTGCCAAGTGAATCGTTCCAGGTGTAGTGTATAAGATACCGTGCTCTGAATGTCAAGTGTATATTGGTGAAACAGGAATGTTCTCCCGACGGCTCAGGAAGCACCAACGTGACGTGACTAATAACAGTCACACGACGAACGCCATTGCTGAGCATGCGGATGACCATAATCACAACCATTGAGTGGGATAAGGCTACTATCATCGCCAAGAAAAAGAATGTGTCATCCCGCCGGCTCCAATGAATAGGACAACAGGAACTATGCCGGCCATTTACGCACGCTCGTTGCATCACCTACTGGCTACATAATTGACGATTCCAGTCCAGCTCAGTGAAGAAGGACCCCGTATACGGTTCCGAAATGTCAGATAATTTCATCAAACTCGGTCAGTGACAGTTTTTCATCGCATTTTGCGAACGACGGTTGTGTTTTCATGTGTTGGCTTACCGGTGACCATGCCGTAGATATATGTATAGTTAGTAATGAGCAATATCAGATGGAACACTGAAATTACCTTTTAAAGGCCATAGCGGCAAAGTGCAGGTGGTAGGCACAAAGGTGTTCATAACACCATATGCCCTAGTGGAAATATATCTCTTGCAATTTTGTACACCACGTTCATATTAGTATGTTACAAGTAATCGTTAAGTAAACATGAATTTGGTGTTCCAGCTCACATTGCTCTTGATAGTGCATCGTCTACAACACTATAATGCGTGCTGATACCGTCATGACGTACTATCGTACTATGCCGCTAAACTGCTACATTTGATATGCATCCGCACCGTAATACCTACACTTAGTACGTTAGTCCTTTTACATTTCATGCATGCATGGGCCGGTACTGTAAAGAAAGTCGGAGTGGGGCGGTGGGGTTTGAACAGAATGTCGCCTAATGTTGCAATTTGGAAGAATGCCTTTCCCATGTCTCATATAGAGTTCATGTATGCAGGAGGTTTGATGTACGTTTCAAGAAAGATATCCATACCGGTCTGCACAGTGACAAATTTTAAAACAGTTTTTGTTCTACCATGATGTTTACACATAGTGACCGCACGGGGTGCCCCAGGAAAAAAAATGCGCGAGACCCGTCCTGTCTCTGTAGCTCCCCCCTAACAAAGCGTTATTAATTGCAATAGGTGAGAAAATATTGTGAATACCATTTAGCAAAGTTGCAAAAGTTTATTCCTTGTGAAGCTGCGGGGCCACTAGCAAACAGTTCGTGGCCAGCATGCGGCCCCCGGGGCCACTCGTTTAAGACCCCTGCCTTAGAGGTTTGCATTTGTTTCCACTGTCACATATGGACTCATTCAGAGGAGTCTGCTGTCTTCTTATGCTCGCTTTGTTTTTCTTGGGGTTGTTGACTTGTCGGGGTGGTCGTGCAAGCGTAGTGCGAGTGTGCTGTATTTGCTTAGTTCTTTCATGCCTTCAGCTGTCGGTGCCAACACTCGCTTACGTTGATTACTTTTTTGTAGATGATGCAATTCTCACGTCTGAGGTTCTATGTGTACTAGAACATGGCTGAGTGTGCCAATGCGAGTGCCAGCCACCGGTGGGGAAATGTAGGAGTTGGTGAAAAAGCAGGGGTCATTTTCTTGGACGATCGCTTTTGGGGATACGTTCACTTTGGTGAGGTGTTCGGTCATCTACTATGAGCCACAGCAGTCCGACACTTTGCCAACAGTGCTGTGTTATCGCTCAGAGACACTGACTGACACACCTGGTGACAAATATCGCGACGGTATTGTCAAAAGTGAGCGCTTGCCGGGTTTTCGCCATGGTGGCACTAGATTTATTAAGAGGATGTGACACTGCAGGTGCTCGAGAAGCTTTTCATGCTTATCTGCGATGAGTAAATGCTGCGTGAAACTTTGCAGTTTTTTTTCAAGCGTACAAATTCAATTTAAGTTCTGTGCAGTTCAGCACTACAATTTTTTTTCTCATTTGACCTGTTTTTCAGCTCTTGCATATCCCAGCCCTTCAGTTCGTTTCTTACGGTTCCTTCAAAGACGAATCAGCGGGGTTCTGCTATATGTGTTTCACTTCAAAGGTGTAGTTCAGAGCTTTCGAAACTGAGCACCTAGTTTTTGTCATCAGGATGAAGTAATCAGTGCTGTTTGCTGAAGAAATAATTTTTGGTTTGTGTGTGTGCAGGTTCAAGTTCAAGTTCAAGTTTATTGTTTCTCAAGACATTACACAAAAGTTGAAAGTATACAGAAAGAGGTCCCATCGTTAAAAAACTGTAGCGGGACCTCTTGTTATTAATTACAGAACAAAACTAAATATCCAACATTTGAAAACAAATATATACGAAAGTTGCATATTGCTTACAATGATGAAGAAGCATGTGGTAACACAACATTTCATTGCATAAAACAACGAGAAAAAAAATACACTGCAAGGATAGACTTTACAAAGAAATAATGAAAAAAACAAATCAAAAAGTTAACAAGAGCTAAAGAATCGGTAGCGTTTACGAAGAAACCATATAAGTTTTTAATGATCGTTGGTACGATGACTGTGTAGGCAAAGATTTTAAAAGAACTGGTAGATCATTCCATAGTTTGACGCTAGCAAAACCAACAGTTTTCTGTAGTTGCTTCGTGACTTCGGAAGTAAAATGTTATTTTTTGAAGAGAACCTAGTACTATTTGGATTAGCAAGACTGTTTCGACCAATGACATAAAGTAAATGTGGATTCTTAAGCATGCGATAAATGAGGATGCCGTGATTGTAGGAGATAAGCTTATTTATTGTGAGCAGATTTAACTCGGTGAAAATGGAGGTAACATGAGCGTTATAAGGAGCCGAAGTGATAATGCGAACAGCATTATTTTGGATGTGTTGCAAAGGGGCTATATGACAGTGATATGTGAGGCCCCATGATGTTATACAATAATTTACATGACTGAAGATAAATGCATAGTACAATGTCAAAAGAGTGTGCCTTTGAAAGTAGTGTCTCGCTTTTAAGAGGACCCTGACGCCGTATGCGATTTTCTTTTTGTAAGAAGTTGATGTGAATATTAAATTTCAAAAATGAATCAAGTTGAATACCTAAAAATGAACATTCGTTAGATGCTGGTATGGGGTGGGATCCTATGTACACTGGAACAATATTAGATCGAGGTTTACTGTGCGAACTAAAAACCATATATTTTGTCTTTTGTTGGTTCATCAGCAACTTATTTTTTTGACACCAACAATTGATATTGTTTAGTTCATTGTTCAATCTCTCTGTCAGTGCATTTATGTCGCTATCAGAAGTGAAAACAGTGGTATCATCCGCGTACAGAAGACATGAAGTAGAAGTGAGGCAGTTCGGGAAATCATTAATATATACGAGGAATAAGAGCGGTCCTAGTATGGACCCCTGTGGAACACCAGTGTTAATTATTTGTGTGTCAGACAGCACTCCTGAAATGCAAACCTGTTGCTGTCGATCTTGTAGGTAACTGCGCAGAAGCTCCAACGATGGACCTGTTATACCATAAGCGTCGAGTTTAGAAAAGAGAATGCTGTGATTAAGGGAATCAAATGCTTTTGAGTAATCGATAAAAACAGATCCCACGAATCTACCCCGGTCAATTTCTGCTTTGATATTGTCAGTAAGTGCGATTAAAGCTAAGTCAGTGGAATATCCGCGACGAAAACCAAATTGTCTTGGCGTTAATAGTTTAAACTTATCCAAATAATTAGAAAGCCTTTTTTCAATCATTTTTTTCAACAATTTTACTAAAACATGGCAAAATAGATATAGGCCTGTAGTTTGCTAATGAGGTGGCGTCTCCTTTTTTGTACACTGGAATTATTTTCGATCTCTTCATGTCATTAGGAAATACTGATGTTCTAAAAATTAAATTGACAATGTGACAGAACGCTTCGCTTATGTTGTCAACAATGTCCTTGATATGATGGCAGCATATAGAATCTAAACCAGGACTACAGTTCTTAAGATTCATGATCGTATCACGAACTTCGCTTGGGTCAGTTGGGAAGAGATAAAATGATTGTGGCGTCAGACGTGATACGAGGGTGTCGTTGACGCCTGGAGTATCGGGAATGGAAGCAAAAAAGTTGCTGAACGCGCATGCAATATCTGTAGGGTTAGTAAGTATACGGTCATTCTCTTGAATTTTCGTTACGCTTTTCCTAGTAGAATTTTTATTCAGAAACGTATTAAGTATCTGCCATTGTTTTCGGGAGTCATGCCCAGTTTTAACTATCAAATTTGCATAGCAAGTTTTCTTCGCTTCTTTAAGCAGATGAGTTAGCAAAGTGCAAAACTTGTTGTAGCGAACCTTAAGTGATTGGTTAAATGGCCGATTTTTACACTTGCGATATAGGTTTTCTTTTTTACGCATGCTTTTCAATAATCCTGTTGTAAGCCAGGGATTCGAGGGCGAAGCGAAATGTTTGCGGCACTTAACCACCGTTGTAGATGAGGATATAGAGTCCTTGATAAGGTCAACGAGTTTATTGTAAGAGGCCTCAGCATCATTCAACGATGTGACGAGCGACCAGTCTGATCTGGTGGCTAACTCTTTGTAGTGATCTTTATCAAATATTGATTTTGTGTACATAGTTTGAGGCATGATTAAGGCGTTGAAAACGCAATACGATTGGAAAATGATCTGTTATATTGCTTCTAACAATAAAAGCCTCAGGGGGGATGAAGCAGGTTTGTTAGCGCGTGATCAATGAGAGTGCTTGAGTTAGTAGCATTTCTAGTGGGTAGTTGAAGCAACGATTCGACACCGTACCCATGGCATATGTTTACGTACTCTCTGCTATGACTACTATATTCATCCAGAATATTGATATTAATATCTCCCATTAGGACGATATTCTTGTTTTCATTGGAAACTGTATGCAGTATATTGTCAAGAGCGTGGCAAAAAGTGGTCACGCTAGAACTTGGTGACCGGTAGATGCAACCAAAAATAATGCTTTTTTCACCGGCATCAAACGATGACTTATTTATTTCAATCCACACCGTTTCGCAGTCTGGCAGGTCAGGGTTTAAGTCTAATCTGCGTATATACTCAATATCTCGGGAAATGAAGATAGCAGCGCCACCGTAGCTGGATGATACGCGATGACAGTATTCCGGAGTGTACGATGGAAATGAAAACAAGTTTTTATCTTTATCGCTGAGCCATGTTTCCGTAACACACACCAGGGAAAATGGAACGAGAAACGACGATAAAAGCAGGTGAAATTCATCGTAGTGTCTTTTTAAACTTCTCGCATTAAAATGGATAACTGAACAGCTTGAATTTGACAATAAAGGTGTTAGTTCGTTTGAATCAATGTAACTCATAGTGAAAAAAACAACAAATGCTTTCACGCTTGGTTAGTGAAAATTTTCAGATCAGCCTCGTCTCTGATGCGAAAAACCCTGCTGTCCGCGTTCTTCCTTGCCTTGATTAGGCAGTCGTCTGTCCATAGGAACTGCCAACGTTTTTCTTTTTTCAGCGACAAAGCTTTCGCAAACAGTTTTTTGTTTTCCTGCGTCAGATGGTCGTTGACATATATAGGCCTTGATTCTGCTCCACGGAGGCCAATGTCGTGAGTCTGAAGGCGCGCCTTTCGTGCCTTACTAAGGAACTCTGCTTTCTTAGCCCTCGAAGTGAACCTTGCAATCAGGTTTTTTGCATCAGAAGAAGAGGGAACTCTATGAGCAATGTCTATGTCGTCCTTCAATACAGGGCAACCAATTTTATTTCCAACGGCCTGAAGAATTGCGACACAATCTTCGCCTTGAGTACAGGGCACGCCGTTCAGTTCAACGTTGTTCTTGCGAGAGTATTGCTCTAGCTCACAAACTCTCTTTTCTAGAGCTGCGTTTTGATTTGTTAGAGCCGAGTTCGCAATTTTCAGTTTCTCGTTTTCGGATTTCAGACCCTCAACAGTTTCATTTAGGTACGCCAGGCTCACCTGGAATTCATTCATGTCTTTCTTAAAGGCTTCAGTGAACATTTGAGGTTCTGTGGATACCTTCAGTTTAACGCTCGCAAGAACTTGTTCGACAACACTAGACAGTCTCCCCTGCAAAACGTTTTCAAGCGCGTCAAGACGTTTCGCGAGCTCAGCATTTGAGGGCATGATAAATAAAGGACCGACACTTTTGCAGTGGCGGCAGTTGCAATATACAATAAGTAAAGAAAAGACACAAAACTGACTCCCACCTGTGCAGGGAACACAAAGGCTTAGAAACGTGCTCGTTCACAGTTGCAACCACCGCCACTACTGTCGAGGCTCCAGACGAGATGGCTTCTTTTATAGGGGGGCGGAAGAAGACCGTGCTGCCGTTTCGTCGCACAGTAGACTGCGATCAGGCTTGATTCCGCTGGGGCATGCGCTGTAGACCACCTCGGGGCGAAGTGGCACTGGATCCGCGCTTGCGATATCTGTGCAGGGAACACAAAGGCTTAGAAACGTGCTCGTTCACAGTTGCAACCACCGCCACTACTGTCGAGGCCTCCAGACGAGATGGCTTCTTTTATAGGGGGCGGAAGAAGACCGTGCTGCCGTTTCGTCGCACAGTAGACTGCGATCAGGCTTGATCCCGCTGGGGCATGCGCTGTAGACCACATCGGGGTGAAGTGGCACTGGATCCGCGCTTGCGATATCTGTGCAGGGAACACAAAGGCTTAGAAACGTGCTCGTTCACAGTTGCAACCACCGCCACTACTGTCGACCTGGCTGTTGACCTGGCTAATGGTGTGATGCTCTCAAGGGCTGCCTAGAGTCGGCTCATGGGAGTTCAAAAGGACTTCCATTTGGTTAAGTGGTCCACCATCACAATATGGTCGACAGAGGCCTGCACACGTAGGAGCTTCACGGGAACTCTGTCAGACTGTTTTGCTGTAAAAGGCGGCCAGAAGCCTGCACAGCAGCCATTGTCCCCACAAAAAAAAAGGAAGCATAGAGAGGTTAGTGAGGAAGCTCACATATTTCAGTAGTGTGTATTTTTTCTGTCATGTATGCATATCGTTTTATAACTTGTTACCAGTTTGGCGACTACAGTGCCCTGTTTATAAGCACAGCTGCAAGTTTATTTCCAGCCACAGAATGTACACCCGTCAGCACACTTAACTGGAAACGCTCCGCCTCGGGGCCTTTACTCGCTTCGACTGATGCCAGCGCTCCCAGCGTTGGACACGATATGTTTGCTGCAGCCAACAGTAGATGGAGCGTGGGTCGATTTCACTAGTAAATTTCTCTTTCACGTCTGCCTGACTGGTGGGTTCAATGCACTCACCTGGCAGGTCCATTTTCGCCATGTTTCTCGTGGCTCCTTTCCTCGCATGCTCATAAAATTCGTTGCCGTATGCTTCTCTCTGCAATCAACCATTGGGTGCAACAGCTAACACACCTTTCGAGTTCGAAATCACAGCTGCTGTTCGAAAGAAATGATATATTGTAAAATCAGATCAAATGCTTGTAAATGTTGTTCATCGCATTTCAGATTTATTGATTGTGCAACATTTACAAATGTTATGAACGTGCGTTTCCTCTGCTTTTCCTATACATCATTAATTTCGAGCGGCAGCTGCGATTTCAAACTAGAAAGGGGCATGAGCTGTTGCACGCAATGGTTCATCGCCGAGATAAGCGTATGGAAACGAATTTCATGGGCCCACGTGAGGACGCAGCCACGAGCAAAATGTGGCAAAAACGGACCTGCCAAGTGAGTGTATTCGACTTGCCTGTCAGGCAGAAGTGAAATGGAAATTTACTAGAGAAATCGATCTGCACTCCATCTGTCATTACCTGCAGCAAACATACCGTCTCCAGTGCTCGGTTGCGTTAGCTTCAGTTGAAGCGGATGGAGGCCACGCAGTGGAGTTAAAGGGATACTGAACAAAAATTTGAAAACACTGAAATTCAACTTGGACGACACGACTGTTCCTATACACAGCGTTTATTTCACGTAATTTCGAGCATTTGGCCGTATTTTTAGTGGATTGTGAGAGTGCGGCGGCTGCACGTCCTGCCTTGCCACTTCCCTTTGTCCACCTCTCCGCCTTGTCCCCACATGGGAGGCAAAATAGCACTTCTTCCTCAGAAACCACTTCAATTACCGAGCGTGTCGCGAGCGCGTAAAGATGCAAGGTGCGAGTGACAGTGGTTCCACAAGTGGTGATTTTGACTTAAGAGTTCGAGAAGCCTCCAAAACGGAGGCCTCTCGGCTACAGTTGCTGCCATTTTGCTGACATGCCGAAGCGTAGCAACAAAGCAGTCCTGGTCTCATAGTTACTATCCTTGAAGTGTTCGGAGCACAAAAGGTCTCGGTTTGTAGGCACCCACGTTTGCTGCAATGGGTGCGCAGCGCGAACCCATATCCTTTGCAGCTTCGGCTCTGTCGACAAGGTATTACAGGGCTTGCCTCTCCCGACGCTGTTTTTCGCACACCCTAGCGCAGAGCGACGTTGAGGCATTCTACGCTGTGCGAGGTGCTTCACCGTTCACATTACGTAGCAGCACACAACACAAATGGCAAATTCGTAGACGTGGGCACAAGCTCTGTTTAGAAAAACAAACAAACGGCCGCGAGCGCGGCTATGGCGTTTGGCTGCCGGTTGAGAACACGGCTTGGAATGTTGATTGGTAAGCGATTTTGCAGTAAGCACGGTTGGTGAGTCAGTATCCGGCGGGTTTCGTGTAACTTCCTCTCTAGTTCATGCCGCAGCCACTAGACGCGCCAATTGGCGAAAAATGCATTAAATTCACTATTTTCTGCTTGTCTCTGGCTGAAGTGAAGGTTGTTTCAACAAACCTCAGCACCCAGTTTTTCAGTAGGGCTATTTATCTCGGCGACGAAATTTTTTGTTCAGTATGCTCACATGCCTAATGGGTGAAATGCTGAAATGCATGTCTACTTGCTTTTGCAGGTAACTGCATGCAAAAATGATTTGATATTGTTGAAATTTAGATGGCATCTGCTGCATGTTCTTCACTGTCTGTAATGTTTTGTGGAAGGAAAACCTCAGCTGTGATATTATCCATCATTGCACTGACATTCCAGCCGTTGCAGTTTCTTGTGGTGTGAGCCTTCCCGAAGTTATTCCTAAAAGCATTAAACGTGCATTGTGCATTTCAGCTTTGTAAGAAGTTAGGTGACAATTTGTTGGAACGGTAGTCCTACCTTAGTTCCTCTGTTGGTAGTTAGGCTGTATAAGGATTACATAGCAGAATCTTTGCAAATGTATATTTAGTGCTAGTGTTTCCTTAGTGGGCCTAGTCAGCTGCCGTAGTTCATCGATAGGCATTTCTTAATGAACAGAAATGGATCTGAAGGCAGCACAAACCTACAACAAATATATTGAACTTAAGTTATCAAATTAGGGAATCTTGTAATGAATTGTTTCTCTTTTTGCCCTGCAGTGCTGCCGAAAGCCTTTTGGAAAAGGAAGCGAAGCAGGTCGCCCTGAACATCAGGCTTCTGGTGGTCACAGAAGACCAAGCTGAGACGAGGACAGAAAAAATAAACAGAGAAGTCATTTTTCAGTTCTAAACTACTGTGCAAGACTGATGTTTTTGCCCATGGCCACGTAAAAGTTCATGTTTTCACCCACAATGCATTTAATAACAAAAAGAGGGATTACACGAGGTCCCGTCATGCAAAAACACACCAGCCCGGTTCTTACCAAAACACGCCAGCCCGGGTCCCACCAGAACACGCCAGTCCGGGTCCCACCAAAACACGCCAAACCGGTCGTATACGCCAAACCCGTCGTATACGCCAGACCGCCAAAAACCGGTCGTATACGCCAGACCGCCAGAAACCGTGTCTGAATTCCCGCTCTGGCGGAAACGGGAAAAATACGCCAGACACGGACTGGTGTTTTTTTCGACTGGGACACGCGTGTCGATTAACTGGCCGTACGAAGCATGTAAGTACTGCCCTCGCAGTAGTCTTCACACGCGCATCAGGCACCTCACATAGTTGCTATGTGTGCGTATTGTCCTTCTCTTTTTTTTTTTGGCTTTTATTGTACCTTTCTCGCGACACACAATGCAGAACGATACCTGCAAGATCCCGAGCTACGATACGGACGAGCAGACAGACACAGAAGCAGTACTTACCGTTCGGGTTCCCGACTGTGCCGAGCACGCAGCGTGCGCATCATCTTTGTAGTCGCGGCGGCAGGTTCGCTCGAGGGCCGAGACCATCAAACGAACGCGCTTGCAGTACACGGAGAGTTCTATTGCCGTCGCAAAGCGCCGTTCACGTCGATCGTCGAGTACACAGTCAAGCTACCAGCACGAAACACGCACACATGACTGACACCGCTGAAAAATTTAGAAACAATCATCACATGACAACAGGACGAAATGACGACACCATACAAGCCACGGAGAACGCGTGAGCGCGCCGCCGTAGGAGACGTTGGTGTTCTCTCGCGCCGCGCTGCCCACGAAAGACGCGCCGCCGGCGCCGCCCATGCCAGGCCAGGTACAGTCGCGCTCAATATGACTTGCAGCGCGGGAGCGCGTGGCCTCGCGAGTTCAAAGGTTGCGCATGGCTTCAACTTGTTTTTTAAAGACGATAGTCTTTCTTGGGATACCTAAACGGAGAAATTTTGGTCTGTCTGTCTGTCTGTCTGTTTCTCTGTTTGTCGGCACGTCGCACGATTCAGCGGCTGGCCAAAGTTTGACTGCTTTCTGAACGCCCAGCCAACTTGATCAGTCGTTTTTGTGCATACTTGTGAACATTGTCGATCAAAAAGCAAATATTACGCATATCTGAGGCGCAACAACAATACGGAAGTATTAAGTGGTGTGTTCTTTTATAGAAAATACATAGATACTTAATTCTGAAGACCCTAGTGTTTCTTAGGCTGCGCTGAAAATGCGGGCTGCCTTGCAAAAGCGAAGAGCCGTCGTCTATCTCCGAGGTCGCGCGAAGTGCCGCGTGTTTCATCCGCCGCGCGATAGCTGGCGCAGTCTGCCCTCGTCGCTGCAAACAAGAGAATCTCTTTTGGTGGTCGCTCTGCGCGCCTTCTCAGCTTTTTACACGCTGCCAAAAACACCGCGCTTGCGGCGAGAAGACGCTTGGTCATGCCAGGACGGAAATGGTCGAGAACAGCATCACAGGTGGCCGCGGATGAGACCGGCAGAAGACTATCGTCTTTCGATGACATTTGCAGCGAAGCACGCAGATACGCGGCCAATTTTTTATTTCAAGAAGTAAATATTATTTTCCTATTTGGGATCATATTCAAGTGAGAGAAACGCGCTTAGTAATGGAAATAAAGGCTGCTGGAAGCCGTGCGCAATCTTTGAACTCGTGAGGCCACGCGCTCCCGTGTTGCAAGTCATATTTTTTTTCCAACAGATTTGTTGGGGGTCACCCAGGCAAAAAGCTGTGCAAACAGCTTGACGGGACCTGGGGGGCCTACAGAGGGCAGCACATGCAGCGGATTCTACACAGTCGTAAACACTGTCAACAAAAACAAACAGCATAATACGAAGAAAATCTAAAAGTCACATACAAGGAACATCGGAGCACTGATACAACATGATGCACACAACATGAAAAAATTATATTTTCATCAAGTAATCACGCACATCTGATTTGAAAACACTGAAAGGGGCACTGAAATTTATATGGGTTTTTTAAGAATTGTAAAAAGTTGGTATGCAATACTCTAGTCTAGCTCTACCGTAGTTTGTGCGTGTATGTGGTACTGGTGTTTGCCTGTTACGTATGCTGTAGTCATGACGAGTGTGTTCTTCGTGTTTTGGAAGCTTGTTTTTATACATATTAAGGGAGAGTTTATATTCGTGTAACTTGGAAACTTTTAGCATTTTATGTTTAATGAATAGGGGAACAGTGGGTAGTAGGCCTGGGTGCCCGGTAAAATTTTCAAAAATTCTTAACATCTTCTTTTGCAGCTGGTCTAGTTTATTAAAGTTGGTGGTTGTTGTTGTACCCCAGACTAGGGTACAGAATGAAAGACGTGAGTAAAAATTTGCATAATATATCGCAATTTTTAGACCTAGTGGAATTAATTCTCTAAGTTTGTAGAGGCATCCAACTGTTTTGCCTAATTCAATTGTTAGCTTGTTAGCATGCGTGTTCCAAGACATGGTGTCGTTGAACCAAACACCTAGAAACTTTTCTGATGAAACGCGCTGAAGGACCGTTCCTTGAAAATTAAGAGCGTGTTCACAGTCACATTTTTTGTTGAACGGTTTAAATATAATATATTTAGTTTTCTTAATATTTAAACTTAATCTGTTGGAGTCCAGCCATTGTTCAAGTTTAACCCTTTCAGTCCCAGTGATTCCAATTGGAATCATAAATTATGTAGGTCAGTCAGCAAGCATCTGGTAAAGATAAAGCGTTGCTCTTCCTCAAGAGCCCGCATTTAGCATCTGCCTTACATGTGGTGTCAACATGGTACGCACAATAAAGCGAGGTCGCGTCTGAACGAAGAAATTACAGAAGCGGTCGTGCTGCTCGCGCATTTCGCTGAGGCAGCGTCTTCTTTCACCGTGCAGAGATAGGGCATTTATTTTAGTTCTGTGCGGGAAATTTGAATTTTGGCTATTGGACATTATGCTATCCCATCTAAATAACATTTTAAGTAACAAATGAGGTAAAAATTATGGAATTATTATTAAATAATAATTATTTACTAAATTAATTGGTACATTAATTACTCTTCACTGAAAAGTGGGAGCAAATAGTTTTCAGTTTTTTTGGACTACCACGATCATGCGCATCTCAAAATGTAATAACTATTTGCTTACATTGAAAATAGTTAATTCGGGACTGAAAGGGTTAATTAAGTAATTATTTATTGTAGTGTTTAAGTTACTTAAAGTTGGTGCGGAAAAGAATATGTTGGTGTCGTCAGCATCACATAAATCATTGATGTAAAGTATGAAAAACAAAGGTCCTAGAATGGAGCCCTGGGGCACCCCGTATTTTACAATAGTAGTTGGAGACGCCAGTTCACCGACATTCACACACTGCTTCCTGTTACAGAGATAACTTTTCACTAGTTCAAGGGCAACGCCGCGAACACCATAGTCATGCAGTTTGGACAGTAGAATATCGTGATTCACACAGTCAAATGCTTTCCTTAAATCAATAAATAGGCCAACAGTAAAAAGTTTCTTTTCTATGTTGCTCAGAATTTCATTTTCAATTCGCAATAACGCCATTTCGGTAGATTTCCCTTTCTGGAAGCCGTACTGTGAATCATTTACTACGTGGTATTTAGTTAAAAAGTTTACGAGCCGTGTATTGATGACATTCTTGAATACTTTGGACAAGATGGGCAGCACGGAAATCGGCCGGTAGTTTGCTATTTCACTAACAGCTCCACCTTTGTATACGGGGATTACACGTGCCACTTTAAGATCAGAGGGAAATATACCTGTTTCTAGCATTTGATTGATTAAATATGTTAACGCAAGGGCTATGATAGAAGCAACGTGTTTAATAGGGACGGCGCTCAAGCCATCCAAGCCAGCGGCGGCATTATTTCTAATTCTACGAATAAAATTCGTGACTTCTTGTTCAGTAACCGGAGAGAGAGTAATTGAATTTGCTAGTGCTGAACCAGTCAACGCCAGCGCGTTTGTGTAACCACTGTGGCGGACCGGAGGCACGTAGTCACCGACATTGGAAGAAAAATCGTTCATTTCAGTTCCGTCTTGTCTTGAGCAAAAGCTGCAATGTTAATTGGGCACTTTACTTTACAGCTGTTTGATAAATTGTTTATTTCCTGCCATAGCTTTCTCGGATTGTTGTATATTCTAGCGAACAGAGATTGATAGTAGGAAAGTTTTGCTTTCTTTAAGTCTTTAGGTCTTTAATATTGAGCGCGACTGTACACGCTGCGACTCTCTTCCGTTTCTTTCTCTTCTTTTTTTCCGCCATTGTGCCCACCGTGCATGCTTCGTAAAGCTTACATGGCACGCGGCGCCGCTCTTACACGCCTATAGGGAGCCCAGAGCACTTCCGCTTAGCGGGGCAGTTAAGAGAAGCGTCACGGATATTGTTTTTTTCGCTGCGCTCCCTACAAGCAGGATTTTATTCAGTACGTAGGGGCGCACCGCCTCTATGCAGTTCGTTATGCAGTAGTCGACTGAGAGTGTACTCTGTGAGCGCAGGACTTGCGTTGTGCTTCCATTAAGCACGTCATCGCGACACCCCTCTTGACTGTTCATCAAAGTGTTCATCAAAGTGAACTTTAAATCTAGGAAGCGAATGCAATCATCACTAGGCCACTCGCAAGTGAATTTTAGAGTCTGCGATGTGCTTCTAAAGGTGTCTATAATTGCTTCTACTGCGGGCTCTAGCATTGCATTTGCAACTTCATTGACAACCTCGAGGTAATCATCCACATACCTTAGGACCATAAGGTAAAAATCTAAGAATTCTAGGAACTTAGCACTATTCACTCCAGATAAAGTTCACCTGTGCCACTGGAGTGAATAGTGATAAGTTCCTAGAATTGTTAGATATTAGGGGCGAAGCTCCTAAGGGTGTGGGTCTGTCGTAGTAGTAGTAGTAGTAGTAGTAGTAGTAGTAATAGTAGTAGTAGTAGGTAGATAGCCATGTCTAGTGGAATGTACCCACTCCACGTGATAAAGATGGCGATGACGCAGTATAGTGGAATGTACCCACTACACGTGATAACCATGAATTTCCATCTTGAACGAATAAAAGCGCGACACAAACGAGGACGATAAAGGAACGACAGACTACAGCGCTTACTGAAATTTACTTCGAAAAGAAGCAGAATAAATAGCATCTGGAAAACCTAAGAAAAGAAACAACCATCGCGCATGTTCAATGTGAAAAAAAAAACAACACAAGGCTATGTGGATGATTAGACGTGGGCGTGACACAAGCTATCCACGAGGTATGATACTTCTGTATTTGATAGTGCTAACGATGGCTGGCTGATGCAATTATCACCTTCCAGTGACATGAAAAATGCTTCCATTATCTCCCGCGAACGCTGGTCTCTGTGGCAATGCAAGATTTCTGTTTTTTCAAAACAAGGCTTACAATCACTTCTTTGACAATGAATGGCCAAATGAGAACCTGTGCCGTTTTGTACATTACGCGCATGCTCCTGAATTCTGATGTTTACGCACCGACTAGTTTGCCCAATGTAAAACTTGTTGCAAGAAGATGGAATTTTCTATACTGCATTCGTTCGACAATCTATGAATTTATTCCTGTGTTTTATCGCGTACAATTGCCGTTTGTCATATTTTTCACCGTTTAACTTCCTATGAACACTGTAGTCTGTCGTTCCTTTATCGTCCTCGTTTGTGTCGCGCTTTTATTTGTTCAAGATGGAAATTCACAAACTCGCCCAATTGACAGTTCTGATACATAACGATGAAGTATAAGCGCGTTCCAGTATAGTGGAATGTACCCACTACACGTGATAACGATGACGATGACGCTGATGACCATGAAGTATAAGCGCGTTCCAGACCACACATTCTCTTTGTGCCATGGATGAAAACGATCGAGCTTCGCCCACTCATCATCATTCACTTCGTGGATATGGCGTGATTTTATTACCTTCAGTCCACGTGGTTAAACTGAACAAGAAGGGAAATCTGGGCTAGTTGGGTGTAGTTCATTTTGATCAGCTCACAGCGCAACATAAGACGAAGACGTAGAAGAAGAATGTGTTGTCACATTCTTCTTCTACGTCTTCGTCTTATGTTGCGCTGTGAGCTGATCACCACGTGGTTAGTTTCGAAGGCCAGCCTTATGCACAGCGCAAGGGTGTCCGCATAGGGTCCTCGCTCGCTCCAATTCTATCTGACCTGTAACTGAGTATCTTTGACAAACGTGTCAACAGCGTTCTTGTCCAGTCACACCCGGTTACGGTCGTCAGGTATGTGGATGATTACCTCGTGGTTGTCAATGAAGTTGCAGGTCCAATGCTAGAGCGCACAGTAGAATCAATATTAACACCTTTAGAAGCAAATCGCAGGCTCTAAAATGCACGTGCGAGCAGCCTAGTGATAATGTCATTCGCTTTCTAGATTTAAAGCTCACTTTGATGAACACGCATGTGTGCTGACAGTACAAGCCACGGGCGACGAAGCGGCTGATTTCATATGACAGTGGCCATTCTAAGTTAGTCAAGAGGGGTGTCGCGATGACGTTGTTAAAGGAAGTACCAAGTAAGACCTGCGCTCACAGAGTAGAAATTAGCTTTCAAAATCAGGTAACAGGGGTGACCCAAGAGGGATTTCCATCATTTTTAGTTTCCAGCGTATGCGAGAAGCTTCTCCAAAAGCTCGAAAATGAAAGGCAGGCGGGTAGCAAAGAAAAACTAGCCTGTAAAAGGAGGGTGCATGTCCTTGTGCAGCAACTTGCTGACTGACTGCTTTGCATGAAATCAATTCCCACGGTTCGTGGGAATTTATTTCTCCCACAAATTGTACACTTATTTGTCGTTGTTAGCATAGTATTGGTGTGGTCATGCTTGCTTACTCAAGGACCACGGAAAAAACACTCATCTTGGCCTTAAGCACTTGTGAAAAATGTACTGACTGGATGCATTAGTGAAGAGATATACACGCAATTTCAGTTCATTGTGCTTGCTACCCTCTGTGGTAGCTTAGCGGCTGTAGCATTGAACTGCTTAGGATGAAGCGTGCACATCTGAATCTCTTCATGATAGCCACACTTCAATGAGCGTGAAATGTAAAAACATTCATGTACTTTAAATGTGCTTAATTACGATTTAAGTATACATTAAACTTCCTAATGTATAAATTATTCCAGATTGCCCTGTTAGAGCATGCCTAATTAAGTTTTTGCAATGTAAACCCCAAAATCTTGTCTTGTCCACTTTGTTATGTAGTGGGGAGTGTGCTTTGCATCTATCGTGAAAGATGAAGAGACTGACAAGCTCATACATCATGTCTAGGTCGCCAACTTGTGGCAACAGAAGGCCCAAAACAAACAAACATTTATTAGCCGGGTGACTGAACTGGTGTTACAGCCATGTTGTCCGAGATTTTCGGTCTCCTTGTCTTTCACCGCAAAAGCAAAGCACGCTGCCCACTACAGTTCATTTTATTTCGGCAAGGACATACACCCATGCTGTTCTGTGCTAACCCCAAAAAGTGAAGCTTCAAAGAATTGATCTGTTTGTGTACATGTATAGTTCGCTCCTGACGATTTCATGGCAAGGGCATTCCGTGACTTTATTATAAATTTTTAAAATGTACAT
The DNA here is from genome assembly GCA_030522465.1 of Rhipicephalus appendiculatus. Taxonomy (NCBI): domain Eukaryota; kingdom Metazoa; phylum Arthropoda; class Arachnida; order Ixodida; family Ixodidae; genus Rhipicephalus; species Rhipicephalus appendiculatus. The sequence goes on from JALIZH010026318.1 coordinate 83,581, forward strand.
GCACGTCAGCATGGCTGCACATTCAAACTGAACAAAATATTGGCCGCGTATCTGCGTGCTTCGCTGCAAATGTCATCGAAAGACGATAGTCTTCTGCCGGTCTCATCCGCGGCCACCTGTGATGCTGTTCTCGACCATTTCCGTCCTGGCATGACCAAGCGTCTTCTCGCCGCAAGCGCGGTGTTTTTGGCAGCGTGTAAAAAGCTGAGAAGGCGCGCAGAGCGACCACCAAAAGAGATTCTCTTGTTTGCAGCGACGAGGGCAGACTGCGCCAGCTATCGCGCGGCGGATGAAACACGCGGCACTTCGCGCGACCTCGGAGATAGACGACGGCTCTTCGCTTTTGCAAGGCAGCCCGCATTTTCAGCGCAGCCTAAGAAACACTAGGGTCTTCAGAATTAAGTATCTATGTATTTTCTATAAAAGAACACACCACTTAATACTTCCGTATTGTTGTTGCGCCTCAGATATGCGTAATATTTGCTTTTTGATCGACAATGTTCACAAGTATGCACAAAAACGACTGATCAAGTTGGCTGGGCGTTCAGAAAGCAGTCAAACTTTGGCCAGCCGCTGAATCGTGCGACGTGCCGACAAACAGAGAAACAGACAGACAGACAGACCAAAATTTCTCCGTTTAGGTATCCCAAGAAAGACTATCGTCTTTAAAAGAGAGGGCACAATGCAGGCACTGGGTTGTGTCCTCTCTTCTGCCTTTGTTCCATTTGTGCTGAGCAGCCATGTCGATAATGAGTCAACAGCCCACCCAAGCTACAACTCTGTGAGTATGTTCATGACCTGGGCAGTTTTATCGCGACTGCATGTTTCTCTGTCTCGTGCAATAGCATGTGCACTAGTACATTGTCCATTAGCTTTCTTTTCACAGCCCTACTGAAACGTTCCGTATGTTTCCGTATGTTCTTTTTACGGAAAACATACGGATTCCGTATATGTGCCATATGGAATATACGGATTTCTTACGGATTTATACGGAAGCTTACGGAAATTGTAAGGAAAATATGGAGACTGACATATGGCGCATAAGGAATTCCGTACGGGTATACGGATTTAGTCGTAAGGAACTTACGGAGTCCGTATCTAATATATGGAAGAGTCTATAAAGCGATACGGAATATACGGAAAGTATGATATGGAACAAACGGAAACTGCACAGGCCCGTAGCCAGGAATTTCTTCGGGGGGGGGCAAGGCAGGGGGGGGGGCACTTGATGATGGCCTTGAAAGACACTTATTTTTATTATTTGTCCTCGGTAAAACACCCCACTCCATCCGAATTTCGGAGGGGGGGGGCTAGGGCACCCCCCTTGAAATGGGCACCCCCCCCCCCCAAAATGGGGGGGACCTAGGGCACCCCCACCCTGAAAAGCCAGGGGGGGGCCTGGGGTACCCCCCCTGGCTACGGGCCTGCCGTACGGGCACAAGGTTAGAACCAGGCCCGTAGCCAGAAATTTTTTCGGGGGGGGGGGGGGGTGCACCTCTTCAAAACCTTGAAAACCACCTATTTTCATTATTTATTCTCGGTAAAACACCCCCCCTGCATCCGAATTTCGGGAGAGGGGAGCCCGGGCCCCTAGCCCCCCCCCCCTTCGGCTACGGGCCTGGTTAGAACAAACGCAATCCACATCTGCTCTTTGGAAATTCCCATGTATCAGCAAAAAGTACATGGATATAGCATTGTGTTCTACACAAGGAAGACACATGGGCGCATAGCAGGGGCGAAGGCAGAAATTTTTTGTCGATAGGGGGGGGGGGGCACCTCTTTGATCAGAAGGAGGGGGACGGGCAGGCAAATGGTCATTTTGCTCCCTGTTTGCCATGGTGAAAAAAAATCGGGGGGGGGGGGGGGGGGAGGCACAGGCCTAGTGTGCCACCCCTGGCTACGCCACTGGCGCACAGGTAGAACGAGCAGAACCTAGGCTTGCACACGAAGAGAGGGGGGGGGGGTGACCACCCCTGTAGACACCAAAGAGGGGCTTGTGCAAAATCTGCCTCATATACTTTGACTTAGTAGGCGAGGGGCGGTGCGATGAACCTTCGCTACCCCACCACCGTCGGCAAAAAAATTCGACCTCACTCAGACTCACTCAAGAAATATGTTTTGCTCTGAGGACTCACTCAGCCTCATACTCTCCAAAATTTTCCTCAACTGGAATCACTTAGACTCAGACTCACTGTAATTTTACTCGACCGGACTCACTCGGACTCAAACTCACGCAGATATTACTCAGCCGGACTCACTCAGACTCATGGCTTCACCGAAATCTGAGTGAGTCGACTCATGAGTCCGTTAGCGTAAAATTAGCCTTTTCAATTTTGGTGTCAATGCTCTTTTAATGCCAATACCTCACGTAATTGGTGCTCTACAATACGCCTTTATATCTTGTACCTTCAAATACGAGTTATCAGTGGTTTCAATCCAGTAAGGTCAATTCTATGAAATACTCGTGTCGCACGAAATCTCTATCAAGAAGGTCCCCTGAAAGAGTTTGCAGGTGAAGGTCATGGCACCCCCCTCTCCTAACTCGCACCTCGATTAAAAAAATATGAAGTAGCCCATCATTGAAATATCTGTGAAAAGATTTGAGTACGAAATTAAGCGGATATAACGCTGATAGTAAAGCTAAAGCTGAGTAGATAGGACCATAGGTCGGCAATTAATGGTGGAGCTCACTCAGACTCACTAATGAAATATATTCCGCGCTTAGGGCTCACTCGAACTCAGATTCAACAATATCTACCTCAACCGGACTCACTCGGACACAGACTCACGAAAATTTTCCTCAAGCAGACTCACTCAGACTCAAACTAACCAAAATATTACTCACCCGGACTCACTCAGACTCAGGCTCACGGCCCACTCTGGGTCTGAGTGAGTGTGAGTGAGTCGTGTCATGAGTGAGTTTGCCGACATATCCCCCCCCCCCTGATAGCGAACCACGCTCGTCTGTGAGTGGAACCAATATGTGGGATGCACATGTGCGGAACGCATGCGTATCACACATGTGTACAGCAGTGGTAAAATCTTCTTGAGCGCACAAGCTTATATATGACATATGCAGAATATTTATTCATTTATTTATTTCTCACTACTGCAGTGTTCAAAGATCATGATTATTAGGGTGATGTATAGGTTACAAGATAAACAGACATTCACCCATTCTCAGACTCATGCCTACTCACACCGATGACTATTCACTCATGTTCATACTCACATCTACTCACATTCCTCGTCACTCACTCGTATACACACTATTACACTGGTGAACTCACTCACTTTCATACTCAGACTCACACTCATCGATAGTCACTCACGTTCCTACTGTCCACGTTCATAATATATTTGTCCACGTTCATGGATTGGCTACAGAGAAGCTTTACAAGGTGGGCTGTGGTAACATATTCTAAAGTGAATGAAATTATTTAGGTCCAGTTAAGCACAGCATGAACTTACTGGTTTAACCCTCGTAGTCGGTCATTCACACTGACAACAAACATTCTCTTTGGCATGAAATGACTTCATGAAAACTGTCTTTCTTTTGTCGTAATTGGGTGTTTTTGAACTTCTTGTATGCTCAGTATTAAACCAACAACGACTTGTATCAAGAAAAACCCGGTGGCCTGCAGGCTTTGTTAATTGGAAAGATTCACATTGAACGAGCACTTTCCCTTAAGCAATACGAGGCAGTACTTTCTCTATTAATATACGTCGTGAGAGCATACTCAGTTGCCTTAATATGTACCTTGCACAAATTAAACTTCTGCCTGAAGGACCACATTAAATATATCTCAGAGATCACAATTTGGGTTTAACAGGTGTAAGTGGTTCTTAAACTTGTGGTACTACCTGCGTGGCCTGTATATATTGCAATTTGAACTTTTTTGAGGCACTGGTCTTGATAACATACATTTTTTTTACATAATGTGCTGTGCGGATGCACCATGTCGTACGTACGAAAACTTTAAGAAACAGATGCATGCAGTTTTTGTTAAAGAGCTTCACTCTCTCCCATTTGGTTGCACATAAGGGTTTAAGAGCACACATGTGTCTACATAATTCAGCCACAAAGGAAGTACTGATGTATTCAAATTGGTAAAGAGAAAGCTCACTGCTCTGATTAAGAGTGACAATGTTGCACTTCTGATCCTACTACTGTAACACCTTCATCATCAGGTTAAACAGCTAAACAAGTGCTTAATTTTTTTATATGTTGTCGTACGTGCTAATAAGTGTGGATGCTGTTCAAATCTCCAGTGATCAATATTACATACGCATTGTGGTACAGAAGCTCACTTTTGAAGATCCCAAACCACATGTCGAGCTGCTTGGTTATTTGTTTTCATGCAAGTTATGTAGCAGCCAATTTTAAGATAGATGTATGAAGCAATTTTGCCTCTTTGCTCTACTTCCCTATTGACCATGAATCTGGAATGCACATGATTAATACCCACTTAAACTTCAAGGGTACACAAAATGAAACAAAAACAAAGAGGTAAAAGAGAAAAGTAAGGCAGGCAGGTTAACCAAGTTGAATTTGCTGCCCTACAGTGGGAGTGAAGGTGGTCAAAAAAAAGAAGTACACATGAAAGCACAACTGATATTCATGCACACATAACAGTGTTCATCATTGATGGAACCCATAAGTACTCACTCGCATTCGTACTCATACCTACTCACACTCATCGATACTCACTCACATTCATACTCGTGCCAACTCACCCTTATGTGTACTCACTCACGTTCATACTCACGTTTACTCAAGCCCCTCATCACTAAAACCTTCCAAATGAGTGTGCGTACTCATGAGTGAGTAGTATGCCAAGCTGCAACTGTCGCATCTTCTGTAGGTAAGAGACTGATATACACAGAGATGGTTTCAAATGATTCAGTTCAACAAAAATTATTTTTGTATTGAAAAAATATTTGTCTGTGTTCATGGCCTGGCTACCCAGAAGCTTTACAATGTGGGCCGTTGTAACATCCTAAAGTAAGTGAATGAAATTATTTAGCTGCTGTTAAGCACAGCATGAAAGCACAGCACATCATTAGTGTAACCCTTGTAGCAGCACATTGGCGTTGGCAACAAAGACACATTCTCTGTGCCATAAAATGAACATCATGAAAACTGTTTTCCTTTTGTCATTATTGAACTTCTGGTATTCTCATTATCAAACCAAGAAAGACTTCAACCAAAAAAAGCCCAGTTGCCTGTGGGCTTTGCTAATTGGAAATATTCACATTGAACAAGCACTTTCCCTTAAGTAGTATTAGGAAGTACTTCTTCAATTATATGTGTGTCATGAGAGCATACTCAGAGTCACCTTATGTCACTGGCATGTACTAAACTTCTGCCTGAAGGACCATATCAAATGTTGCTCAGAAATCAAAATTTGAAGTAGTAAGTGTACGTGGTTTGTAAAGTGGTAGTGCTACCTGTCTGTCCTGTATATGATGCCATTTTAACTTTTCTGAGACTGGTTTTGGTGAAAAACAGTTTCTTCCATGATGTGCCATGCATGTACACAGTGTCATGCGTATGAAAAGAGACAAACGTATTGACTTTTGGTTAAAGAGCTTCATTCTCTCCCATCTAGTTGTACGAAAATTGTCCAAGTGCATACATATGTGTTTACATAGTTCAGCCGTAGAGGCAGGCCCGTAGCTAGGAATTTTTTTTTTTTTTGGGGGGGGGGGGGGGGGGCACTTGTTGAAGGCCTTGAAAAACACCTATTGTTTATTTTTCCTCAGTAAAACACCCCCCCTTCATTCAAATTTCAGAAAGGGGGGGGGGGGGGGCTAGGGCCTTCCCCTGGCTACGGGCCTGCGTAGAGGTAGTATTGGTGTACTTTGGTAAGCTATCACCAATAGTGACCATGTTGCACTTCTGATCCTACTGCTGTAATACCTCTATCATCATGATTATTTGGCTGGATGTGTGCCTCACTCATTCATGTAGTTGGATGTGCAAGTAGTAAGTGTGGTTGCTGTTCGAATCACAGGTGATCAATAACATATATGCGTCGTCATACAGAAGCTGCCCGTTGAAGATTCTAAACCACGTGTCGGGCTGCTCGGTTATTAGTTTTCATGCAAGTTATCAGGTAGCCAATTTTTAGATACAGATATATGAAGCAAATTGGCCTTCCTGCTGTATTTCCCGATAGGCAATGAGTCTTCATGCTCATGATTAATGCTTCTTAAAACTACACAGCTACATGAAATGAAACAAAAAAAAAAGAAGAGAGGAAAAAGATGAAAGAAAGGCACAGAGGTCAAACAGATTGAACTGATTTGCTGCCCTACAGCGAAGGGGTGGGGGGAGTGGTCAGAAAAAGAATTGAACGTGAGAGCGCAACTGATGTGTGCGGACACATAACAGTGTTCATCATTGATTCACGGATGGTCACGTACAGAGCTGTGTTTATTTATTTATTTATTCAGAGTACCTGCAGCGCCCGAAGGCATTATTGCAGGGGGGGGGAATACAGAGGGTAACATATGCTTACATAAAAAGGATAACTATGAAAACAAGATTAACAGAAAAACAGAAAAGATGTAGCTATGAGTGTAACAGTATGTCTCTGAACGATGTTTCAGTGCAACAGTCAACAATCTCCTGTGGAAGCTGATTCCACTGGGAGATTGTGCGTGGAAAAAGCGAGTGTTGGTAGACGTTCGTTCTGGAAAAATATTCTCTTCTTTTTAGTGAGTGGTCAGTTCGGTGCGATAAGAAATGGGGAGGTAAAATGTAAGATTTTTTATCTATTTTAACCATACCGTGAAAAATTTTGAAAAGCATTTCTAATTTAATGTTTTTTCTACGGGTACTTAGTAATTGCCACCCCAACCAATCCTTTAGTGCAGTAACAGTAAAAGTGAAGTCATTGTTGCCACTGACAAAACGGGCTGCGCAGTTTTGTACCAGCTCGAGCATATTACATAGGGTTTTACTTTGTGGGTCCCAGGCCGCGCAGGCATACTCTAATATAGGCAATGAGAATTGTTTGAGAATTTCAAAAGCGTTGTTTCAGCCCACAGTGCAGATTACGCTTGAATTGCCGTGCTATACGATAAAACTTAGGAGCCTGTTTTAATGATCGAGAAGTTTGGAGGTGCTACAAATGCTTTAGAATTTATATCATGGCTGCATGGACACACATGTGCAACATAAAGTGCAATAAAGTGAGGACGCTTTAGCTTCTCCTTCAAAAGAAGGGCGCGACAGTGTAATCAGGCCCCATGCACATTGCCTTCTCAACTGCTTGCCTGGCTTCGGTACTCGGTGGATGCCTCAACCGTGCTGCAAGCAAAGCAATGTGTGTGCGTGTAGCGTTGGCCATTTCAAACTATCCTAGAATGCCTACTGCAAGTACAGTTACGCAGTGCGCCATAACTCTTCCTTTTGTGAGTGGTAATTTTTCAAACAATCAACATTGCACACTTTCTGTCTCTTGACTTTGTGCCCCCAATTTTTGGTTTGGCTCGATCACTTTTGCAACCCTTATTTTGCAATATCGTCAGCTGGATAATGCCATAAAAATAACCGGTGTGCAAGCAAACACAGTGCCACATACATATTCAAACCTAATATTGCATTTTTTTAGTTTTAGCGCTCAACACATAAAATGAAATAGCAGTACATCGATATAACTAAAAAAAAAAAGAAACAAAAAAAAAGTTAGGTGTGACAGAACAGGATTTGAACTTTCGACAACACAGTCGTGTTCTCGCGCTCTATCCTGCTACGCCAGCCTGCTAGGCCATGCGCGCACCTAACGCAACGTTGCTTAATTTAATAGATAAAAGTGCTTGCGCGCTATCGGCGAGTGAGTGCATGCATAAGGGTGTGCGATAATTGCGATCGTACTTAGTATTGCGGGCATATATTTTGTGACCGTATCTACGCCACACGCTTTTCGCGTATCTTTTCACTATAGATTGCCGGTCGCTCGCGGATGTAAACACGGATTTTTATGCTTACAAACAAGCTTGAGCAGTTGAAGCCTGTTCCCCGGCCACCGGACGGAATCGGAGTGATACGCCGTTAACCCCTGCGTGTAGCTGTGTTCCACTAAGTAGCTGTCTCGCTCGATCACAAATTGAGCGCGGGACGCGACGCTAATGCGCACGGCAGTGCCGCGCGTAGCGGCGGCATCAGCTGATCACGCCGGCCGGCTTGCTTCGCTTCCGCGCAACGAAATATCATGCCTTGAAAGATCACATACTGCACTACGCAAAAATGTTACTGCTTTGTAGTCATCCTCTGATTCATTGAGAACGTAGATACAACTACTGTAGAGTTTTGCATCGGCGGCAAGCATCGAACGTAAAACCGCACTAACTACGTCCGTCGTAGAAGCAGCAGAAGACTGTCGTCTGCTAGACAAAAAAAAAGGGGAAAAGAAAATTTGCTGAAAAAGTATTTGGTTTGCATTGTATAAATTGTTCTTCCAGATAATTCACTATTTTTATTTTTAAATTATTTTGCCAAATAGCATGCATTCTTTCACAATTATTTATTACGGTTACAGTTTTTTTTTCGTTTTTCCGCAAACAACAATTCAAGCCAAATCCATCCACAGCCAAATCCAGATGTTGTTTGCCTTTGTTTCCGTGCGTCTCTCGTGCGTCTCGCTACGTCCACAAGAAGATTGAAGGTAAAAGTATTAAATTTACGCAATGAAGCGCCGTTCCTCGTTCGTGCGATGTGCAAAGATTGCGTGCTATTCCCGCGGTTCTTGGAGTGCCGATCAAGTGCGAGTCATTCAAGGAATCAGCGGAATGTGCGGGCGCTCGAAGGACTCCGAGGTGGCAGTTGGCGCCCGTGGCATGCCCGTGGTCACTTACTACATGGCACTGTGAAAGAAACTGAAGGTGAGTGGACACGTTATCATGTAAAGTATGCCACTCCGCGCAAGTCTGTATTACCGCACTCGGACGAGGCGTCGTGAATAGGCAGCGTTGCGCGCCTTTGCGAGTGACGGACATTGTGCTGTTACCGATTCGCTTTGTCTACGCTGATACGAGCGGAGCCATGGCGCATCGGCACGGCCTTACTGGAGCGAGTTCGCAACAACTGCGGGAACATGCATGTGTGTGATGATCGATTTTTTCTTATGTGCATTGTAGTAAGCAGAACGCAAACGGCGCTTGCTTCGTTGCTAATAAAACAGTCTGCAGCGCCATTTCTTGCAAGGGCAGCATTTTGCTCATGTTCGTGGGTGATATAATATGTAACTTGGCTCGATTCACCTAGCCAACCGCCTAAGTGGGTATTATAAGCATACATTCACGGTGGAGTGTTATTATGCCCTTGAACAGTGGCTTGAGCTAGTTAAACGTTATAATGTGTTGCATACATTCACGGTAGAGTGTTATTATGTCCTTGAACAGTGGCTTGAGCTAGTTAAACATTATAATGTGTTTGCCTTGTGTAGGGAGATGTGTTCATGCAATCTGTGTATGTGCCTGCACGTCGCCTTTGCTTGTCAGTAATTTGTACCAGCCAGCATTCACGTTGGACGTCTGGCTGTTATGAAAACTTGCACGCACAAAGTGAGATTTTATCTGCCAGAGCTACTTTTTATGCATTAATGTACTGCCAGCATTTAGTAGAATATGTTACGCTGCTGTGTGGCAGTGGTGTGATTATCACGTTGCTGTGTGGTTGCTGATGCAAGCATTTATAGTTACGATGCATTAAAATTTCTCATCTGACTAGCTCATCAGGTGTGTGAGTGTTTCAGCACAAACAAGACGAGGAGAGAAGGAAGATGTGTAATGACAGGACCAGTGTGCAGCTACGCATCACCCTTCTGTCCGACTCTTGTTTGCACTAGAACCCCTTTGTTTGTTTATTGTGACAGCTTTTTCTGTAGTGCTTTTCTTGCCCAATTTATGCTACAGCACAGTTGTCAGCAATTCGAGAGGGAACCCTGAAATTAGCTTTTAAAGATCCTAGAGACTAAATGCATAGTAATGCGCAGCACAAAGTGAGAATGAGAGACATCAGTAAGAGCTATGCGGGACGAGTGCAGACTGTCATCTGAAAAATTTATTGCGGAAAGCGTTGCCGAAATAACATTAGCCGCACACCTCATGCAAATGAGGGTCCAGTTAAAAAAAAAAGCTTTGTTGATTTCGTAACTTGTATTTTTTCTAACTGAACCCTCACTTGCACGAGTTGTGTGGCTAATGTTATTTAGGCAAGGTTTTGCACAATAAATTGTTCAGTTGACAGTCCGTGCTCGTCCCACATTGTTCTTACAGATGTCTTTTGTTCTTACTTTGCAGTGCTCATTACTGTACATCCATAGAAACTAGCCCAGCTTGCCACTGTTTTGGACAAAATGCAGTTCGCAGGTGCAGTAGTGTTCATAACACTAAATGCTCAAGCGAAAGGGTATGTTTTGCTATTCAGTAAGTCACATTCATATTGCCATGCGCGGTTCTTTTACTGTATTCAGTTTCCGCCCACAAAGACTATCAGCAGTACTCGGCGCAGACCGCGCCTTATTGTTCCAGAAGCTTCTCGGTTGTAGTAGATCGTTTTGTTAAGATTGCGCGCAAGACGCGACCACTCGAGATTATTCCAGAGCTTGCGCGATGACCAGTGATAAGGCCAGAATGTTCGACGCGTGATGCATAAAAGCCGGCGCGCTCCAACGATGTTCAGATTATCGACGGCCGACGCTCTGTTCGCCGCTTTCAGTGCCAGTGTGCATTGCTGTAGCCTGACTTTCAGTTTCTTGGCCACAAGTTCGGCCTAATAAAGAGTTCCTTTCTTTTAACGCCGACTGTTGCCTTCGTCCACGTCACGACCACGTGACATCTGGTGGAGGTGCTGTTCGTTCATGTTCCGGACGCCCCCGTCAAGCCGTGAACCCAGCCCAAATCGTGACGAAGACACCGAACCCTTCACGAACAGTCGAGCCAGCCGCAGACTGAAAGGACTACCCCCGCAGCACGGACTCTTACCGGACAAGCCAAAAGCTACGGCGACGAGGACGACAGGCACGATGACGGCCGCTGTGTCCCCTGCAACGGTCGTTATGCAGCCACCCAGAGAGCCACCGAAGTTCCATGGATCGCCGACTGAAGACCCCGACACCTGGCTGGAGACGTTCGAAAGAGTCTCAATATTTAACAACTGGGACGCCGAGGACAAGCTGCGCCATGTTTACTTTTATTTGGAGGACGCAGCCAGGACCTGGTTCGAGAACCGGGAGTCCACGCTTCGAACATGGGACCTCTTTCGCGGCGCTTTCTTGGAGACGTTCGCGAGCGTCGTCCGAAAGGAAAGGGCCGCCGCTTTACTGGACACACGGTTGCAGCTCCCGAATGAGACCGTCACCATCTTTACGGAGGAGATGACGCGGCTTTTCCGGCACGCCGACGCTGACATGTCTGAGGAAAAAAGGTGCGGTTCCTCATGAGAGGAGTAAAGGAAGAACTTTTCGCCGGACTTGTGCGCAACCCCCCAAAGACGGTCTCGGAATTCGTTTCGGAGGCCACTACGATCGAGAAAGCTCTAGAAATCCGCAACAGGCAATACAACCGCCGCCTGCCTACGACGAGCTACGCGGATGTTCAAGCGCTGGGGACCAACGACCTCCGCGAGACCATCAGAGCGGTCGTGCGGGAGGAGCTGCGGAAGATGTTCCCCAGATCGCAACCTCAGGTGGACTCGATAGCCGAGATAGTTCGTGAAGAACTCCAGCAGTCGCTCGGCACCCCTGAGCCACCACAGTCACAGCCGCAGGCCCTGAGCTATGCTGCTGCAGCCCGACGCAGTGCACCCCCTTCACGCCCCCCGTCAGGACGCCGCACAGCCGCACTATCGTCGCCAGACGCCGCCGCCGCCACCACCGCCGCCATCGCGCCCGCCTGCCGGCCAGCGGTACACGCCACGGAAGACCGACATCTGGCGAGCCCCCCGACCACCGTCCACTCTGCTACCATTGCGGAGAAGCCGGCCACACGTACCGCCGGTGCCAGTACCGACAGATGGGGCTACGCGGATTCGCCGTCAACGCGCCGCGTCCGCAGCCAGGCGAACGGCCTCGAGACATCGACGACTACCTCACCGGAACACAGTGGCAGCAACGACGACCTTCCCGCTCGCCGTCGCCCGGCCGCTACATGTCACCGCACCGCCGGCAGTACACTGGCCCAAACCGGGGCCGGTCGCCTAGCCCGTATCAGGGAAACTAAAGGCAGCAACCGATGGAGGTGCGGTTGCTGTACGACGAAATGCCGAAGATCCTCCGCGGCCGCCGACGACGACAACGCTACGAGACCTGCAGAACACGACGCGAAGCAGACGAAGCCCTGCCGACGAAACCTCGCGGACCGAAGAAGACCTGATGACGCAGCATGGAAGCACCGCAACAAATCGACGCAGCCGTGACCCGACGCCGCGACCTAACCGCAACGCGAGACGACGAACTAGCGACCTCGACGTTCTCATCGACGGTCACAACGTCACCGCTCTCGTCGACACTGGTGCCGACTATTCCGTCGTCAGTGGGCCATTCGCCGCCAAGCTGAAGAAAGTAAAGACCGCTTGGAGTGGACCCGAAATCCGGACAGCTGGAGGCCACCTGATAACGCCGATTGGTGTCTGCACGGCGAGAGTCACCATCAATAACAGGACTTATCCTGCGAGCTTTGTAATCCTACAAAACTGCTCCAGGGATGTGATACTTGGAATGGACTTCCTAAGTGACCACGGCGCCGTCATCGACCTAAGGTCTGAGTCGATAACACTAACTTCAGAAAAAGCGCTGCCTACCCAGACGACGCCGGGGAACCATGCATTGAACGTGATAGAAGAGCACGTCACCGTCCCACCTCTCTCCAGCGTCATCATTCCCGTCGGCACCGAAAAACCCACAGACTTCGAAGGCGTCATCGAGGGCGATCAGCACCTGCTTGTAAACCGTCAGATTTGCGTCGCAAGAGGCATCGCCGAGTTGCGCGAAGGGAAAGCATCAGTGATGCTCACGAACTTCAGCAACGAATACAAGCACGTGAGCAAAGGCACGACGGTCGCCTACATCGAAGAAATTGTGGAAGCCAGCGACGCCCTCGCCCTCGCCGAGTTTACCGAACGTGCTTCTACGAAGCAAGCCCACCAACTATCTTTCGACGTCAATCCGACCCTTCCGACGCATAAACAAGAACAGCTGAATACCCTGCTCCTGCAATACAGGGACTGCTTTTCGTCGTCGTCAGGAGTTCGACAGACCCCAGTCGCACAACACCGCATCATAACAGACGAAAGCGCCAGGCCACTACGTCAAAGCCCGTACAGAGTTTCAACGCGGGAACGCGAGGCCATCAAGAACCAAGTCGACGAAATGCTGCGCGACGACATCATCCAGCCTTCAAAGAGTCCGTGGGCGTCACCCGTGGTGTTAGTGAAGAAAAAGGACGGAACCCTACGCTTCTGCGTCGATTATCGCCGCCTGAACAAAATAACGAAGAAGGACGTGTACCCTCTCCCACGGATAGACGACACCCTGGATCGACTCCACAATGCGAGGTACTTTTCTTCGATGGACCTCAAGACCGGCTATTGGCAAATTGAGGTCGACGAGAGAGACCGAGAGAAGACCGCGTTTATAACACCAGACGGTCTCTTCGAGTTCAAAGTCATGCCCTTCGGTCTTTGCTCGGCGCCTGCGACTTTCCAACGGGTTATGGATACAGTACTGGCAGGACTGAAGTGGCAGACTTGCCTGGTGTACCTGGACGACGTCATTGTGTTTGCTTCAAACTTCGACGAACACCTCCGGCGACTTGACGCAGTACTTCAAGCAATCAGGGCCTCCGGACTCACCCTCAAGCCAGAAAAGTGCCGCTTCGCATACGAGGAACTCCTGTTCCTGGGTCACGTTATCAGCAAGTCTGGAGTTCGCCCCGACCCACGGAAAACAGCTGCCATCGCTGCTTTCCCGCCGCCCACCGACAAGAAGGCCGTACGCCGATTTCTCGGCTTGTGCGCTTATTATAGACGCTTCGTCAAGGAATTTTCCCGCATCGCCGAGCCACTAACTCAGCTCACGAAAAACGACGTGGAATTCAAGTGGGGGGGCGAGGCAAGTCGAAGCATTTCAAAAATTGAAACAACGCCTGCAGACGCCTCCAATACTTGCGCATTTCGACGAACACGCTGACACGGAAATCCACACCGACGCAAGCAGCGTAGGACTCGGCGCCGTTCTTGTCCAGAGAACTGCCGGCGTGGAAAGGGTTATCAGTTATGCTAGCCGGTCGCTATCCAAGGCAGAAGCCAACTATTCCACAACAGAAAAGGAGTGCCTCGCCATCATCTGGGCTACGTCAAAGTTTCGCCCCTACCTCTACGGGAGGCCCTTCAAAGTTGTGAGCGACCACCACGCCTTGTGTTGGCTAGCTAACTTGAAGGACCCTTCAGGTCGCCTCGCAAGATGGAGTCTAAGGCTTCAAGAATTCGACATCACCGTCGTTTACAAGTCCGGACGAAAACACTCTGACGCCGACTGCTTGTCTCGTGCCCCCGTCGACCCGCCGCCGCAGGATGACCAGGAGGATGACTTCTTTTTGGGAACCATAAGTGCCGACGACTTCGCCGAACGACAGCGAGCCGACCCGGAACTCAGGGGCCTTGTGGAGTATCTCGAAGGCAATACCGCCATTGTTCCAAAGGCATTCAAGCGAGGACTCGCGTCGTTTTCCTTGCGAAACGGCGTTGTCATAAAGAAGAATTTCTCGCCACTTCGAGCCAACTACCTTCTCGTAGTGCCCTCAGCCTTGCGACCAGAAGTCCTGCAGGCTCTACACGACGACCCGACGGCTGGACACCTCGGACTTTCCCGCACGCTCGCCAGAGTACAGGAAAAGTACTTCTGGCCGCGTCTTGCCGCCGACGTCGCCCGCTACGTAAGGACGTGCCGAGACTGTCAGCGACGGAAGACACCGCCCACAAGACCAGCAGGCTTCCTTCAGCCGATCGAGCCTCCTCGGCGACCGTTCCAGCAGATCGGGATGGACCTCCTGGGGCCGTTCCCAACGTCGACTTGCGGAAATAAATGGATCGTCGTGGCTACCGACTACCTCACCCGCTACGCCGAAACAAAGGCCCTGCCTAAAGGCAGTGCCGCCGAGGTAGCCAAGTTCTTCGTTGAGAACATCGTCCTTCGACATGGCGCCCCAGAGGTTCTCATCACCGACAGAGGTACGGCGTTTACTGCTGACCTAACTCAGGCGATCTTGAGATACAGCCAGACAAACCACCGCCGGACCACCGCCTACCACCCACAGACCAATGGCCTCACCGAGCGTCTCAACAAGACCATCGCCGACATGCTGGCCATGTACGTCGACGTCGAGCACAAGACGTGGGATGCGATCCTTCCGTACGTGACTTTCGCGTACAACACGGCCGTACAAGAGACGACGCA
The DNA here is from genome assembly GCA_030522465.1 of Rhipicephalus appendiculatus. Classification (NCBI taxonomy): domain Eukaryota; kingdom Metazoa; phylum Arthropoda; class Arachnida; order Ixodida; family Ixodidae; genus Rhipicephalus; species Rhipicephalus appendiculatus. Next base: position 99,045 of record JALIZH010026318.1, read on the forward strand.
GATGACGCCATACAAGCTGGTCTACGGACGGAGTGCGGCAACGACGCTTGACGCCATGTTACCAAACGTCACCGACGAAGAAAACATCGACGTCACCGCCTACTTACAGCGCGCCGAGGAAGCCCGACAACTCGCCCGCCTGCGAATCAAGAATCAGCAGACGACCGACAGCCGCCGCTACAATCTTCGGCGACGCTTCGTGGAATACCAGCCCGGCGACCGCGTTTGGGTGTGGACGCCGATACGCCGACGTGGACTCTGTGAAAAACTTCTTCGGCGATACTTCGGGCCGTACAAAGTGCTTCGACGTCTAGGCGCTCTGGACTACGAGATTGTCCCGGACGGCATTACGAACTCTCAACGGCGCCGTGCGCGACCTGAAGTCGTCCATGTCGTGCGCCTCAAACCGTATTACGCGCGTTATTGAACCTGAGGACTGCACTTATTGGTTTATTATTGTACTTTCTTGCTGTATCGTTGTCCTTATTTTGTTGCATGTATTTTTTCCATGTGTTCTGTTCCAAGCATCGGGACGATGCCTTTTCAGAGGGGGGCATTGCCATGCGCGGTTCTTTTACTGTATTCAGTTTCCGCCCACAAAGACTATCAGCAGTACTCGGCGCAGACCGCGCCTTATTGTTCCAGAAGCTTCTCGGTTGTAGTAGATCGTTTTGTTAAGATTGCGCGCAAGACGCGACCACTCGAGATTATTCCAGAGCTTGCGCGATGACCAGTGATAAGGCCAGAATGTTCGACGCGTGATGCATAAAAGCCGGCGCGCTCCAACGATGTTCAGATTATCGACGGCCGACGCTCTGTTCGCCGCTTTCAGTGCCAGTGTGCATTGCTGTAGCCTGACTTTCAGTTTCTTGGCCACAAGTTCGGCCTAATAAAGAGTTCCTTTCTTTTAACGCCGACTGTTGCCTTCGTCCACGTCACGACCACGTGACAATATCGGTACATTACAAGTAATCATTGATTAAACATTAATTCGTGTTCTTTCCCATATTGCTCACAACTGTAAATATCAAAATAGATGGTGCGTATAAAAAACATGGGCTTTAGCAAAGCAAACTCCGTGCTGTTACATTGAACAGCTGACAAAAGGCCACTGCATGCTTACTTGCCACTCATTTGGATGTGTTTGAAATACATTTCCATTCCTCACCGCACTGCCAATAACACTTCACATTGGGGCGACATTAACCGTGGATTGAGTGATTTTTAAGAAAAATGTCAAGGTGCTAATAGGGAGCTTGCATGAATGACGGTGGTGGCCATTTGCTGTTAAACCAGTCGAGCCGGCGATGGGGAAAGTGCACGGTGCAGCATCTCTCGCTTGAATGGTGTTGGCGCAATGGCACACTGTAGTAGAGTTACTGTATGATCCCCTTGTCCCGTAGGGAGCATATACCGTAACTCTGCTGCTGTGCGGTCGTGGGCTGTAGCAGTTCCACCGAAAGTAAGGCAAAAAAGTTGCAATTGAAGAAAGGTCGTTGCTGCATCTACAAGATGCCGAAGGTGTGCCTCAATGAGCGCGACAAGACGAAGGAGATATTGGAGCAGTGCTGGGGGGTGGGTATGGCTTGCGCATAGACAACCGCAACAGGCATCACGTCTGTCCTTGCCACGTCGGTTCTGGTAGGCAAACCGTGCTTTGCTTTCAGAGTTTCTTTGTTTTGGTAGTTCTGTTTACTACACTCACACATGAAACGTATCGGCTTCTTCAGTGACTTCGGAAAGATTTTCTGAGAGCGCGTTTGGTAGCTTCATGGAAACACACACGTACAGTACATACTGGTGTCACCTCCGGGATGATATAAAGGTTGCAATCTGGAACAGCTGTACTGAGTGAGGAGTACAAGGTCAGCAAATATGTACAGTCAACTCCACTAAAGATATAAAAAACGTCATATGCTTGATGTCTTCGATTTTCCTGATAATTGTGTATATCGTGCCCGTATGGCCAAATAACGTGAAATCACAATTTGTTTTCAAATAAAGAAATTTTGAACGAACAATAAATCTACAAACATCACCAGGTGACGACTGTGTGTGTTTTTGAAGTGTCTGCGTTCGTAAATTCGTGATCATGGTAACAGCCACACATGCTAAATATTAAAATATCTTTCTTCGACCCGTGTAAAATTCTCGAATTTTGAGCAATTTACCTATTTTTAAAAATTCTCGACAAACACTGGTTTTTGGAAACTCAGTCGATTTCGGCATGCCATTGCTGCTTCTGCGAACGTCTTAGCTTCGGCATACCATTGCTGGTTCTGTGAACGTCTTAGCAGCTTCTTCATATTTACAGCATGAATAGGCCTTTATGTGAATAATAAGGTTCAGCATTTGTATTAGTCTAATAATTTTCAGTTTCATCGCTGAAAACATAAAAAAAATTCATCAATGCCACTGTATGTTTAAAAAAACATCTCATCCTTGGTAAAAGTTATTCAGATTATTCTGATTAGACTGCAGAATGATATTCTCGAAAAACATGTTGCATGATATTTATCAGAACAAAATTACAAATTTTCAAACATTGTGCTTTCAGAGCGTTGTCGCTACTGCGTAAAGGACATATCTTGTAACAAGATAATACAATAACATGCTTTTTTTTCTTCTGTGATGTTTGCGAAATAACAATGGTAAGGCATGTTCTACGAGTGGAAGATGTTCTGTAAATAAGTAACCATTTGATTTAAATGTATTTCAGTAGTTCCCAACTTCGCTTCTGTTTTCGATGTCCCTCAGTTCATAGGCAGCCCCTCCTTTTCTTTCATCTGCTTGGTTGGGACGGAATATATATGTGGTTTCAAGAAAGTGCGCGAAAAACGAGGACGAAGAGAGACGGGAACAACACAAGCGCATACTAACAACTGACATTTTTTATTGAAAGCACGAGAATTTAAAGGAAGAAAAACCCCAAAAAACCATACGTGCGTGCACGAACCCAAAGACCACTACATTTGCGCATCAAGATATCCAATCTCTGATTGATGCAGTCCCACGGAGGGCTTAGCGACACAACTAACACCAGCTTTTAAAATAAAATACGCTTCCACCACCTCACGTGTCGTACGATCCTTATGCCGCGCAATGACTTTGGTTCTGAAATCTGGGCTGCAGTTACACTGACGACAATGTAATGATAGGTTAGTTGAAGGCTGTCCTTTCATAGAAAGACGATGATGATTCAACCTTTGGTTGAGACAACGCCCGGTCTGGCCAATGTAGTTATTGCCACAGGAAAGGGGGGACAGAATATACAACACCCTTGCCGCAGTCTGTTGGGGCTTCCCTGTGTTTGACATTGCACTCAAACCACTTCTGCGCGGTACCCTCCGTCTTTCTTTCCACCACCCCACACAAACTGCTTAACTTATTTCTCGCAGAAAACACCACGCGAATCCCATACTTCGCGCCCACCTTCTTCAGGCGGTGCGACATACCATGAAAGTAGGGAATACTGACGAGCGCCTTCTTATCGGGATCTCTCGCATCACGAGCGGAAAGGTGCTGAAATCCGAGTGGAAAGGTGCTGCTCGTGATGCGAGAGATCCCGATAAGAAGGCGCTCGTCAGTATTCCCTACTTTCATGGTATGTCGCACCGCCTGAAGAAGGTGGGCGCGAAGTATGGGATTCGCGTGGTGTTTTCTGCGAGAAATAAGTTAAGCAGTTTGTGTGGGGTGGTGGAAAGAAAGACGGAGGGTACCGCGCAGAAGTGGTTTGAGTGCAATGTCAAACACAGGGAAGCCCCAACAGACTGCGGCAAGGGTGTTGTATATTCTGTCCCCCCTTTCCTGTGGCAATAACTACATTGGCCAGACCGGGCGTTGTCTCAACCAAAGGTTGAATCATCATCGTCTTTCTATGAAAGGACAGCCTTCAACTAACCTATCATTACATTGTCGTCAGTGTAACTGCAGCCCAGATTTCAGAAGAACCAAAGTCATTGCGCGGCATAAGGATCGTACGACACGTGAGGTGGTGGAAGCGTATTTTATTTTAAAAGCTGGTGTTAGTTGTGTCGCTAAGCCCTCCGTGGCACTGCATCAATCAGAGATTGGATATCTTGATGCCCAAATGTAGTGGTCTTTGGGTTCGTGCACGCACGTATGGTTTTTTGGGGTTTTTCTTCCTTTAAATTCTCGTGCTTTCAATAAAAAATGTCAGTTGTTAGTATGCGCTTGTGTTGTTCCCGTCTCTCTTCGTCCACGTTTTTCGCGCACTTTCTTGAAACATGGAATACCAACTCGCCCAACAGTCCATTCTTCTAAGATATACGTGGTATGCCGATGAATGTATTCTCTCAATGCAGCTCTTATTATGTCGTGCTATGCCAGAATTGATAGGTTGGTATAAAAGACAAGGCCTTTTCAGGAAAGAACTGAGTTTGAAAATGCGCTGATTTTCGAAAATTTTTAAAAATAGTTAAGCTGCTCAAAATTCGAGAATATCTTACGAGCTATTTCTCCTTTTACTTCTATTTGTACAAAGAAGAAATATATTTGTAATATTTAGCTTGCATGACTGTTAGCGTGGTCGCGAATTTACAAAACACACACTGTAGTCACCTGGCGATGCTTGTGAATTTTTCATTAAAATAATTTTTTATTTGAAAATGAATTGTGATTTCGTGCTATTCGATCATATCGGCATGCTATACAAAATTATCAGCAAAATCTGAGGTATATGAAGTTTTTTATCTTTCGTGTAATGACTGTATGCAGCAAAGCTCTTCTGGAAGGACTGTTAGGGATAAAAAAAAACTCGTCGAGACTGTCCATATAATTGCTATCGCAATAAAAACCGGCAGATCCCACGCACTGTGGGAATCGATGTAATCCGAAGCAGCCAGCAAGGAGCAAATTATGTTGTACGTGATATGCATGTCATTAGTTACATTTAGGGCCTGTCATTTGTGTTCGTCGTGCAGTCACGTCGCGCAATACAAATTTTGGTGTATACCAAGCTAGCGTACTGGACGCAAGCGCACCATGAGCGTGGCATTGTAGATGACATGCATGCCAAGATTTTCGTGTTACCACCTGCCACTTATGTTCGCTTAATTTTTTTAACTCGAATCGCAGCGAGACGCGACACCAATCTGCCTCCGTTTGGCATTCGTTCGTATTGTCGCGCTTTGCGCATTGTGCAGACGCCATCCGCGTTCCAGCGTTTAAATTGACGGACACTTTGTCAATTCCAAGGCGCGTTCCTCCAACGCCTGTGCCCACTGAGACGGGGTCGGTCAGAATGGAACGTCATGCGCGCGTCTCCCTCCTTGCATGATTTAGAGACGCTGGGCACAGCACGCTACGTAAGCAAAGCGCGAGCACTGTAGAGTCCGACGCGACCGGCGTCCGTTTGCGCGCCCCGGCGCCCAACTGGCACCGTGCCAGGGCACGGCTGGCGGGAGGGACGGATGGACGTGAGCATGAGACAATTAAGGCGTATGCCTTAAAGATTTGACGTATATCAAGCTAGCGAAACGGCCACGAGAATGACATCAGCGTGGCATGCAAGTCATGTTGCACATGACATTTCCTGATTTCCATATTACCACCTGTCATTTGTGCTCGTCATACAGTCACGTCACTCAATACCAAATTTGGTGTATATCAAGCTAGTGAAACGGCCCCGAGAGTGTCATGAGCGTGGCATGCAAGTCATGTTGCACATGACATGTCATGATTTCCATATTACCACTTGTCATTTATGCTCGTCATACAGTCACGTCGTTCAATACCAAATTTGGTGTATATCAAGCTAGTGAAACGGCCCCGAGAGTGTCATGAGCGTAGCATGCAAGTCATGTTGCACATGACATGTCATGATTTCCATAGTACCACTTGTCATTTATGCTCATCATACGATCACGTCGCTCAATACAAAATTTGGTGTATATCACAAACCAGCGAAACGGCCGCGAGCGTGCCATGAGCGTGGCATGCAAGTCATGCTGCACATGACATGTCATGATTTCCATATGCCCACTTGGTATTTATGTTCGTCATACACTCACGTCACGCAATACCAAATTTGGTGTATATCAAGCTAGCGAAGCGGCCGTCAGCTCGCCATGAGCGTGGCATGTAAATCATGCTGTACATGACATGCAGGTCATGATTTTCATATTACCACAAGTCATTTATGTTGATTATCGAGAAATGTCTCATCGTACCAATTTTTAGATAGATCAAGTTAAGGAAACGGCCTCAGGAGCACTATGGCCATGGCGTGTAAATCATACTTTTCATGACAAGTTATTCATGATTTTCATGATATGACCAGCCATTCATGTTTGTCATACAGTCATGTTATGCCACACCAATTTTGGTATAAGTCCCATTAACGATACGGCCAGGAGAGCACAAAGTCGTAGGCGGCTAGATAGATAGATAGATAGATAGATAGATAGATAGATAGATAGATAGATAGATAGATAGATAGATAGATAGATAGATAGATAGATAGATACGCTCAAAGTCGCCGAAGTTCGCTAAGAAATGCTTCGCATTTAAAAAGACATCTGTGCTGACCAGTTTGCGCTTCATGCAGCCAACTGCATCATGTACGTGGACTTGTGGCCACACATAGACTCCTCGGTCATTAGCGAATTGTTGGCTTTTGGACGATTTTTGCCATCCACGCCAGCACTGCTCTGATAGCTCCTTCATCTTGTTGCGCCCGTTGAGGCGCACCTTTGACATCTTGAAGATGCTGCAACCATTTTTCTTCGACTGTAACTCCTTTGCCTTACTTTGCGTGCAACTACTACAGACCACAACTGCACAGAGCACCATCGTGTCAGCACCATTCAAGCAAAAGCTCCTGCTGCACGTGCTTCCCCAATCGCCGGCTCATCTGGCCATGACAGCTACATGGCCGTCTACCCTGTCGCTGTAGTTTGTGCAAGCTTCCTATAGAATGGTTCTGTGTTTTGTATGTATATCTGTAACTCAAAAACACCGGGTAAACTATATTCGTCTCACAAATTGGTTGCAGCACTGTGGAGGCTTCAGGGCTGTTCAGCCAATATGAATGGCGGAAATCCCTAGCGTGGATATTCATCCACGCCGCATCAGCTGCTGGGTGTTTTCATGGCATCTCTAGAGATGTGTTGGGTGAGTAAAGCAAGCGGGTTGCAGTGCAGGGAAAAGAAAAGATGGCAGCACCTCTTGAAGCGCGTGCCTTCCACCTCGAATATAGCAAGTTCTCATTGTTCACTCTGTGGCCTGTAATTTTTAAAGTGGCACTTCTGTTTGCTTTATGTTTGCATCCTGATGCTTTGACAGCAATGTATTTTAGCAAGTGTTGCTAAACAAATAACCGATTTCAATAATGACAAAACACCCTTGATGCTTTGTCCTCAGCATAAGCTGGCACATAGCTATAGCTGATTTCACCGTTTACTTGTGGCTGTGATGGTAGTGGGCAAGTAGCAAGCAGAAGTTCAGATCGAAGCAGGTGGTCACGTCTGCATGGGCTGTGCCATGTTACCTGTGGCCACATATAGAATAAAGACATGACATACATTCGAAATGGGATTACCATATCACATATCACTGTGCCATATCATGTGCCAAACAAATGCAAATGTCTCAAGCTTGCCACTGTAAAGGGATCCTAAACCACCATGAGGTCGAAATTTAGTCACGGTGTTGCAGCTGTGGACGAGTCTACAATTAACACATAGCCGTGAGAATTTTTCTATACGCTGCCGTAATAGTAGTGTTACACACGTTTGATGATACAAAACAGGCCCTCGCTGGTTTCGCTCTTTTGTTCGCTATGCTCCATTCGTTGGCTTGTCTCTTCTGGCCGAGTGCTCCTCCTCACCGTGCGAGGAAGAGCAGCCAGCCCACAAACAGGTATTGTGAATGACAAGCAGATGTAAACGTTGACTTAAGGTGAGCACTGAGGGGCTGAACACTGCTGAAAGGCTGGGAGAGTAGAAAAGATTGTTTCTAGGAACTTGTGGGGCACCCGTGGCTCATAGTGCTGCCGCACTTGGCATTGTTGACCATGACACTATTCTGAACTCGATGCACGCATTCACTTGCAATGTTGAAAAATTATTGGAGGTGGTTTAGGGGCCCTTTATTGCAATTACTGTAAGAATTAAGTTTTGCTGTGCAAGCAGAATCTGTTCACAATAAATCAGTCATAACGACATGTGAAACTTAGAAAAGTTTCACAGAAAGCTCAGAAGGCTGAGCGATTGTCCCTTGCATGAGAGGAGATACCCTGCTTATGAGACATCATCTAGTGGTCACGACATTATAAGCAGTGTGAGATAGTCCGGTAGAGTGCTTTCTTCCATGTTATAATCAGAGGGGTTTTTTAACTAACTGTTGTCACTTTGCCCTGTATTGCTAAAAATTGCTGAAAATAGGTGTAACGTAGGAATCACTTTATACCTCTTGCTTTTAGGCAAATAGTGTACCTGCCTAGTCGATGTAAGTTGATTTGGATAAATTTATAAATGCTCTAAAAACTTTGTTGACTATTCAGCTGGTGTATGTTTAAAATATATCATGGTAGACGTGAACACACTCGGTGACGTGCTTGATTAATGCATAATGGGACAAAAATAATAGTACTTAATATTACAGGCTGTATAAACTTACATGTCTCATGTGTCTGATTTGAAAAGCATGGTAAAAGTGTGTGTACAAGTTTTTGGTTTCACTCCAAGTAAACATTCTTGCTGTACTTACTATGTGGGAACAAACAGCTTTTGCTCTTTTAAAGTCGTTGCATTACTCGATGGTCAAAAGAAGTATCAATAGCATATCCTTTTTCAGCCCACTCATCACTCTGCAACACTCAGTTCCCTTCATCTTAACTGTGTGTGACTCGGTCCCTTTTTAATAAGTTGTTTTGCTTGTGTGTTTGTGTACCTGTGTGTAGGTGGAAGGGAGGGCACACCACATGTCACCTTATGCGACTTATATTTTCTGTTGTTTGTTACAAAAGATACCTCATAATCGAAGCGGCTAACAGAATGCACCAGTGTGACAGTGTCAGAGTTGGCTCTTTCTTGTAGCGCATGCAAGTAAGATATGTTTTGAAGAATAAGTCTTTCTGCCACTTGCCTGAGGAATGGCTACAGAAAGTGGTGCTGGATGCACTTCGTTAGGTTCGAATTTAGCAATCTTATATTCCATTTTCATACAACATTATATGGGCTAGACATCACAGGCTTTAATGGCATGAAGAACATGCAGCGAGCAAGGCTATAAAATGAAAATTGCATAAGGATGAGGCGAAAACAGGGCGCTCTTGACGAGGACAGACAGAGGGAGCACAGGGTACAGGCGCTGTTCCCTCAGTCGGTCAAGTGCGCGCTGTTTTCGCCTCATTATGATCAACCAACTAGCTCGAGATGTGTTGTTCTAGTGCGCAAGGATGTTTAACAGAAAGCTAGGATCAGTTTAGGAATATTTAGCCCAAGCTCTGCGTGTGTCGTCCAGCATATGGTGCCGTTTCACAGTTCATATAGACCAGATTGTGTTAAGCAGGACACCCGTTTAACATATTTAACATGGCTCAAAGCATAAATCAATTAAAGTGACCGGCAATAAATTTTTATGGTAGCTGTTTTCTTTAGTGCAATGGAAAGCTTACTGTTCAGAGTGTCTTACCATGATTGAATCAAGGGAACTTTTAGGGCTCGTTTCTTTTTGTTTGACATGACCTTAATGAAAACATGGAATGGTAACACAGAAAGTGCCGTGAAACATGTTAAGAATTTTTTGGATCTTCGGCTGCTATGAAGTTGTGTCACACAACACAGGGTGCAAACAGTGGGAGGTGAGCATGGCAGCATTTCATGTTTGTGCGCTGCAGTTTGCTGCGCATGCATGCATGTTGCATGCATGGGCAGCAGCTCGATATGTCCCACAGTTTGCTACGACAGCAGCGCTGCTCTTTGGTGTCAACTCCTCCTGCTCGTAAGCAGCACAGAATACAGTGGGGATGGGTAATAGTATAGTTATATACTGTAATTCTGAGCAGTAATTATGGTGCACATAAAGGTATCAGACTATGTACAGTACACATAAGTACTGCATAGTGCAGCATCGGATCTCTTCTACTAGGCTGCGTGACAGACTGATTTTTAGGACCTTTAAACGCACAGATGCACTGCAGTTCACGGTCTTTTTATTTCCACCTAGATCTACTCACACATTCTGGCCAGTTATCGCTCACTTTAATGAGCAAGTCTTTATCAAGATTGTGAACTGAGCAAGTTGGTTGGTGCTGATGATGAATTTCGTGCACTGCTTTTGAGTAGGACAACAGACAGTGTCTTGTGTGCTTCAACGGACGTCGTCTTGTGACCTTTTTCCATCCGTTGTCCTACATGTGAGCGCTGCATGAAACTTATCAGGAAATCTTTGCATATTTTTCAGTATATTTGCACCATCAGTGTCAGTGTAAGCCATTCTATTAAAGAAGCTGCCCAGACATCCAGCTAATGTTGTTTCCCTGTGGAACTGGAGTTGTGGTTATTCTGGATGAGCTTTTTTTTTTATAGGTTACATAATAAACTTGCAACTTCAAAGTCAAGTTCAGCTTCAGATGGATTGTAAATAAAGTTTGCCTTAAGTTTAAGAAGGGATGCCTCAATGTGCCACGAGAAAATGTGTGTTTGCTTCCGATGCGGAAATTGGGATATCGTAATTTACAATTCTAATAGACCTCATCTACGACATTGCGCAGGTTGATCTTAAGTGGAAAACCAGAAGCGGCAGTAGCTCCAGAAAAAACCAAAGACCCCCAAGCTCTCTGTGACACACAGGAAGGCACTGGGGGTCATTGAAAACCAGCGCCGGGAGTGCATTACCAGTGCACTATGCTGCAGTTTCATCACGGAGGAAGAAGGCGACCACGCCCAGAGGAACTTCATGCTCTCCAGTGTGAGTGCTTAAGTAGTTATGTTTTTGTCCTGCCACAAGTGAAGAAATAATGCGTCAAATTCAGCCGGGGTGGCTAGAAGGAATAGGGGTGCAAGCGTGGACATTTCTTTAGCCAGCTAGTGTCAACTTTTGCACTGGTCCTGTTAGTGGCCCCAAGTGGTTTTCAGAAGTTGCAAAATCGTTGTGGCTACCGCCGCAGATTACTGTAGCTTCATCACCTCGGTAAATGCACAGATGCATCAGGGAATATTAGCTGTGTTAGTTTTTTCTAGAGCTGAGTGCTGCCAAAATTTTGCATTATGCTTGAGTTTTGTTCCAACGTGAGAGTCTCAAGAAGCTCGCCATAGATTAAATGCTGCAGTTTTACTTACGGGAGGCTGTACATGTGGGCTTGGGCTTGTTATCATAAGCACCTCGGTTGGGTGAGTATTACCATTTTAAACATGTACAGCAAAAAATTAGGGTGGACGGTGGTTTTGCAGTCGTCATGTTTCTCGCACTATTCTGTGACAGTGTTGTGCACTGCAGTGGCAGTCTGGTTCTTGTGCATGGCGCAAGATAGTTACACAATTTCACTGCATTTCAAGTGCCGTATTGTGGTATAACAGGCCAGGAAGCGACAGAGCAATGATTTTTGATGGACACAGTTTCTTTATCTGATATACACAACAGATCATTGAAACTTCTGCATGTATTGGTCTTTGTAAGCTCACGTCAGTTTTATGGCAGAGACTGGCCAAAAAATATAGAAGTAAACAATTTTTTTATCCTAGCAATTTCAAATGTCTTGTTTCACAGAATGTCCTTCGCTGCATTTTATGGTCTTGAATCTCAGGCTACAATATTCATTGTTGTAGTTTTTCTTATGCTGGTTAAGGTTAACCAGATATTGCGCATATTATGCTTACATTACGAGTGCAGTTCTAATTCTATTAACCAAATGTTTTTGTTCTCTTCTTGTAACGCGCACTCTAAACTTCCTGTCCTGCGATGGCAGCTAGGTTGCGAGATGTCCGTTTCTTTGCTTTACTTTGAGCTTTTTTCCCACAAGTCCAGTTTCCAAATTGCAGTCTCTCATTGTACTCGAGCAGGGCGTTGTTCCATGTAGTTTCTCTCACAGTAACATTAGATGAGATGTACAGTAGAACACCGCTGATATGTTTTTGAAGGGACCGTGAGAAATAAACATGAGAGCTAGGAAATGAAAGAGCTAAAAAGCTGTAAAAGTGAAAAAAATATTGAGTGGCGCAGAATTTTCTTCAATGCATGCGCTTAAAAACAACGTGCAAAATTGTCTTGTGCTCATGCCCAAGCAACACGAAAACTTTTTCGAGCACCTGCAGTGTCATATCCTTGGAATGACTTTAGTAGCATCCCGGCCAATCAAATGTTTCACGAAAGTGGAAGTACCCCCGAAAGCAATTGAAGAAAATTACCCCTGGTTCATGAACTCCTAAGCTTCTTCACTGGTACATGCATTGGCGCGCACTCAGCCATGATCTCGTTGATGGATAAAACTGTATAGCTAAAAGTGACACCATCCGCAGAAATCTAATCAACGTATGCGATTCTTTTGCCACCAACAGTTGTAGTAGGCATCAAAGAACTAAGCACACGCCACATTGCCTGCTCAAGGAATCTGAGAGCAACCACTACCATGAACTGAGAAATAACGATGATGAGACCACGCCAATGCAACAGCGGAAACAAACGTCAGCCATCTTTTCATTACGATCTCAAAGGCTATGCTTTTGATCACAGCAACCAAAAGTTTGTTATGCGTGTCATTTGCACCGCTCATGCGGCTAAACAGTCAAGCCAGGCCAAGTGGCGTGAAAAGTCAACATTACCACTCACTTCTGTGGTCGCTCGACCGGCTCGACCACCTTTTACATCATTAATAGTGCTGTTATTTTAAACATCGGTATTTAAAATGTGATGAGTACACTGTATGTACTACGGCTTAAGGGCCAGTAAACAACCCCGAGGTCCAAAAATTGTTAACAAGAAAAATATGTGCACTTTTGCTATGTGAACATGCTACCGCAAGAATTTTGCGAATACGTGCTCTAATAAGGAAGTTACAGGGGTTAGAACATCAGTTTCAGCTGGTTTCAAATATTCACGCGGCCTCGCCACCCTTCTCCGCCGTAGGGAGGGGGGAGGCGTAGCCCGTCATCATGACTCCGCCCACTTCGGCAACGTGACACGACGTCAGTGATACGTCATCGGCGCGCAGCCAACGACTGAGCAGGTCCTCCTCCCCCCCCCCCCCCCACATGAGCACGTGTCATAGCGGCGCGGAGAAACAGCGCGATGAGAAGAGCACCGTTCCCCTAGTGGTAAAGTAGCGAGACGCCTCTTTATCTCGGAGGCTTTCGTTCTGGCAATACTGCTTCTCCCGGTAGTCTCGGGCTCTACAAAACGGCAGAGGGCAGCACAGAAAAATGAAAATGCGTACTGCGCGGCCGAAACTGCATCACCGCAGGGCCAAGGCGCCGTTTCGTAGGGCAAAGGACCAATCGACGAGCTCACTGCTGCGTCAAGTCGCTGATCGGTGACTTTGCGTCACTGCGCGTACAAGGAGGATTGGTCAGGCGTAGGAAAGAAGCACGGGAATTGTTTTTCGAAATGGAGGGTCTGCTTGGCGCGCAGCGCTGTAATATTCGGAAAACGTGATCGCCGCAGTCTACTGTACGAATTAGCGAGCTTGTTTAGGGGGTGTAAAAAAAGTCGGAGCCTGTTGACTGGCCCTTTAATACTTATACAGATAGGACATGCACCTAACCATAGGTCGGCACTTTAGGGGAGTACTCACTCAAACTTACTCACCACAATTTTTTCAGCCTTCGCACTCACTCACGTTCACACTCATGTCCACTCACACTCATGAGTACTCACTCACGTTCACACTGACCTCCACTCACACTCATGACTACTCACTCACGTTCTCACTCACGTCCACTCACACTCATGAGTACTCACTCATACTCAACTCACCACGTTCAAATGAGTGTGAGTGAGTGTGCCGAGCTCCATAGGTCGGCACTTTAAGGGAGTACTCACTCAAACTCACTCACCACAACTTTTTTCAGTAAGAAGAACTGCGCGAAATAAACTGGCACAAGGAAGACACACGCACAAGCGCAGACTAGCAACTGAATGTTTATTAAAGAAACACACCAATATAAAGAACAAGAAAGAAAGAAAAACCACGTGAACGATTAGAGGTTGGCTGCCAGATAATCAATTTCAAGTTTGTGCAGCGAAACCGATGGCCTCGCAACACACACATCACCATACTTATGAATAAAAAACGCCTCGACTACTTCTCGCGCTGTCCTATCTTTATGCCGGGATAACACCTTTGTTTGACTCAGCAACGGGTGACATTTACAATCTCTACAGTGTAAGCACAAATTCGATGACGGCTGAGCTTTCAATGATGCCCTGTGGTCCATTAACCGATTGTTCAAACACCTCCCGGTTTGGCCGATATAACACTTTCCGCAAGACAAGGGAATAAGATACACAGCACCCTTTCCACACTGAACCAACCTATCCCGATGGTTTACATCACAGTCACTCCACTTTTTTTCTATCCCTTCAACCTTCCTGTCAACTATTGCGCAGACACGACCCAACCTATTCTTAGAAGAAAAAACCACCTTAACACCAAAACGGTTTCCCACCTTCTTCAGACGGTGAGAGAACGCATGAATATAAGGAATGCATGTAAAAGACTTATCTTTATCACTGGCCACCCTGTCGCCAACGCACTTTCCTTCCTGCTTCAGTTTAATCAATAACCTTTCACTAAGAGAGGCCAAATTTACTTCCGGAAAGTTTGATAGCCTAAGTCTGTTCAGCTGGTTATCGAAAGCCTCGGACATTTGATGCGGGCAAGACTTGCGCAAAGCCGATTCTAAGCATGATGTGGCGATACCGTTCTTCACCAGCTTGGAGTGATTAGAATCCCCTAGGTCTGTTAAGCCCATTCTTGATTTTAATTCTAATCACTCCAAGCTGGTGAAGAACGGTATCGCCCCATCATGCTTAGAATCGGCTTTGCGCAAGTCTTGCCCGCATCAAATGTCCGAGGCTTTCGATAACCAGCTGAACAGACTTAGGCTATCAAACTTTCCGGAAGTAAATTTGGCCTCTCTTAGTGAAAGGTTATTGATTAAACTGAAGCAGGAAGGAAAGTGCGTTGGCGACAGGGTGGCCAGTGATAAAGATAAGTCTTTTACATGCATTCCTTATATTCATGCGTTCTCTCACCGTCTGAAGAAGGTGGGAAACCGTTTTGGTGTTAAGGTGGTTTTTTTCTTCTAAGAATAGGTTGGGTCGTGTCTGCGCAATAGTTGACAGGAAGGTTGAAGGGATAGAAAAAAAGTGGAGTGACTGTGATGTAAACCATCGGGATAGGTTGGTTCAGTGTGGAAAGGGTGCTGTGTATCTTATTCCCTTGTCTTGCGGAAAGTGTTATATCGGCCAAACCGGGAGGTGTTTGAACAATCGGTTAATGGACCACAGGGCATCATTGAAAGCTCAGCCGTCATCGAATTTGTGCTTACACTGTAGAGATTGTAAATGTCACCCGTTGCTGAGTCAAACAAAGGTGTTATCCCGGCATAAAGATAGGACAGCGCGAGAAGTAGTCGAGGCGTTTTTTATTCATAAGTATGGTGATGTGTGTGTTGCGAGGCCATCGGTTTCGCTGCACAAACTTGAAATTGATTATCTGGCAGCCAACCTCTAATCGTTCACGTGGTTTTTCTTTCTTTCTTGTTCTTTATATTGGTGTGTTTCTTTAATAAACATTCAGTTGCTAGTCTGCGCTTGTGCGTGTGTCTTCCTTGTGCCAGTTTATTTCGCGCAGTTCTTCTTAGTCATGGATTACCAACTCGCCCAAAGATCAATTCTTCTTAACTTTTTCAGCCTTCGCGCTCACTCACGTTCACACTCACGTCCACTCACACTCATGAGTACTCACTCACGTTCACACTCACGACCACTCACACTCATGAGTTCTCACTCACGTTCACACTCACGTCCACTCACACGCATGAGTACTCACTCATACTCAACTCACCACGTTCAAATGAGTGTGAGTTGAGTGCACTCATGAGTGAGTATGCCGAGCTATGCACCTAACTCTCTTGTTGGCACTTCATTTCAGTTACTCTGCTCACATACCTTGCTCCCCTATTTCTGTTTGGGTGGGCTATATTAGTCTGGCTGGCACAGATTTCTAATCGCAGCAGACGATTTTGCCTGCTTTCATGCTGATTTTTTGTCTTCATAAGCTGCAGCATTTCACTTTACAAGGTTGTTCAAGATGCCATTACTGCACACAAACTGTAAAGTTTAAAGGCAGTAAATGTACATGTACATACTATAAAATGTACATTAAGGGCTTTTACTGGCTATTAAAATTTCGGTGAGTGTACAGGAAGCATTTAATTCACAGTGTTATGTAATGAGATTTCCCTGGATTTATTATACCATTCAAAATAGTAAAAACCACCTAGTTAGTTTCCATGTGATAAGCATGCCATTACGTTTTCTTGCATGCAGCAGAGCTCATTTGTGCACTTTTCTAAGACTGCGTGTTATTATCACGTGAACCAAGCTGCTTACATGTGTGTCTGACATCATATTTGTTCATCATTTATGTATTCAGGTGCCTGTGAAGAACACCTCAAGGCGCATGGCAGTGACGTCCCGGTTGCACAGCGGGGCCGGAGCCTCAACCAGCATTTCGTCGATCTTCTCAGGGTGTTGAAGAGATGAACACAACACCACACCTTAACAACGCCGTGATTATTATTTAATCATAAAGATTTTGTTTCTAAATTGCTGTTGCACTATGTTTGTGCCACCATTCTGTGGATGACGTACAACTCATGAAATGACTGTACAGGGTCACCTGATTTGAGTACCGTCAACACTGAGGTATGGCTCTCGACACAGCTAGAGCGTACGAACATATAAAACAAATTTTAGTCATTGCAGCAGGGCTAGCTGCTTTTCAAGTTACCAATTTTATTAAATTTTTCTGTGCATTACATAAAACGCTGCTTTATTTTGTTGCAATGTGACCACAGCTTATGATGTCTAGCAGGTTAATTCAGTAGCTTCTTCGCATGTTCTTTTCTTTAAAAGCTTATTTGATTCGCGCATCAAGACTGTTTTAGAAAGATACCAATCTTTCATTTCCTTATCCTGCAAGAAAGAGATATTCTGACAATTTCTACGCAGTACTGCTTTTACACAAGACGTGGATGTCCATTCAATCTCCACGTTAAGTTGCTTTCCACCAGATTCGGACGTCGATTTCATTTCCGCATAATTATTACGGCTTTCCATAAGATGCGGATAACCGCATGATTTCCGCATTATGCGGCTTTCCATAAATGCGGATTTCCGCATAATACGGCTTTCCGTAAAATGCGGATTGCCGCACGATTTCCGCATGATACGGCTTTCCATAAATGCGGATTTCCGCATAATACGGCTTTCCGTAGTCCAATAATTCCGTATCTACGGTTTCCGTACATACGGAACGTTTCAGTAGGGAGAGATACAGCACAATCACTGTCCGTGGGATATATATACATAGGCATTATTTTTCAGGTCAGAAAATTCTAGTAGTAGGAGGAGGAATGAACTTTATTCGTAGAGACCAGCAAGTTTAGGTGGCCAGGCGTAGGCCTTCCATGAGGGGACGTCAAGGGCTTGCCTCGACGCCACCTCACGGGCGTAGATAAGTTGTTGTGTTTTTATTGAGTTATGCCATCATAACAGTTGTTTTTTGTATCGAAACTTTCTGTCCTACTACACAATTTTGTTGCATTACTGTAGAGACACTTCTGTTGCCACAATTGGATGCACGCTTAGACAACAAAGTTTTGTTGTACCACAGATTTTTGTTGCATTACTTACGGAAGACGTCTTTCCTCACAATAGACTATACGCTAAGACAAGTCTCTAATGTAGCACAACACCTTTCTTTCGTACCACAAAATTTTATCGTACAGTATGTGGACATTTCTGTAGTAGCAGCCGGGTGCTTGCTGTGACGACACATTTTTTTACAATACTATAAACATTTATCGTAGCACTTCAACTCTCTGTTGTTGCGCTGCACATGCGACAGAACACACTTCTGTTGCCACAAAAAAAAAAAAAGATAGGGGTGCACAATTGAGAAGTGTGTTGTCTCAACAACAATGTTTAGTAACAAAAGAAAAATCTTGCTGTACATCAGAAATTTCTGTTGTGCTCAAAGCAAGTTCTGATGTCATTTTCAACTGGGAAGAAAAAAAATAGAAGAAAAACTAACTGAAATAATATAGTTTTCTACATTCGTGTTTGTTTTTGGTCGATGTGATTGCGTTTAGTACAGCATGAGAAAGCGGCCCACTATGGCGGACAAGCCACCAGACGGCTCTGTCGCAAATTGGCTAAGCGTGTGCTGTCATATAGACGTACTCCATTCTGTAGCGTGCTTTGTTTGAGCTCCTTAATTATCATGATACCTGGCAACCAGATTCAAAGTCACTGAATTGATGTGCATTTGCTGGAACAGTGGCTCGGGAGTGAGCTTGAAACTGCGAATCTTTTTTCCGTGGCCTCAACGACAAAGACAAAATTTGGTCAGTTGCAGTGCTGTTTGAGCAGTGCGCAACACTACTACAACTGAACTTCATGTGTGTATAATGACGACTTAAATTTATTGTAAAGCGAAAGTTTGGGGGAAGGATGGAAGGAAGAAAAAAAAACTCACAGTTTCGCCGCAAGGGCGAAGCAATGAATGCGACAGCAAGAAATTGGAATGTCACATGAAGATCGACGAGCAGCTTGATACTTGCAGTTTGCCGCTGAAGCACAAAGAAGGACGCTCGAAAAGGACGCGGAGGTATACACAGGACAAGTGTGAACTAACAACTATGACAGCTGTTAAGCCTTTGTTGTTGAGCAACGCGCTTGCAGCGCGCTGCAGTCGTCGACAACGCAGAACCCGACGATCTTAGATATTTCTTCTTTTGCAGTGCGGTGCGCGGAATGACCCCTCTGCGTCTCCTGCTGCATGGTGGCGTCTGACGCAAGGTGTGCGCGGTGTTCTTTTTAGGAGCTTGATCGGCAAGCTTCTTATGCTCGCGCCTTGTCCGGCGGCGGCGTGTACACGCCGCTCAAGGCGCCGGCGAGCCGGCTTTCCGGTGATTTCAAGAATGCTCACTAGATGGCGGCGCCGCTCAAGGCGACGCAGACCACTCTCAGCGCTCTCAGCACGCGCGCTTCCTTTCTCTCTGCCGGGAGCTCACGCAGTGAACGCTCTTCGTTACCGCTCGGCCGCATGAACACCGCACAAACCGCAGCGCGGCGGGCTCGCAACGCAGCGGCAGCTCGGGCTCGCCGTCAAGCAAACCCGGAGCTGCGGGCCCGCGAAGCAGAAGCGTAGAGGGCTCGCCGTCAAGCAAACCCGGAGCTTCGGGCCAGCGAAGCAGAAGCGAAGAGGGCTCGCCGTCAAGCAAACCCGGAGAGCTCACGCAGTGAACACTCTTCGTTACCGCTCGGCCTCATGAACACCGCAGAAGCGGCAGAAGCCAAGGCAGCAGCGCGGCGGGCTCGCCGCCCGAGCGCCGCATGTAATGTATATATAACAACGTTGTCACGTCTATATATGATGGTCGTAGATGTGTACGGAGGATTCGCGGGCTACCCGATCATCTCCGAGGAAGCTCCTCTAACATCATTCACCCTTTGTGGATATGGCGGTGATTTTTTTTTCTGTTTCTTTCCACATCACGAGCGGATACAGAAAGCGGCGTGCGCATGCAGCGCGCTGCAATCGTCGACAACGCAGAACCCGACACTCTTAGATATTTCTTCTTCTTTTAAAGTACAGCGCGCGGAATGACCCCTCTGCGTCTCCTGCCGCATGGTGGCGTCTGACGCAAGGTGTGGGCGGTGTTCTTTTTTTTTTTTTCTTTCGTTCCACATCACGAGTGGGTATAGAAAGCGGCATCTTTTTCGTGCGCGTTTCAAGTGCAGTTTTGAAATTGAAAGCAAATGCTGGAGCATTGCGTGAAAGAAAACACGCTGAAGCTTCTGCGAGATCAGCATACCGCCAGCAGTAAATGGTGTCCATAAATAGCTTGTCGTTATTATAACGGCGCAAGCATGGCGTGTGGTTGAGTGGTCAACGCAGCGCGCTGCGGAACGAGGGGTCACTGGTTCGAATCCCCGGCCGGGCGCCGTGAAATTTTTAACGCGATAGCGTTAACGAGCTCGTTTCGCAGATATTCTGGCATCGGCGTCGTTGGTCGTGAGCGAAAAATCATCATCTTGTCCATGACCAAAAAATCGAGAAAGATGCAAATAAAATAAATAATAAAAATTTCCAGATCCGAATGAGGATCGAACCCAGGTTTTCTGCGAGGCAAGCAGGTGTTCTACCACACAGCCACGCTTCTGCTTGGGGTTACGCATAAAATAACTTCCTCTGCTTCGAATTGCAGTGAAAATAACTTTCATGCTTTACAAACACAAACGTCCTGTATACAGGCGTCACACTACAACATGTAATATCGCAATATATTGCGTGGTACAAGCGTACATTGTCATCGGGCGTGAGAACATGTGAATATCATAACGACATTGTGGTTCAAAGCCGTGCACCCATTACAAAAGGCACACACGTTACTGCGCGTATTCCCTTAAGACCACGTAGTGGGTGCATAGCAAGTTCGAAAACATCTTCCGCTTTTCCCGCGCATCGTGGTTGAAAGCATGCTACCCATTACATAGTATGCACTAAGTGACTGAAGTACGCACTAGGGACAGGCATATCGCTATCGCGTTCAACTCTTAAAGACGAAGCTCAAGGGTTCCCCAATTTTTTTTCTTCTGATTTCTTTTTCTTTGTGCCTTTTTTATTTATAAAAATACACATACATATCCGGGGAATGACGGCGACAGCAAAAATCAGCCGAGAGCGTCCATATAATTGCTATTGCAATAATAGATGACAAGAAAGGCAGGTTATTCAGTGTTTAATCTGACAGCTACACTGGGCAACGAAAGACGGAAAGAGCAATAAAACCTAATAGAAAAGAAATATTACAAATGAAAAAAAATAAAGAAACGAAGGAAG
The DNA here is from genome assembly GCA_030522465.1 of Rhipicephalus appendiculatus. NCBI lineage: Eukaryota > Metazoa > Arthropoda > Arachnida > Ixodida > Ixodidae > Rhipicephalus > Rhipicephalus appendiculatus. Next base: position 120,142 of record JALIZH010026318.1, read on the forward strand.
GGTGCGCCAACACTCGTAGTCTGTTTATAACATCAATTTTGCATAAAAAGCGCTACGGCGCTTTCTATGCTAACATAAAAGGCAGCAGACCTCCAAGTAGGAGTAGCAATGAGAAAAAGAGTAATAGCTGGAAAAGCTGTTGTCCTGTAGTTAAAAAAATTGGCCGCGTATCTGCGTGCTTCGCTGCAAATGTCGTCGAAAGACGATAGTCTTGTGCCGACTGCACTGCGTGAGTACCACAATTTAATAGCTGAGCTAGCCGCTGGGCTCGTTTTTCGACGTTTTCCGGGCGCGCTTAGACGGACGCCGGCGTTTCTCCGCTGAAATTTGGTCGTCGGTCTTTTCTCTGCGTTCTCTGATCATGTCTTGTAGAGTGGGTCGTATTTCATCAAGCGGCCATATATGTTTTGCCTTGCCTGAGACAGCGCTCTTCTACGATGAATCAGCCGCATCTGGCTGGCATTGATAAAACAGAAGAGGACGCCATCTACAGCGCCATCGGGGAACATCGGCTTGTGTTGAACTATGCTGCTGCCAGGTGGCAGCACCACATCGTCGAAGTTGAATCACTGGGCGGAGACTTGTTTTGTACACAGCGGCGCATTTTCAGCGGCGCGTAATAAACACTAGGATCTTTATAATTACGTATCTATAGATTTTGTTTTAAAGGAACACTGTGAATAGTACTAAGGTATTGATGTTGTGCCATCAGGTATGCGTAATATTTGATTTTTAATTGCCCACGCTCACCCGTATGAACACATGCTTCTCGATCAAGATTGGAGGTCGTAAGGCAGGGGGTTAAACTTTGGCCAGCTAGCTGAATCGTGTGACGTGCCGACAAACAGAGAAACAGACAGACAGACCAAAATTTCTCCGTTTAGGTATCCCAAGAAAGACTATCCGTCTTTAAAAATGCTTTATGTACATTGCCAATAGGGGTATTGTGTGCGGAATAATGATGAATAATTTCAGTCCTTAGGTCCTGAGGACCCCGAGGACAATAAACATAACTATTAAAGTAGCAGTGACATCAAATTTCAAACTCGAGATGTAGCGTTCACTAGATTGCTTGGTATGCATGAGTTTTTTTAGCGAAGTATGAATTGCGTTCGTTACGTTAGAAGTTATTCTATATCGAGCGCAAAGAGCGTGCAATGGCTCAACGGCGCGTTCCTGCCATGCAACATTGACACTATTTTGACGTGTTCAGCGAGCTCCTAGGCCATGCGTCAGGCGCTGAATGACGATGCGTGAGCAACGCTGAAGTCGACAAGTTTAGTGTTGGCATCGTGGTGCCCACTTGTGGTACCGCCTGGCGGTGACGCCAAGTTGCCTGGCAATGGCGTCGCTTGTTTTGTTTTGCTTGGTTCGTGCCGAGCGTTCGTGTGAATCCTGCGTTTTCGTTGTGCCGCTTCGGATGGACTGTCGTGGAGTCGTGAGCGTGAATGTGATAATCCGAAGCTACGATCTTCATCGCATTACGTGCCAGCATGCCGTGGAACCGTTGTGCGCTGCAATCGTGCTCTTCAAATAAGAGAAAAAGCGGAAAAGTTTGGTGCACCATTGCGAAACGCTACCCCCCACAACGCGCTCACGGAATCAAAACGACAGGCCTCCGGCGTTTCACTTTTTTCTTGTCGCGTTTCTGTCTGTGAGCAGTATACACTACAATTGACACACATGGCGACATTCACTAACTGACCAGTTATTACGACACATTGGTGATGCTTAGGTAGACGCAAACACGACAATAACCGATCAAAGTGCACCAGTACAGAACGTATGGTTCAGAGAAATATCATTTCAAACAAGTAACACGCACGCAGCGTTCATATGCGTAGTTGTCACATGTCTTGCCAGCCAGCATGGCCCAAGGGCGCGTTTCCAGCTGCCTCCTCGTCGCTTCTGGGTCGGGCGTCGATATCAGAATTACTACTCTGAAGATGATCGAAGCGTAAATGATTCGACACGTCGCGAATCGCAGCAATTCCATATTCCTCATTGTTTTCATCGTCGCTTGTGGACGCGCTTGATGACGGCGACGACGAAGGGGGGTGGCGAAGACGTGCCTACACGTGCGCGCCGAGCAGACGAAATGTCAGCCGAAATTCGCGTCAACATTTCGTGTGGCCACGTGATCAGATGGGGCGTGACCGCGGGAGGTGACCGCTTGACAGCGCTGAAAATTGGCGCGCTTTGCTTCCCGTTTTGAACTGCGTTCGATACTGGTCATTATTAAATATATTAATTCGTCGGTCTGTTGCATTATCAGTACCGAATCGCTACTAGGGGATTGATAACTACACGTTGACGCAAAAAATGCGACATGCGTAAAGTTGATGTCACTGCTCCTTAAAAAAAGTGAGACATACATTAAACTGAATTTCTACCTGTCATCCGATTTGAGTACTGATGTACCTAACAGCTGATCAGTTCAGCATGACGTACTGAGTCGCTTACATGTTTGACTTTGCAGATGGTGCTCAAGATGGCCCGTACATTGCTGTGGAGCTATGAGCACCAGCGGCTCTCTAAGAAGCGATGCAGCTCGTCTGGATGCTTCACAAAATATCGGTTGGTACCAGCTCTTGTTAGGTTAGAATATGCCATGAAATGCTATGCATTGTCTAATTATGCAATAGAACAATTATTGTAATCGAGGAAGTCATTGGTACTATGAAAACCTTGAGAATACCACTAATTAGAGGACATTTCCTTGGTAGGTCTTACCTCAGCCACATCGATACAGTACACAGTGTGCACCTGCACCCTATCATACCTACAAGACTATTGATTTAACACTCAAATGCCTCTAGAACAGACACCTTTGTCACGAAATGAACTGTGCTATGAAGCATAGCTGGTTCATGCGAAACAGTGGAAAATTGAATGAGTAGAAAGTCATCTTAAGAAAGTCCATTTTAAACTTAATACACCGCATCCATGCATTGATTTCTATCTTGATATCCCACGGTAAAACGTGCCGGGTGTTTGACCGGGCTAGTGCCAAGCAAGTAAATGTACTTAACATGGCAAAAAGTAAACAAGACGGGCTGCATGCATCTCGGGATGTGTGTTACCTCTGTTAGGTATATTTATACATTCATGTAAACTTAAATAGTCTTGCAGGTAAAAAATTGCGCGAAACTAGAAAGGGACACCACAAAGAAGACACACGAACAGATCAAGCGCAATGATCTGTGGTGTCCCTTTCTAGTTTCGCGCAATTTTTTACCTGCATAGAATAAACCAACAGCCCCTCAAGACGTCCTGATTAAACAGTCATGTTGATTGCACATCCAGTGAGCGCTGGAAAAGGGATATTCAAGGTAATATAAAGTAGCAATCAGCATAAAAATTTGTCGGAACACACTCATTTCATAACTGGCAGAAGCAGGGTGGCACGTGGCTTAAAGGCAGGATTTAAGTACACCTTCATAGGTTAAGCCAGGAAGGAATGAAGAACTAAAAGGAAGAGTTAAATTCTGCTCCGACGTATATAAAAGTATCTGCAGCCCACATTGTAGACGCTGAGCACGGGGCCGACGATCAGAGTTCGCACGGGAACGTTCTGAGATGGTATCGTACGAGGTAAAAGGCAGCGCATTTTCTATCCTACGGGAGATAACCACCGTTAGCCTACGGGAAGCGCCCGTGAACGATCGTCTCAGTGCGCACTTTCTGCTACTCAACATCACAGCCCCGACGCAGTAGCGAAGGCCGTCGTCGCGGAAGTGCTTGTTGTACACACGACTCGTAGCCGATGGCTGTTTGCCGGTTCTTATAGCTCTACAACCCACTCTTCACGCAGTTTCTTACGCCACGGGCACCAATGCACCGTGCAGGCTTACACCGGACTCTGTTGCGCATGTCCGGCACTGCGGCACCGACCAGCATGTTCATCGCTTTCGGATGCAGCCAGTCCCATCACAGTGGGTTCAGTTGTGTTCAAAATGCGAGAAAACCTCCGCATTCGAACAGACCGCAGCCTAGGTAGGGCTTGAAACTCCTTTACAAAGCACGGCGGCAGCGCTCCACAAGCAGCCGACGCGGCCGCCGAGACCGCGTGATCCTGCCAAGCACGTCACGCCGACGGTGGCGCCGGCGTTTCTAGTGGTGGCCCTCGAGGCCAATATGGCTCTGGACTAGCCAAATATACCCTTCGGGAGAGTTTGGCAATTCTTTCATCTCGCCGCACTCCGCGCGCCGCCCACATTTCGTGACGTTGAACCAATCTCCCTGGCGGCCGCGGCGAAGCCGCGCGGAGCGGCGGGGGGCCAGCCACCATCCCCTCGGAGCAGCGCGCGTGGGGCTTGCATATTTATCCTGGTATTTTGCGTCAACTGGTTGCGTCAACTGGTTGCGTGAATTGGTTGTTGTTGTGTGCTTGTTTGCTGAAATCATGGCTCTGAAGGAGTACGATCGTTTAAGCTTCCAAAAAAATGGGAAAATCGGCGGCAATTTGGATTCAAAACATCCGTGTGCGTCTGCGTGCTCGCGCGGCGTATGCGTGCGTGTGCGCTCGCGCGACGTGTGCATGCGTGTGTGGTCGCGTGACTTCTGCATGCATGTGCGGTCGCGTGACGTGTGGGTGTGTGTGCTCGCGCTACGTGTGCGTGCGTGTGCGCGAATGTGGGTGCGTGTCTGCGTTCGAGCGCGCACATACACTCGCGCGGCCGCACACACATACAGACACACGTGCACATACACGCGCACACACAGACGCGTGCGCACACTTACACACACACACACACAAACACGCACTATCGCCTTGCAAACGCTATAGCTTGCTTCCGCTTCTCGGCGGAGACATACACTGTGCCACAAGGAAGGTCAAAGTGCAACGCCCTCGGGCTCCTGTCTATATTGCATCTACCTCGAAGTGGATCCACCTCACTGTCAACGCTCCTTTTTCGCTCACAACTAAAGAAGCCGACGTAGACACCGGAATTTCTGCGAAACGAGCTCTTTAATCACGTTAAAAAGCGCCGCACGTTCTGCTCAGAACGTAGTCGGCTGGGAGTCCGCGTACACAGCTTTAGGAGTAAATATTTCTATTATTTTAATGTTATCGCACATCCAGTCCTGTCCATACTCTTCATTAAAGTTGAATTACAGCGTTCCTGCACTATCTCGACTATACAATTTATTTAGTGGTGCTACAGTTTACGCACGAGCAGCGCGTAAGCAAGCTAGGCTGGGCAGCCGTCGCGCAGATAGCGTAAATGTGGTGGACGGCTCCGAAGCGGAGGCGTGGCGGTGACGTGCCGGCGTCATCGCCGCGCCGCGACGTCAACACCCCGCCCATTCGCCAGACTCTCCCTATAGGCGACAAGTAGGCGATGCGCAAAGCGCGGACGACGCCATCTGCCGCCACGGCTCGGAAGCGTTTGCGGGTACAGGCGAGCAGCTTTCCCGCGAGCGTGTACGCGAGTGCACGGATGGATGTGTTTTTATCGTGATTTAACGAAGATGTCGGGCTTCAGCGATGCCGAAAAGTATCTGCTGCGTTGTCGGCTGCTCAAACACATACAAAAGATCGCCAGGAACGCACTTCTACAGGTTTCCGGTGCTATTTCATGAGCGAGAGCGACGGCGGCGGTTGATTGCGGCTGTGCGAAAAAGGTACACAATCGCGCTTTGTTTACGGCAGTGTTAGAACGGTTACCGTGTTTTTATTTCTCCATTTATATCGCTACGTCTTCAGCGAACGCTACTACGTTTACACTTGGTCGCCTCGCCTGCTTTGTAGACGCTACAATGAACACGAGGCTGTTATTACTGATTAGACGCGATGCCTAGGCTCTCTTGAAAAACGAATGGCGCGAAGCGCAATGCCAGAGAATGTGGGGCAGGTGACGGCTCCTTTACAAAAGCGCCGTGGAATCACACGTATGCTGCACGAAATCGGCTGCATTCTACCTATTGATGGCACTGGAATGCGATCGCCGGTGCAGAATGTTCGCTGTGCGCTCGCCTCAACTATATGCATATTGGCTGTAAAACACGGCACCTGTGCGCTTTGAAGGCTTTTGACTGGACACTCAACCGATTCAACCTCCTTTTGAATGCCTCGTAACATGACTTCATGCTAATAGGAAACCCTTGATATATCCCACTAATGCTCATTCGCTTTACAGAAGCTGTGTGATGAGTGGGGCCCTAGGCGTGCGCACGGGAAGGGGATGGGGGCTTTCTTATTTGCCTAAAAAGGGGGGGGGGGGCGCAAAATCTGCCCCATGCATTGACTTAGTGGGGCCTGGGTGCGCTGCGACGATTTTTTGCCCCCCCCTCCCCCCCCCCCCCCCATCCTTGATGGGAAACCCTGCGCACGCTTGAGTGGAGCCGATTATGAAACTGACGTGTTTTCTTTTCTTTATTCTTGCTGGTGGTGCTAGCTACTGGTTGCTATGTTTTCTTTAGCATGTAAATGGTGAGTGTATGTTGGTGCGTAACTAATCCCGTGAAAGTCACGTAACTAATCACGTAATTAGCGCATCTACTCACGTGCCATGTTCCCGCCAAAACCACGTATTATAACGTAGAACCTAACGCCATTTTGCAACACTCGGTAATAGCTTGCAAAAAACCAAATACGTAGCCAAGCTGGTATAACAAGCTAGGTGACCACCAGCTCCGCAGTGACTCAGTCTCGCACCGCTAGCGCAAGCTGCCGAGATATTTTTTCACAAGTTTATCGTGCTGGTTTCAAAGTTTTACCACCGCTGGCCCTTCGCGTGGCCGCACCCGTGGAATCCATGCGCCGGTGCGACAGCGCTCCCTCAAAAGCTACTATATAAACACATGCCACGTAAACGAAGCAACTGTGTCGAGAAAAAAACGCTGGTTCACGCGTTGGTTCACTATTATAAAGTGCGGCTCCTTCGCGCACACTATCGCCGCGAAAGTAATTAGAGAGTAAAATTGGCCGCGTATCTGCGTGCTTCGCTGCAAATGTCGTCGAAAGACGATAGTCTTGTGCCGACTGCACTGCATGAGCGGCATGAGTACCACAATTTAATAGCTTGGCTAGCCGCTGGGCTCGTTTTTCGGACGTTTTCCGGGCACGCTTAGACGGACGCCGGCGTTTCTCCGCTGAAATTTGGTCGTCGGTCTTTTCTCTGCGTTCTCTGATCATGTCTTGTAGAGTGGGTCGTATTTCATCAAGCGGCCATATATGTTTTGCCTTGCCTGAGACAGCGCTCTTCTACGATGAATCAGCCGCATCTGACTGGCATTGATAAAACAGAAGAGGACGCCATCTACAGCGCTACCGGGGAACATCGGCTTGTGTTGAACTGTGCTGGTGCCAGGCGGCAGCACCACAGCGTCGAAGTTAAATCACTGGGCGGAGACTTGTTTTGTACACAGCGGCGCATTTTCAGCGCCGCGTAATAAACACTAGGATCTTTATAATTACGTATCTATAGATTTTGTTTTAAAGGAACACTGTGAATAGTACTAAGGTATTGATGTTGTACCTCACGTATGCGTAATATTTGATTTTTAATTGCCCACGCTCACCCGTATGAACACATGCCACTCGGTCAAGATTGGAGGTCGTAAGGCAGGGGGTTAAACTTTGGCCAGCTAGCTGAACCGTGCGACGTGCCGACAAACAGAGAAACAGACAGACAGACATACAGACAGACAGGCCAAAATTTCTCCGTTTAGGTGTCCCAAGAAAGACTATCGTCTTTAATAGCTGAGCGGCTCAGCGGGCGAGCGGAGAGGGCAGCGGAGCGCACACGAAAGAAAGAGTGATAGCTGAGCGATGCCCCGCTCGCTTCAGTGGATCGCATTGCTGCGCCACTTGTTGAACAAAGTTGCAGTTACTGTCGATCGAGCAGAGGCTTTGCTACGTCACCTACCGAATAAAATTGACGTCACTGCGAAAAGAATATTGCAAAAGGCATTTTTATTACATCACAAGTGTTAAGTGGGAACAAATCTTCGTTTTTGTTACATGATTTGGTGTTTGCAGTGATTTTAATGCATGGCGGACTGCTCGACGTCCGAAAAAAAAATAAAGGGGGTCGGCACTGAAAGGGTGAAGGTGAAGCCAAGCCAAGCAATCGGGTATCTTGCTTTTTATCAGCACCGTTGTTGCATTGTCTGCCTTTCACGTGATGCTAGCTGCATGGTAGGCTGTCTTGCCGTTAGCGCTATGCCACGAGGCGTATTACATGACCCTTTGCTTCTCTCTGAGCTGAAATGCTCGGATATAGAAGATCTTTTAGTATTGGAGGTGTTAGGCGAGACAAGACGGGATCCACTTTCGTCCCGTGGTTTGCTGAACATCGACGCCATGGACAACGGCATGTTCAGAACATGTTTTCGTTTCGAAAAGGAGGACATACCAAGGCTACGGGTCGCCTTGCGCATTCCCGAAACGGTTGTGACCGCTCAGAGAGTGCCAGTTCCCGGAGACGAAGCGCTTTGCATCACACTTCGCCGGCTGGCGTATCCAAACCGACTGAAAGACCTTGAGGACTTCTTCGGCCGACATAGCTCGACGATATCATCCTTGACGACAAAGGTCTTGAGACACATCGATGAGAAGTTCTTCCACCTGTTGGACGATGTAAACAACCACAGCTGGCTCACCATCGACACGCTGGAGAACTTTTCGAAGGTAAGAAGCAACCAGAGTGGAATGGAAGCTGCAGTAGTGTGAGTTGGAGATTGTGGTATACCGGTGAACTTTTTTTTCAGGCCATTTACGCTAAAGGAGCGCCACTTACAAACTGTTGGGGCTTCATTGACGGAACTGCACGTGCTGTATGCCGACCCACTAGACAGCAGCAGATGTACTTTAGTGGGCACAAAAGGTTCCATGCCCTGAAGTATCAGGCAATAATGTGCCCGAATGGGATCATTTGCCAATTGGATGGAAGTTATCCAGGAAGCAAGCACGATGCTGGTGAGTAAAGGGCAGTTCATATGCCTGGAAGTTACATTTCGCTCCATGTTCGCATGGGACTATCACGTCCACCAAGTATCAAATGAAATAGGATAAAATTCCTAGACGAAGGACTTCACACTATGTATTGAAATAACGCGCCTTAAATTTACTTATGTGTGTACATTGCTGTTTTTTGTATTCGTTCGTGTTTCTTTCGTGGGCCTTTCTGTTTTCAATTCTATTTATGGCTTCACTGCTGAATATAATGTTCATGTTACCACTACTTTTGAACATCGGCTATTGAATTACTTTAGGTTATCACCACCTGTCGTAATAGAGTCCTTGATATCCTTAGCTACCTTAACCTTAAAAGACAACGCTGTTTGTACTAGAAGTGCCGATAAGTGGACTCTTCCTCCTACGAGAATCAGCTACGGAAATGAAACCCTGCAATTTCTCCTGCCAACGATTTTAACAAATATGAAAAAGACGATAGTCGCTTACTCACCCTAACGCCTAAAGAACATAAAAAAATATTTTGTAGGGTGCAGTGTATAGGTCTCTTCTTTTTGTTTCTGCGTGTATGTTATACTAGTGGAGTACTTCTTTTTTTGTTGCAACTTGCATAGTTCTACCCTTTTATTTATTTCTTGTATGTTACGTTACACCTGTATGTGCAATGTAATTTTTTTTGCTCGTTAACGGCGTTTCGTTTCTTCTACCATTATGTCTCATGAATGTATTTCTGTTGGGCCTCAGGCGCACTCAAGTTACAGTTTTGTAGCTTTTGGTCTGGGGTCGCTTCCCCCTTTTGTATGAGAAAAATAAAGACAATTATCTTCCCTGCTCAACATCTATATTGTAACATGGAAAAATAAAATTACGTTAAATAAGCAGGTGCATTGAAACCCTGCTAGGGCATCTCGCCTATTATGCTGCTACTTTTAGATTCTCTAACACACATGCACTAAATGTTTGATCAGCAGGGGTAGTGGTGCTAACACAGCATTTAATATCACTTTTTTTTTCAGGCAACTTTGGCTGTAGCCAGGCGTACGCGAAGCTTGAAAAGCTCGTGCAGGGCCACCACTACTGCCTTTACGGGGACCCTGCTTACCCACTGCGGCCACTACTATTAAAACCTTACAGCGGTGCATCATTGACACCAGAGCAAGTCGCCTTTAACAAGGCAATGAGAAGCGTGAGCCAGGCCGTGGAATGGGGTTTCGGCAAAATTGCTGGGCGTCTTGCCTTCGTAGATTTTGAAAAGAACCAAAAGATTTTCCGCCAGGATGTAGCAAGGATGTATAAAGCGAGTGCATTGCTGGCAAACTGTCACACTTGCCTGTATGGCGCACAGGTCTCGCACTACTTTGACCTGGAACCGCCATGCTTGGAAGTGTACTTAAACGCCCGTTAATTATAGCGCTTGCTTATTAAAACAATAAAGTCTGTAACACACCAACACTCTTTTTATTCATCTGCCTCCCGGAATTCTTCTTGCTAGGTCACCTATTTCATTGCTGAGCTTATCGAACATCTTCTCCACATGTTTAACCAAGTTCAGGTGTTCCTTTTGTCGATTGGTCACCTGAAATTCGTGATTTCTTTCAGCAAGCGCCAGCTTGCGCTCCTCCAAATCAAGCCGCCTCTCTTCATTGTCAACTTTTCTTTTTTTCAATTTCGAGCTTCTTCTGTCGGAGCTCGAATTCACGCGTTTGACGCATAGTCAACAACTGCAACCCCATGCTCTGGAGGCCTCTGATTCCTGCAAATTTAGGCAAATGAGGCAATTCAGTGAGTCGGTTCACATGCGCATATCACGTGTCGTAGAAAGCTCATTCGATAAACTCGTAAGACAAACACAAGCCTTTCACTCTATGCTATCGTACATCATTTAGTGGTATATTTTGTGCTCAAGCAGGGTGATCCTCAAAGATTGATAGCATATCGCAGCCGCCGCTTGGTTTCTGACATTTAGTGTGGCAACAACAAAAAAATGTATTTTGGCACTGCTATCGATACAAGAGTTCAATGTAAAGCACTCTGCCCAAGCATTGAATACTGGTGGACATGGGAGGTTCAGAATTTGCAGGCTACCATACTGCCACGCGTGTTTCCTGTTTCACTTTTGCTGTATTCGGTTTACGCCCACAAAGACTGTCAGCAATGCTAAGCGCAAACCGCGCCTCAGTGTTTGAGAAGCTTCACGATTATAGTAGATCGTTTTGTTAAGATTGCGCGCAAGACGCGAATACTCGAGCTTATTTTAGTGCTTGCGCGACGACCAGTGATAAGGCTGGAAAGTTCGATGCGTGATGTATGAAAGACGGCGCGTTCCAAAGTGGATCAGTTTATCGACGGCCGACGCTCTGTTCGCCGATATCAGTGTAAAGCGTGCCTTGCTTGCGGTAGTCTGAGTTTCCATTTGCCGGCCACAAGTTAGGCCGAATAGTTTCATCCAGGGTTGCCAGGTACTCAGAGAGCAACCCGCCAAATTCAGCCTAATAGTAGCCCAAAAGTAGCCAAATGTAATTAATAAAAATAGCCCAAAATAGCCAAAAAGTTTTCTTCATAGAAAAAGGTCTATGTTTATTATTTTAATACAGATAGAGTATATAAATGAAGAAAAGAATGAAACGAAGCCAGATTAACAAATAAAAGCCAGATTAAAACAAGCAACACCTTTTGTAGAGAGTTAGCCTACCGATATGACATGCATGTCTTCGAGTTTGCTGCTCCTCAATGCAAGCGCACATATCTGCTGCAAAAAGCAGAAACAGTAGTGAAATGCCGCCTTGCTTGCTGGCATTTGTATTTTATTGTTGCTCTTTGTGGGTAGATAATCAACTTTATGAAGGGTCTAGCGAGTTAATTTGTCTGTCTTCTTTGAAGTGAGGCCACAATCTCAGGCCAAAGGAAAGGGGAACCCCATGGAGGAGAAGAATGGCTTGTTTATTACTTAATGCGAATAACTTCAGCTAAATGATGCGCATCACATCGAACGCTTATGTCGGAACTCATTTCAGGTGAAACAAATGCAAAGCGATAAATTGTATGATTTAAAACCAATGGTGACGCATAGAGTTTGGTGACTGCAGGCATAACGCTTAAAATCCTTTAAGCCTCTTGGCGTGTGCTTTCATTTACACTTTGATTGAAATCCACTAATTCAATTTATCCGCCATGAGTATGAACGACTTGGCAACCACGCGAAACCAGCAAAAGAAGCTTCGCTCTGAAAGGAAAGGAATGCATTATTACTGACAGCCGCAACTGCCTGGTGAAGGCTGCTGATAGCTAAAGAATGCAAAAGGACAGTGAAAGTATAGTAGAAAGAATGAATGAAAGTTAACTATACACGTAAACACTTGATTCACATCGACACTGATTCACATCACACCGACACAACAACCAATACAGAGGAGAAAAAGCACTGGAATATGAGCATTTGAAGCGAAGGCAGGTAATAGCGCAAAAGTAGCCAAATAGCCAACGACCAAAAAGTCCCGCCAACTCCAGAAAAAGGTAGCCCAATTTGGCTATTTATAGCCCAACCTGGCTACCCTGCGGGAATCACGGGGACTCGGCTGTCAATGAGCGAGCGGAGAGAAAGAGAGACTAGAGAAAAAAAAAGGAGAGAGAAACCAGAGGGACTTCCAGCGCGCTTCGGTTGGCTACCGTACGTCATGTGACTAGTCGCGCTCTCGCCGCCTTTCGGTTACCTCTCCACGAGAGAGAGTGGAAAGGAGGCAGAGCTTCGCAGCATCGCCGCCTGCTACCGCCACTGCCGCCACCGCCAGAATTATTCCCATTATTCCTTCCTCCGTGGAGAGAGCTGAGCGAGCCGTCCAACGTGTTTTTTTTTATATTTGTGCGTGCTTCTTTGCGTCGTTTGAGCGAGCCTGCTGCTTGGTGCGCCATTTTGTGTTATTTTTTGCGTGGCGGGCTGCGAAGACACGAGTACCTGCGTAACGCGCGTGTGTGCTTGGACCTGTCGCCTCAACTCAAGTGCCCGGGTTAACCCATTGTGCGACAGTGGGACACATACGTCCCACTTTTCCGTCTACAGAAAAAAATTTCTCCCACATCACCCGTTGCAATTAGCGCAACACTAAGTCACTCATATCTTACCTAAGTCTTCGTAATCTCGAAAAAAATTCTGTTACCACGCTTTTGAAGGGCGGATGTAGCATTTCAATAGCGTTGAATTTCGGTCAATTTTTTATGATCCCTTCTAAATTTTCCTCTTCTTGAGATACATAGAACGTACCATTCAAAATGCCGGATAATTTCCTATTTTTCTGGTTTTTGAGAGAGGCGATCTTAGCTTCCAGTCATCACGTCTTTTTGTAAATTTGCGAAATCTCTTGACCTATAAATGCATCGGAACAATCCCCTTCAAAATTATCCCGCTAATCGCGCAGCGAAATTGCGGATAATAATGCGTGGAAATATTTTTCTCGATATTATATACCTCTTGAAACGTAGCCACATATTCAGGAATAACATCTGTACTAGAAAATTTCAACAGCAAAAGCTAGGACAGCCAAATGAACAAAAAAAAGTTTGCGATGCATGCGGTGAAGTAAGCTTTACGGGGACATACCACAGCGCTTTGAAGGCTCAAGAGACGCAACTGCAGGCGGCGTTCTCCTGCTCAAATGAGGTCCGCATAACGTTTCTCTTCACAACTTTAGAAGTGATACTCTGTGCCACTTGCATCGGCTGTTTCATCCCAAATTTCCCGTTGACGCAATCACGAGATGGTGCTTTCATGAGGCAATGGGACAGTGTTTTCCCACTTTTTGAAAACACTCTCATGAGTCAGTGGGACATATATGTCCCACTTTTTTTCAATAAACTACTGGCTTGATTTTGATGAAATTTGTTTCATACTATTTCTTTCTAGTTTATATCAATAAAGCACAGCCGGTTTTTATATTACCATGTCAAAAATATAGGACGACCTACAAAGGGTTAACCCTTTCAGTCCCGAATTAACTATTTTCAATGTAAGCAACTAGTTTTTCCATTTTGAGATGCGCACGATTGTGGTAGTCCAAAAAAACTGAAAAAATCTTTGCTCACACTTTTCAGTGATGAGTTATTAATGGGACAATTAATTTAACAAATATTTATTATTTAATAACATTTCCACAATTTTTACTTTGTTTATTACTTAAAGTGTTATTCAGATAGGATAGCATAATGTCCAATAGCCAAAATTCAAATTTCCGGCACAGAACTAAAATAAATGCCCAATCTCTGCATGGTGAAAGAAGACGCTGCCTCAGCAAAATGCGCGAACAGCACGACCGCTTCTGTCATTTCTTCGTTCAGACGTGACCTCGCTTTATTGTGTGTGCCATGTTGACACCACATGTAGGAGAGATGCTAAATACAGGCTCTTCAGGAAGAACAACGCTTTATCTTTACCAGATGCTTGCTTACTGACCTACATAATTTATGATTCCAATTGGAATCACTGGGACTGAAAGGGTTAAGGTGAGTGTACTTTAGCATTGCCATTTTTTGGGCGTGTTGGTAAACGGTATTTGAAAACATCTTTTGCGCTAGCAAACAAGGACGTAGGGAGACGACAACACAATGCGCTAACTTCAACAAGTTTATTTCCAGAAAACACCACCTATTTAACCATGCACATCAACGCCACCACTCCACTCAGCAGCCAACCAGAAATGCCCTCTCCCGATCTAAGAGCTCAATTGACGGTGCACTTACACACGTGTCACTATTTCGAGAGATAGCTTGGGCTTCAATAATCTCCCTCACATTTTTATCTCTGTGCTTCGCCAGTACCGTGCAAGACCCATACATTGGTGCGCAACCGCACTCCAAACAATGCACAGACAAATGACCGTAATTATTTTTGTTTCTAACGTTTAATTTGTGTTCGCGTAGACGATCGTTAATGCATCTTCCCGTCTGACCTATGTACTTATTCCCACAGGTCAGCGGGAGCTCATAAACCACCTCTTGTACACATTCCACAAGAGGGTCGCGATGGTTCTTGGTGCATCCAACAGCAGGCTGGCGGTGCGGGTCCGTTAAGCGACATAACCTGCCAAGTTTTTCCGGTGCTGTGAAAACTACTCTAACGTCCACCCGACTAGCCATTTTCTTGAGATTATGAGAGGTGGTGTGCAGATAAGGTACTACAGCCACTTTGCTCCTACTTCTCGCCTGCTGGATGGCCGGGTCCTGAGGACTTTTGTCTAAGCGGCATCTCTTGAGCAGACCCTCGACAACAGACACCTGTACCGACTCTGGATAGCCTGCTGCCGATAACCTTTGCGACTCATTCATAAGACTTTTATGGATCTTATGGTGGCAGGATTTCTTCAACGCGTTTCCAAAACACAGATTGACAATGCTTCTTTTAACGAGCTTCGAGTGAGCGGATTGATATGGCAACAGGGGCCTATTAGCTCTGGGTTTATATTCCCAGCACGTGTGCTGTTCCGTGAATTGAAGCTCAATGTCCAAAAACCGCAGTACTTTATCGGACGGCTCTTCAACCGTTACAATGAGTGGGCTAAGGCCAGCAGAAAAAACATTTTTCAGCACATCTATCGATACGTGTGTTTCTGGCTCGAACAGGACAAGGTAATCGTCCACGTATCTGACTACTTTGACAACTCTGTGCTCCGACAAGACACGTGCCAGATTTCTGTTATGGTGGGCCAGAAAAATGTCACTTAGTATCGGTGCCAAACAGGAGCCGATACAGACGCCCTGTTTCTGAAGGAAAGCTTTCCCATTCCACGTGGCAAATGTCGAGCGGAGGTAACAGCGAAGCAATTCTAAAAAGCACTGAACCGATAACCCGGCTGAGTTCTGAAAAGCAACTGCGCCAAAGTCGTCGATGCACTCTTCTACGCATGCGATTAGATCGGGAGAGGGCCTTTCTGGTTGGCTGCTGAGTGGAGTGGTGGCGTTGATGTGCATGGTTAAATAGGTGGTGTTTTCTGGAAATAAACTTGTTGAAGTTAGCGCATTGTGTTGTCGTCTCCCTACGTCCTTGTTTGCTAGCGCAAAAGATGTTTTCAAATACCGTTTACCAACACGCCCAAAAAATGGCAATGCTAAAATTCATTTCTAGTACATCGGGCTCTTTTCTGTGTTCCTCGTTGAATCCGTGTTCAGTTGCCCCACTCTTAATCCATGCCAACTGTCAAGCCCGCTCACTCTCGTTCTTCATCCGCTGCAAGCATCTACCCAATGAAGTTGTGCGGTTGTTTGGTGGTCTTGCTCCTTCTGCCGGGCATGGCATCAGAGTCCTAAAGATTCTGAGAAGTGAGTGGCAAAGGCAAGCTCGTATGTTGAATGATCTGCTGAGGACCTCCTTGCAAGATCCAGGAAGGGCACAAAACGCCAGCAGGGAGTGGAGAGACTTCCTAGCCATCATCAGCAGCGGCACGGAATTCCTCTGGCAGAAGACTCTGCCAGGCTTACGTGCCAGCATCCCCAAGAAGCCCCGTACAGCGACATGCGGCGTCAGAACCACCGGCCAGGTTAGTCTACCAGACTATGTTCAAAGTGTTCTTGAACTTGGACCTAAGTTCGCCGTAGAGCCAAGGTTGAGTGCACCGGAACTTCTGAGCCTTAGCTGGTTAGCTGGTTTCTTGCAAGAAAGACTCGGGATTCTTAAAATTGACGACCCTTTTTTGGTTAAGCATTCCGTGGAAATCGTAGATTTCCTGAAGAATAACACAGACAAAGGCTTGTTAGCTTGCTCCTTTGACATAAAGGACTTGTATTATTCCTTGCCTCAAAACAAACTAATCGCATGCGTAGAAGAGTGCATCGACGACTTTGGCGCAGTTGCTTTTCAGAACTCAGCCGGGTTATCGGTTCAGTGCTTTTTTAGAATTGCTTCGCTGTTACCTCCGCTCGACATTTGCCACGTGGAATGGGAAAGCTTTCCTTCAGAAACAGGGCGTCTGTATCGGCTCCTGTTTGGCACCGATACTAAGTGACATTTTTCTGGCCCACCATAACAGAAATCTGGCACGTGTCTTGTCGGAGCACAGAGTTGTCAAAGTAGTCAGATACGTGGACGATTACCTTGTCCTGTTCGAGCCAGAAACACACGTATCGATAGATGTGCTGAAAAATGTTTTTTCTGCTGGCCTTAGCCCACTCATTGTAACGGTTGAAGAGCCGTCCGATAAAGTACTGCGGTTTTTGGACATTGAGCTTCAATTCACGGAACAGCACACGTGCTGGGAATATAAACCCAGAGCTAATAGGCCCCTGTTGCCATATCAATCCGCTCACTCGAAGCTCGTTAAAAGAAGCATTGTCAATCTGTGTTTTGGAAACGCGTTGAAGAAATCCTGCCACCATAAGATCCATAAAAGTCTTATGAATGAGTCGCAAAGGTTATCGGCAGCAGGCTATCCAGAGTCGGTACAGGTGTCTGTTGTCGAGGGTCTGCTCAAGAGATGCCGCTTAGACAAAAGTCCTCAGGACCCGGCCATCCAGCAGGCGAGAAGTAGGAGCAAAGTGGCTGTAGTACCTTATCTGCACACCACCTCTCATAATCTCAAGAAAATGGCTAGTCGGGTGGACGTTAGAGTAGTTTTCACAGCACCGGAAAAACTTGGCAGGTTATGTCGCTTAACGGACCCGCACCGCCAGCCTGCTGTTGGATGCACCAAGAACCATCGCGACCCTCTTGTGGAATGTGTACAAGAGGTGGTTTATGAGCTCCCGCTGACCTGTGGGAATAAGTACATAGGTCAGACGGGAAGATGCATTAACGATCGTCTACGCGAACACAAATTAAACGTTAGAAACAAAAATAATTACGGTCATTTGTCTGTGCATTGTTTGGAGTGCGGTTGCGCACCAATGTATGGGTCTTGCACGGTACTGGCGAAGCACAGAGATAAAAATGTGAGGGAGATTATTGAAGCCCAAGCTATCTCTCGAAATAGTGACACGTGTGTAAGTGCACCGTCAATTGAGCTCTTAGATCGGGAGAGGGCCTTTCTCGTTGACTGCTGAGTGGAGTGGTGGCGTTGATGTGCATGGTTAAATAGGTGGTGTTTTCTGGAAATAAACTTGTTGAAGTTAGCGCATTGTGTTGTCGTCTCCCTACGTCCTTGTTTGCTAGCGCAAAAGATGTTTTCAGTGAGTGTACTGTTCAGCTTATATGGTTCTTCCGTCTGTTTACATGCTTCGGCTGTGCACGGTTTAACAAAGCACTTAGTTTGCGAGCTGCGAAGAAGCAAGCGCTAGTTTTCACGTGGTGTGGAGCCTCCTTTCCCGCGTCTGTGCGAATTCTTTTTGCCGTTTGTATTTGAGCGACGTGCATGCACCGTTCGCGTGGACCAGATACCGCCGTTTTGAGAGGGGCTTACGCGCGAGGCTGGACCACGTGCTGCGATTTTCAAGCGTCACCTTGCATCTAGTGTGATGAGAAAAAAAGAAAAGCCCTGTTACAGTGGAAAAAAAACGTGCAAGCGTACGTGGAACATTGACGCGCGTTTTTGAGGAGAGTGCACTTGTCGCGCACTTCCGATGGCGATTGGAAGTGGTTAACGGTGCAAGGACCGGGATCGAGTAGTCGAGCTCTAGCGAGCCATGTACTGCCGAGTACGGTCAGAGCACCTAATGAAAATGCTCAATAGGCACTTCAATAAGTATACGACTAGTTCTTTTTTTTCCTTTTCATATGTTCGTGGTAATACATGCATGTTAATGCTGACGATGATCATCTGCAACTGGACGCTGTAATCGCGAATTCGTAAAATTAGTAGTTTTTTTTTACTTTTACTGCGGCTTATAACTGAATCTTTTGCGCAATTTCTTACTCTCTGCTTCGCTCTGTTTCCCGGCAGAGGATGCAGACGTTGGTATCCGATAGCTATCGGGCAGCTCTATCCTGATTCGCGAATCGCAATCGAAAGTGGCCTGGTAACGTGCAAACGGGAGCGCAGAAGCGTCGCGGAAAAAAGAAAAAAAGAACAGGACGGGAAAGACGAAGTGTATTTTGAGAAGCATTCCACCAAGAACATTGACGCGCGTGCTCTGACATGGAATTATTTCGAAGAAAATTTAAAAGTACCGCCTATCAAACGAGCAGATGTCACTGCGTAAAAATTGACAAACTGGAGGAAATTTCAGCGTTATTGACATGTACAAGGATTTTAAACACAGCTGGAAGAGGCTAAGCGATTTGTCAAGTGCTTGCAAGTTACTGCATGTGACTGTCAAATGGAGGTGATTGACAGAGTGGTAATATGAGGTATTCACATGACGTCATCCGCAAGGGGACGCTAGCTCGGCAGTCGCCATAGTCGTGGTCTCGTGCGCGAACATCATCGTCGGACCACAACCAAAGTTCTCGGCAGCACGTGTTACGTTGATATTTTTCTAAAAAAACGGGTTAGTGAGGTGCCGCGCCGCCAAAAATCAGGCTGTCACATGCCGGATCGCTGACGGACCACGCAGGGCTTAAAGTCAGGGGGGGGCAAGCCCCCCCTTCCATTCTTTAAGGAGAGGCTGGGCTCCCCCTCCCCCTTGGCAGGTCAGCTGTAGCACTGCTGCACTCATTTCACGTGTGTACAGAAAAATTACGACTATAATATATTTATTTGTATAATCTTCTTAAGCATTTGTTCAGTGCTAGACAGTTGGCTTTTATATATATATATATATATATATATATATATATATATATATATATAGTCGCTGCCCGAAGAGGGCCCCCCCTTCCAATAATGGGAGACTTTAAGCCCTAGGACCACGGCTATGGCGGCACACTCGCTAGCGCCGCCTTGCGGGAAGATCTCAGTGAATACCTCCTATAGCTCCAATCCTTCTGGCGTAGACCTGTCAACCTCAAGCATATTTGGCCGGGGATGTCACTGCAACTTTGACACTCTGCCAAGCGATGTATGTTCTGAATATCTCGGAAATTTTTTTTGTCTGCATGTTTTAACATTTCTGAGGTCACTTGTGTCATTTGTAAAGGAAGACCAGACCCGAAATGGGGTCTTCTGAACTAGTACCTCTAATTTAATGCGCAGGCCAGCTCTCCACATGCACCCAAGCCACAGCTGCAACGTATTGCCACACTGTCAGCGCATAAGTCTTCTGGCATAGCCGTATCAGTCTCAACCGTACTTGGCCATAGATGTCACTGCAACTTTGAGGCTCCGCCAAGCGAGGTATGTATTGAATATCTCTGGAAATATTTCTTGTCTACATGTTTTAACAGATCAGGCACTAAATGGGGTCCTCTGAACTAATACTTCAAATTTAATGTGCAGGCCAGCTCTCCCCATGCACCCAAGCCACAGCTGCAACATATTGCCACGTTGTCAGTGAAGTCGGCTTATAGGCGCATACTTCTAAACTGTATTTCCTGGAAACACATCTTAATGTCATGATTTCTTGTCATATTTGCAAGTCTCCAGTGCAGAACTTGTACAAATATAAGAGACACTACAGAGTTCATTCAAATGTTCATAATGTTAATGTACCATGTGTAAATCAGAGCTGCTCGAATCATTTCAAAACATTTAATGCACTGCGTGTGCATGTTTCGCGTAGTCATGTTGGAGATGTTGCTCCTTCGTCATCTGGAGTAGAATTTAGATGTCCTCATTCATTTTGTGATGTTAAGTTTTTTTTAAGAAAAAAGATATTGTTGGGCATGTTAAGAAACATATTTCTTCTGGTGTTGCCACTGCATGTTGTTTTGCCAACTGTAAAAAAGTGTTTTCAAATGCAAAATCGTTCACTTGTCATGTAACTCGCTTTCATGGCAGCATTGTTTGTCCAAGACGCAGTGTGGCACAATGTGAGGAAGATTTCGCAGCACCTAGTAATGTAGATAGAGATTGCAGCACCAATGTTGAGCCAGTACTTCGAGACTCCCCTGATGTGGTTGCGCAGTCTTTGCAGACAAGAAATGCAGCTCTGTTTTTGATAAAATTAGAATCATTTCACCCTGTACCATCGTCTGTGGTACATACTATGGCTAGTGAAATTCATTCTGTGAATTCATTGTCACAAGAGCACAGACTCAATGTTATTGGTGAGTTACTTGGTGAACATAAAGTGGATAAAGAAGCATCTGACAAGATTTTGTCTGCGTTAAGTAATGAACCTACACCTTTTAATCTAGTAAGTGGTGTGCTGCGTACTAAATATGCACGGCATAACTTTTATCATAAGGAGTTTAGTATGATAGAGCCAGTTGAGTTGTCCTTCAAGAACGCACGAAGCATTTATTATGTGCCAATTAAGAAATCTCTGGGTGCGATGCTTGCAGATGTCACAGTGCAACAAGCATTGAACAAGTGTCCTCATGACAGCCATTATCTTGCTGGGTTTAGTGATGGAACTCTTTGTAGAGATTCTGCCTACTTATTGCAGAACAGTGACGCTGTTCAGTTGCTTTTATACCAGGATGAATTTGAAGTTGCAAATCCGCTTGGATCAGCTAAGAAAAAACACAAAGTTGTGGGCGTGTATGACAGTGTCGCGAATCTTCCTTCGCACTTTACCACAAAGGTGCACAACATTCAGTTAGTGATGGTATGCTATGAGTCAACCCTTGTGAAGCTAGGCCACCATGTTGTGATGAAGACGGCTGTAGCAGAACTTAAAGACCTGGAACAAAATGGAATTTTGGCTGGCAGTGACCTTCTCAAATGTTCCTTGGTATCTATCCTGGGGGACAACTTGGGAAGCCATGGAATTGGTGGTTTTACCGAAAACTTTTCTACATCGAGGTACTTTTGTAGGTATTTTGAAGTCTCAAAAGAGGACTTTCGGAAAAGCCCCCATTTATTGGGGCCGCAACGCTCCCCAGATAGGCATAGTAACTGTGTACGCCTGGCCACACAGGGTGATTGTGATCTTGCAAAAGGAGTGAAGTTTGACTCTGTTTTTAGTGAATTGGAATCCTTTCACGCAACATTTGGGCTGCCACCATGTATCGCTCATGACATTTTGGAACGGATAGCGCCATTTGATTTGACATTGATTGTTGGGCACCTTGTTCACGAAAAAAACTGGTTTGCCGTTGCAGAGCTCAATGAAAGAATTAAGAATATAGTTCTGAGTGGTCGGGATGCTGCAAACAGGCCTGCAACTCTAATGAACGACAAGAGCTGTAAAGTGCGTGGGAAGGCAGTTGAAATCTATTACTTCATTAGACTGCTTCCCATTCTTATCCATGATAAAGTACTCGACTGTGAAGACGAGGTGTGGAGCTTGTACTTAATGTTAAAATCGATTGTTATCATTGTCATGTCTCCCAAGCTCCACTTGACTCAGATTGAGTATCTCAGGGTGCTCATAGGGGAATACATTGCTGAAAGAGTTGGAATGTTCCCAGCAGTGCCTCTTAGACCCAAGCATCACTATTTGCGCCATTACCCTGATCTATGTTATCTCTATGGTCCTTTAGTTCACTCCTCAACACTGCGTTTTGAAAGTAAGCACTCCTATTTCAAGCGCATTATTCGAAGCTCAAAGAACTTTAAGAACATTACACTGACTATGTCACACAAGCATGAAATGCTGCAAGCTTATTGTAGGGCAGGAAATGTAATGCTAGACGATTTGGTACAGAAAAAGTGTTTTTCGTTTCAATCAGAGATAGAGGATGCCGATATAGTGCATGCACTTCTGTCAGAATTCCCAGTCCCAGAGTCAGCTGGGCTAAGTGATCAGTTAACTTACAAGGGCACGACTTATGAAGCTGGGTCCGTTATCTTGTATTCTGTGTGCGGGTGCCTGAAGGGAATGAAGATCAGATGTTACGTGTCCATCGATCGGAATGTTGCTTTTGTTGGCACACCTTGCCAAATTGAAGAATGGGGTGGCAGAGGCCTTAAGGTGGTCACTTTCACAAACAAGGATCTGGTGTGTGTGAAATATGAACAGCTTGTCGATAGGAGTGCCTTGACAGTGTATGCTTGTGCTGGTAGAAATGTCTTAACGCTAAATCATGATGTTGATTTTGTACATTATGTCTGAAAGAAACAAGTTGTTGGATTTTGTTCATGTGTGTAAATGAGTGCGGACACAAATTTTAACAATTTTGTATTGTTGTTGTGAATAAAAGCACTGGTGCCGTGAACCTTAAAAAGAGTCGTGGTACCTCACAGTACATTGAATATATTTTTAAGAGGGTAATGTGGAGTAAATAGGTCAGCTTGGTTTCAGCTTCAAATCTCCGCAACTCTTCCATGATTCATTGTGAAATTTCGCATGTAGAATAAGAGTGCTTTTGGCCTTGACTTAGTGTAATTTACAAGTTTTTCTAGGTTTACTTACATTTGGGAACCCAATTTTGAGGCTGGGGTTCAATGCTATCACCTTTTCCCAGAAACAAGAAACAGTATTACCATTAAATTTTTTACACCAATTCCAAGTGATAATGGGTCTTAATTCCTAGTGAAAAGAATGTTCCTCCATTTAATTTGCAAGGAAAAATATTGCTCTTTATTGTTGTGTATTGTAAGAAGTTCCCAAAAAATATTTTTTCCTGAATCATAACTCAAACAGTTCTTCAGAGTTCAGGTTCAGACTGTTCGGAAGGGATTTCAGTTTAATATGAGAAAATTTCAGTGTAACTGGTTGGATACATTATAGAAAAAGGTATGTCAATATTACCAAAATTGTAGAAAAGTGATCTTGAGAAAAACAATTCTACGTCTCGAAACATGTGGATCATGCTCACAAGAAAAACCCTTTTTATCCCTTTCATGATGTCTCAAGGTCGTGTCGGTATCCTGATGGGGTGATCTTAACAGGCTCAGAAATCATGGGCAACTTTTGCTTATTTCTGCTGAATTTTGAGTGACCAGTTTGCGTCAAGCCATTGTTCAGACTTCGTGTAGGTTTCACTGTGATTTTTTTAGGCAAGAAAGTGGATAGTGGAATAAATCGTTAAACTCGTTAAACATTCTGAAATTGTTTAACAAATATTTTTGAGCCGTGTCACTCTTCCTGTAATAGTACTCCATATGCCTTGTGGCGATGGTTTGCCATATATCGTTCAGCGCATATTTCAAGTAAATGAAATTGCACCTGGAATGTTTTTTTCATTGCCAGATTATGGAATCGGTTGAAGCTGCAATAAAGAGATTGGTGCCGGAACTTCCAGAAGAAGAACATACTACCCTTGTTAATTATTTAAAGTCTGAAGAGTACCAGTATGGAAAGGACTTTTGCTACGTAGAAATCGATGATCTCAAACCTCACGTAAAGTTATTCTATGCCAGGAAACTCCTAAAGGGAATAAAATAAAAAGTGGCTTAGCTCGGCTATGCCAGGATATACGTAGCGTTAGCAAAGGTTCAGCTGGTTATTCTTAGCTTTCCTGATTGTCTAGATTGTCTAGGATTAGCTTGATTATCATGCTTACTGCTGCTCCAATGACACACAAACACGGTATACGTATTATGTGTCACATGTATATTTTTGCTCAACGTCAGGTTGCTTCTCTATTGCCACAAGGACGGCTTGGTGATCAGTGAAGTAACACGCTGCCGTCTCTATGGCCTCATACTTCTGAAACGGCGCCACAGGGGAAGACGAATGCACACACATATATTCACACACATATATTCACATATATTCACACACATATATGCACATATATTCACGCGCTATCGCATGGACTGAAGAACGTAGCTGGCAGGTACGGCGTGGATGTGGTTTTTTCGGTGCCCAACAAATTAGGAGGAATTTGGCGTCATGTAAACAAAAGAGCAGAAATGAAAAAGGCAAAGAATAGTATAGGCTGTGGTGTGAAGCACCGGTCTCAAGCAGTTGAGTGTGCCACGGGTGTTGTTTACCGAATTCTCCTGTCATGCGGCGCCTCATACATAGGCCAGACAGGAAGGTGTGTAAATGTTCGGATAAGAGAACATGATTCTGGTGTACGAAGCGATAGCCTATCGCATATGGCTGCGCATTGTCAGCAGTGTGGATGTAAACCCCAGTTCAGTGAAACTCGCGTAATGGCACGGCATCATAACCAGACAACTCGAGAGATTATCGAGGCTTGGCACATACAAAAGGAAAAAGAATCATGCATCAGCTTCCCGTCTGTAGCTTTGCAGAACACAGAAATCTTATACTTGAATGGGTAGAGATATTTTTTTTTGTATTTTTTTTGTTTGTACACACCAGGTTTTCATCGTTTATTTACGGGTTTGTTATCTGTGTGAAGCCATGCGTGGGTATATATTTATGGTCTGGGCATGTGAATAAAAGTTCAGTTGAGAGTCGGCGCTTGTGTTTCGTGTCCTCTGTTTTTCGTGTGCATTCGTCTTCTCCTGTGGCGCCGTTTCAGAAGTATGAATTCATACCAACTTGCCCAGTTATCAGTCCTTCTAAGCATTGTCTCTATGGCCCCAACACAGTATTCTGTTCATTCTTCCTACCCTCAACCGCTAATTGCCAGGCAACTACTTCGGGATCCGATGAGTCACGCTTCTCCGCTCTTCTGCGCCGTTGAGCAGTATTTGCGCTCTCCTTCTCCATGGCTATACCACACTGGCAAACGCCAGTCAGAAGCGCAGCGGCTCCAGCGCAGTGTCAGACGGCGACTGCACAGCGAAGGCGAATAGCTGCGCGCGCGCGCCGGCGCCAGTGCATCTACCACGGCTACGACGTCACTCCTCTGGAATGCGCAGACCGGCGGCGGTGAGTTGCGCGCGGTGGCGGTGGAGTGCGCGGGAGATGTCAGCTCTGGTGCGCCAGCTGTGTGACATCACTGATCCTCGCGCATGCGCAGCACGGCTCTTGATGTGCCGCGCGAAACGGGTTTGGCTAGGCCAGTGTAGCTAACGCTACAAAAGAAAACGAGGAGCCGCCCAGCAGCGCTGTCGGAATCGCCAGAGACTGCCAACATTGGTATCCAACGCTCCTGAAACAGCAGCTGTAGCCACGACTACTGCTTCACGCAGGTGGTTACAGGATTTTGAAATCAGTTGGCCCGACTATCCAAAAGAACTTCTCGCTGACTGCCAAGAAGAACGACGGCCGGAGCAACGAATGAGGCGCCACCTGGTGAAGGCACTTGAGGCAGCAATTTCGAAATACGACCCGTCACCTGGCATGACAGCAGTGAAGCATGTCGTGCGAATGGTGGTCATAAGTACCCTTAGTCGTTGGCTGACATGACATCAGCTGGGGATGTGACTAGTGATGGCACTGCTTCGCTTGCTCGGCAGCTGGCAGTATTCCTCGAGAACAGAAGGCGCCCCAACAGAAATGAAAAGAGGACGGTTGATCCCTCTGAGCACGTTGATGAACCTCAGGCAAAAAGGATCAACACACCAACTGACTCCTATGGCTGTGTAGCGTGGCAGCCCGAATGCGAAGGTTTGGAAAGCCTTGAAGAAAAAAGGTGCCTGCTTTCGCAAAGCGGCCTCTCTTCTGAAGAGATTTGTATGCTGATGGCTCAGACCTACCCCTTGCAACGCAAGGAAATTAACGAGGGAAGAGTGAGTACAGAAAACGTCCGAGAGCTGTGGCCCCATCTGCTTGAAGAGACCTCTTTCTTTGAGAAAAAACACTAGCGGGTGTTTACTCGCTATGCAGATGTGAAACCCAACGCCCGGCATTTCGTGGCACGTCGCGAGCATGGGGCCTTTTTTAGACGGAGGTCCGAGCGCCGGTGTGGTTCTGTGGTAGAATCTCGGAGTGCCGCGCATAGGGCCTGCGTTCTAATCCCGCTCGATCGCAGCAAGCCTGTCTTTTCTTAGCGAACTTCGGTGAATTTGAGCGTATCTATCTATCTATCTATCTATCTATCTATCTATCTATCTATCTATCTATCTATCTATCTATCTATCTATCTATCTATCTATCTATCTATCTATCTATTGTAAAATGGGGTTACTTTGTGACTGCAGGGGTTACCAGTATAAAACAGCGCTAAAAGACGGGACGAAGAAAGGACACAAACCACAGAGACGTGGGCCGTTGGGGCACGCTGCGGTGTTGTTGCAGGCTGCAGGGGTGGAGCAGGCCGCAGTGCCGGGAAAGGCTGTGGCATTGGGGCGGGCCGCATCGGGACGGCGACAGCAGCGGCTGCCTCCACAGGCCTTGGTGCGCTGTTGTCTGTGGGGAGCCAGCAGGGCACCAGCGGCACTGCACGTGAGGCACTTTCACAGCTCTTGCAATAAAAACTACCTAAAGCAGCTGCAGACGTTCGTGTGATAACCTCGCATACCAGAAGTGGTTGCTTCATTAACTTAAAGATATGCTTCACCTCTTTGAAGTAAATGTTCAGTGCAACCCTATATAGTTAAGTACTGTATGTAGGGACGCAAGGAAATTACCATTGATAAATGGCAGTCACGTTTGGTTGCATGTCATGCTTGCGGTACACCCTTAATTTGCCTTTTGTTGTAATGTCTTGTTCAGTTCCTTTATTCATTGCCCGTGTGCATGGCACCTTGTATCTATGATAATGGTCAAATAAACTTTATGTGTACCTTATAAAAAATTGTTCCGCATTAATTTCTTATGGACTACCAGAGCGGCATCATCATGGTTCCCCCCCCTCCGGTGGTGGTTGGCCGGCTCTCCAACGAGTGTGGGAGGCAACTGAGGGTGCTGGAGGAGACTCAGGCAGAGGCACGAGAAGTACGTACAACAGAACCATTTGTGAAAGGTGATTGCATTGCCTGTTGGTCTTAGCCACTTAAAGCTGGCATAGTTGAAAACAAGCGTGGCAACCTTACAAGCGTGACAACCTTAGCATCAGGCCCGTAGCCAGAAATTTTTTTCGGGGGGGGGGGGGGGGGGGGTCACCTGTTGAAAACCTTGAAAACCCGCTATTTTCCTTATCTTTTCTCGGTAAAACACCCCCCCTTAATCCGAATTTCGGGGGGGGGGGGGGCGGGCCCCTAGCCCCCCCCCCCCTGGCTACGGGCCTGCTTAGCATACCTTAGAACTCACAGGATCGTTCATTTTACAGGATATCACAGGATTTTACAGTGAACTCACAGGATCGTTCACTGTAAGGTGTGAAGAGATTATGTTGACCGAACGAACAAACACAAATATGCCAAATTCCTAAAGTACAGACAGCTGGCAAACATTGACTGGAGTGACAGAGTAGGAAACTTTTTTGTCCTCTGCACGTTACATATACAGCTAAAGTACAGTGATGCATTTTGTGCAGCGAGGACGACGTTCATTACATTTGTGTACAAAGGGATAAGTAATGTTCTTACAAAACTTAACACTGCATAATAATGGTGATGATCGTGGTGAGGAAAACACAGACAAAAACTGGTCATTGTATGGCGCACATTAACATTTTGCGTTTGAGTCATATTTCCTGTAGAGCTTTCAGCTGGCTGCTTAGCTAGACACGAGATATTTGCGTAGTTGCATGTCTAGCACACCTCAACAGTCAACAGAGTTTAGAAGGTATGACAAACATATTTAAGCTTCTGCGAACATCTGTTCAAGGAAAAGTCTTTATCTGGAACACGTACTCCGACAGTTACTAGTGGCTGTGTACCTTACAATTAAGTTGGTGTCAAAAATTTGTTTCAGTACTCATGTAATGAGAAAATGCCCAAACACGAGGTAACTGCGATGTTATTTTAAAGTGATTGTGTCAAGATGAACAAGAACTCGTTCAGGGTTGCATGTTTGGCTTAAAAGAAACAAGTGAAAAAAATAGCTGAAACGTGATGTCGTGCACTTTCGCTGCACGATACATCACTGTAGAGTACAAGGCCGGCTTTATTCTTTTTAATAATGCACTATTTACCCCCCCGTGATGGATAAGTACTTTAATGCATCACATTCTCATGAAACACGCAGTATCCAGTTGATTTCCTCTCTGCTCTAACATTCCTAAATCTGTATGCCTGGCAGTTATTGAAAAAGATCCGCATGCATGGAATGCACTGTAATCCAGTAAGTGAAATTTTTTATCTCGCAGCATCACCGGGAGCTCATGGAAAAGGTGAGGGGCATGCGTTCAGCCGAAGAACGCATCGCTACAGCCCTCGAACTCCTCCTGGGCGCCTTTGTGCCTGGCATTGCTGTGCCCGCCCCGCCATCACAGCCGCCCCCCGTCCCCTCGGCCTTGAATATCTTTGTTTTTTCTCTTTTTTTTGTATATATTTTGTGATTTTCATGTTTTTTTTCGTTTCTTTTTAATTTAACGTTCATTTTTCATTTCTCTTTCGATTTTTTTTCAGTGCGCCAGATCAAGTGCACAAATTTGTGTTTAAAGAGACACTGCTCGTGAGTGCAAGCATGTCTTCACAGGTTGCTTTGACCCGCATTGGTCAGCTTTCTGAAATGACGTGCACACCCTGTATGACACACCCTGTGTAACAGTGAAAATGATAGTAGCGTGGTGTCACTAGGAGCATAAACGGACACGATTCAAGTGCTTTCACCTCATGCACTAAGGGATTACGTACATGTTCACACTAGCACGAGCTTTTACATTCTCTTTCCTGAGCCTATGCAACTATACAAAGTGAAATATTTGTGTTGGCACCACTTATGTGTGCGATGGTCACAACGAAGTCATTTTCTAGTGACACATGTAATGTTACTTTTTTTTCCCTGTGTATGCACCAGTTTGCTCTATCCATGCCACTGCAATATGTCCTATATGTGGCGGTGCATGCAAAATAAGTTTTTTCAGTTTTAGCAACATTTCACAAATTCGTTTGACGCACGATCAATGTTTTTTAATTTCTCCTGTTTTCTGTGATAATTTGTTGTGCAATACCCTAGGGGAACTTGGGCATACGATTTGCTTCAATTTTTACAATTTCAGTGTTTAGTGTATACTTTGTTTTTTACAACTTTATTATTCAGTGTACCTCCAGGCGGGTGTGCTACAAAGCATTTTTCGACAGACAGCAAGTGCCTGTTGCTTGTGATATTTAATGACCATTTCTACCAGAGTGGGTATCCATACCACTACTATTCATGCTTCGCAATCTTGTTTATTGTTGACTTTTGACGTCTTAGTCAGCTATGGAAATAGCCTTGTATGGGTACTGGTGCCTGTTGCTTGAGGTAAAACTGTTGGTATTTCAACCAGTGACAGCAATGCGTTCTAGTCATCGTTATTGTTGACATTTCTTAAACATATTACTCAACCACACTTGTGCCCTTTTACAGGTACAGGAGCATGTTACTTGTAATATCGAATGTCTATTCATACAACTGTGGATATTCGAACTAGCGATAACGTCCTAGTAATCGTTGCTGTTGATATCAGTTTGTGATATCCATAGCTTGCCTATGTAGCGAGCAGACATGGACAGCTGTAGTGGTAGCATTGTTTAGCGACAACTTAGGCCTGTAACATTACAACATTCAGTGTATGTTCATGACATGTCAAAGCTACATGTTCAAAGGCCAAACTACTGTTATTCAAGGGAACAGGATTTTGAGTGTACTGGCAGAAAACTCGATCACAGTTGTTTTTATCATTAATATAAAAGCACGACTGCGTTTTGTCTTGCTGCTACAAGTAATACTTTTCTTATCAGTA
The DNA here is from genome assembly GCA_030522465.1 of Rhipicephalus appendiculatus. Classification (NCBI taxonomy): domain Eukaryota; kingdom Metazoa; phylum Arthropoda; class Arachnida; order Ixodida; family Ixodidae; genus Rhipicephalus; species Rhipicephalus appendiculatus. The sequence goes on from JALIZH010026318.1 coordinate 150,603, forward strand.
CTCATTAACATCTACCTTGTTATTGGTAGTCTTCTTCGCAATATGCATGAAAGGCGTAAATTATTGCAAATGTATCATTGTAATAAGTTACTATTTCATGTTGTGCAGTAGTATTGGACATAATCAGAGAACGACTTTGATATATGCAAAATTTCAACTTCTCTCCGAGGTGTTTGCACATTGTGTAAGGTTAAGGATGCTACTGCACAGTCCCACAACAGGGCTTCAAAACCATTTGGCGATTTGACCGTTACAGTTGCCGCAGTTGAGCTGCTAATATATCTGCACTTACTTATTCATTGATTACCCCACGTTCGATGTTACTCTGCTTGCTTCAGAACAATGTTGTTAATAAACATTACACTGGACTTCGACTATGTGCATTTATCAACAGACGGCATAAGGCATGTTTGCATCAGTCTGAATATTGTGACGGGGTCGTGATGTTGAAGAAGGTGGCAGACTGCAGGTTTAAGGCGAAACTTTTTATTTGAGCGAACTTGCGCTCTTGAAACAAAAGTCAAACTACACATTTATGGCAGCGAAACGCACTCGACATGCCTCATGGTGTCTTTTGGCGTCACTTGGCCAAGCACAGGAGCAGCAGTGAGTACACATTTATGGCAGCGAAACGCACTCGACGTGCCGCATGGTGTCTTTTGGCGTCACTTGGCCATGCACAGGAGCAGTACAGCACTTGAGCACTTATGAGGAAGCAAGATGCACTTCACATGCCAGACGATCTTTTTCGGTGCCACTTGGCCTTTGAAAAGAAACAGTGTGGTGGATGTGCGACAGAAGGTCAATGAGCATAGGTGGCCGTTGCCCAGACAGGAAGCGAGAAGACAGGGCGTACTCCCAGGCATGGTGCAGATGGCGGTGACAATAGTTGGCGATTGCAGGATACTGGTGTACAGTGTTTATGGTGCTTGGCTGCTGACCCGGATCACACGGGCATGATCGAAGCTGCGGAGGTGGTATTTCGATGGAGGCGGAATTCTAGAGGCCTGTGTAGTATTTAGGTGCACGTTAAGGAACCTCAGGTGTTCGATTTTGCCAAAGACCTCAAGTGAAGTGTGCCTCATAATCGTATCATGGTTTCAGCTCATAAAACCTCACCAATGATTATAATTACAAAAACAGTACCAAGCGGTTCGTTCCCAGTGAGTTGGCTACACTCTGTTGCTGCTTCACAATTCCTTGTAACTTTCTGGAAACACCATGGCAGCTGATCAGATAAGATGTCACACTACTAAACTTGTGGACATGTGTGCCATTACTGCTGACAGCAGCGGTTGCGAGATCACAATGAGGGAAAAATGCAGAAACATCGGTTTACTTAATTTTAGGTGCACGTTAAAGAACCGCAGATGGTCAAGTTCCTGCAATGCAGCACAAATATTTTAACACCGCGATCGCTGCTGCAGGCGGCGCAGTCGCCTGCGCACCCTTCCTAAGTACTGCTGGTGTTGCTGCCTTGTCGTGCCAAACAACCTGATAAGGCCGCGGCGGACAGCTTGCCCACGCAAGTACAATAAGCGTTATGACCTCCCCCGCCTAAACCGAGGTTGGGGGGTCATCATCGATAGAGCTGCCATGCTCGCTGCTCTCGTCGCCGCTGTCATCGCTGAAATCGTCAACATCTATGTCACCTATGTCACCTTGTTCAATACAAAGGTTGTGCAACACTGCACATGCAGCAACAATGTTGGAAGAACGTTCCGGCGAGTAGTGGAGGGTACGGTACCGCTGAAGGCAGGCCCGTAGCCAGAAATTTTTTTCGGAGGGGCGGGGCTCACCTGTTGAAAACCTTCAAAACCCCCTATTTTCAGTATTTTTTCGCGGTAAAACACCCCCCCTCAATCCGAATTTCGGGGGGGGGGGGCCGGGCCCCTAGCCCCACCCCCCTGGCTACGGGCCTGGCTGAAGGCAGCGAAAGCGGCTCTTCAGTAGCCCAATACAACGCTCCACTATGGAACTCATTGAAGCATGTGCAGAGTTGTACTTGCCTTCTGCACTATCTCTGTGAGGATGACCTTGCTCCGGGACCATAAGCCAAGGCTCGAGGGGGTAGCCGCCGTCACCTGCAGAAATATGAATTGTGTTGTAAATACTGCTAAAATGACAGGAATCTCTGAAGGTTCGCTGACCCTAAGATATCCATAATAGACTCTGTAGTACCTGACTAGCCGGACATAGACCCCGTATTATGCAAGACATGACTACTACGATGAGGTTGTCATGACAAAGTGCATCACCTGACGATACTGCAGTAGTTAAGCCACAGCTGGAAGATTGTGCATTGGTAGCATGCGGCATCATGCCACTTGTCAGTGCTATGCAGTTTTATCAATACCACGAGGAAATATTTTGATATATAAAACCTATAACTGGCAGCACACGTAAAACGAAGTAATGGATTTACTTCTCACCGAGAAGGTACTCGCCAGTCGTGTCATGCGGCCCTCCTCGAAACGTTCGCGGACCCACGTTGTGCCCCAGATGTGGCTGTCGTGATCCGACCCCGGTCTCAGCGGGTCCACGGCGAGGATCCGCATCTCCGCATCGCAAATCTGGGAAAACCAAGAGCACAATTGAGCCACGTCTCACTGCGAAAAAAAAATGCGCTCGAGAAAATGGGAACACGTTACTTACGAACATGACGCTGAGGGCGTAATATCCTTTGCGGCACCAGAAGGACGCCTTCTGCTCGCCCCTCGGTGCGATGATGGCGACGAAGCTACCGTCAACGCATCCGATGACGCCGGGTAGAGGTACAAGCCGAAGGAATCCCTCCTTCACGGCCGCCTTCTCCTCCGGCGTCCTCGGGAAGTGAACCCACTTGTTGCGGGTCCCGGCGTTGACGATTGCTCGAGCCACACGTCGCACACAGTTGCTGACCGCGGGCTGCGTCACCGCTACGGTCTCCTCGCTTCCCACCGACGACTGGAAGGAGCCGGTGGCGAAGAAACGCAGGGCGCCAGTACCTGCCGCTGGCCGCGAGCCCTTCAGTTCGTCGGCGACTTCGCACAACCACCACACTGTTTCTTTAGTCAGGCAAAAGTGACGCCGAAACTCTTCGTCTGGCATGTCAAACGCATCCTCGGCCTCCCTCCTCCGACGTCCGTGCCCATCGTACGCCGCCTCCAAAAAGGCAAACGCCGCGGCGAAGGTCGCTGGCACCGCAAGAACCGCCATGTTTGCTATTCCGTCGAACAACGGGGCCACTCGCTGGCTGTCCCGCCCTTCGGCGGAATCGATTCCGTTTGTTTTTGCATAATGAGGATGTACACGTCAATTTGACGTCACCAAAATTTGGGCTTGCGACACGTCACTTGAGTGACAGGTGAAATGACCAATCACGGGGCGCTAATGGCGGCTAAAACGGAATACGGAATACGGAATAAAAGTACATTATACGGGCGCTGTGGCTGTGTGCATTAGCAAGAAGCGCCTCTGCCCATGCGGACGTGGTCGCATTGTGTAAGAGTGTTAAAGAAAGTGATTCATGTGCAAGTCTTGCCGCTTTTGTTAGTTCCTGCTATGTCGCCGTGTTCAGTCGACGCTGATGAGCGCAGGGAGCTTCTCCGCGGTGCTTATATAGTAGTTAACGCCAATCTCCCGACGTGATCGCCGCCAAATCCATAAGCAATGCTAACGAGCTCTACGAGCGTGAAATAAAGGCGAAGTGTTATGCGATTTGTGAATGCCTGTTTGACGAACAACTATATAGTATTGTGGCGTACGCGGACGTGTGCCAAGTCCGTGTGTTGCGTGGATCGATCGCTTACAGTTGGACTGTCATTTGCGCGAATTACTTGAACCAACACTTTTATTTAAACTCCGTCTTGCGTAACTGCGAGAGACAGATGCGAAATGCGCAAAGGAAGCGACGGTATATGAACAAGCGTTCACCCGACGTTATTGTTCGAGTAGCTCATGCTATCACCGATGCTGACAATCGGTTTTCTTAGCGGTGTCTATTTAGGTAGGTGTATAAAAATAAAAAAAGGAAATAAAATGGAAAATTTATTGCTGGGAGCATTGTCTAGCTTAAACTGCCGACCGAAACGTATTTCTAAAAGTTGCCGCAAAACATTGCCGCAACGCAGTCGTGTTATGTGGCGAAGGGCAAGCAGTGTATTGCGGTAAAGCATACATAATGCGCGCGTGTGTGTGTAAAATGGAAATGTAGAACTGTAATTAAGCCTCATGTGTGGCCCTTAATTATACACGCACCGTCCCCTCTCTCATTAGTGGCGATGCGGTGGACAGCATCGCCACCAACTTCAGTCTTTGTAACGAGCCCATATCAATTTACCCTGTAAAAAAACATTTTGTGTCAACCACTTTGCAAGGCAATAATATTCTGGTTTATTGCAGAAATAATCCAAAATTTGTGCATGGCCCATTCAAAGATATGCAAAATACCTATGACAGACTCCAGTGGTACTCCAGATTTCTTGCCATCACATATATGCTCCAAATTGGGAATGACTATTAAGCAAATATATGCTCAAGATAGGTACAGGAAATGCCCACCCATGTTTCATTAACTTTCTTTGAAAAGTAGTAGCTCATGGTTCACTTTATCGAGTTCTTTCGAGTAAGCAAGGAAAATAGCTAGTGAAGAATAGTAAAAAAATTAAAGGTCCAGTTTGTCAATGAGGCAAGTTGAGCTTTGTGAGAAATTGATTTCTGAAAACCATGCTGTGCTAGAACTAAGAGCAAGGTGGTTTCAGCAAACTTGTGGTGACCCGAGATGATAGCACGTGTTCGTGCATCTTACAGGGGCTGCTTGTTGGCAAGATAGGGTGGTAATTAGGCAAGTGCCTTTCATCGGATGTGGAGATGCATCGCATTCCTGATCATCAAGTCGTAAAAAGATGGCTTCAAGGGGATGCTGAAAATTACTTTTAGGGATGAGCACACAGCAGCACTTAATAAAGCCTCTATTTAATGGGGTTAGCACTGGGGCTAGCAGGTATCTTAAACGAGCTGGTCACTTTTAGTAACACCTCTTAGGTCAATAATTATTGGGTTCACAGCAAGGTATGGATGAGGTAGGATTTTGCGAACGGAGGAATTAGAAGTCATGAAATTATTGAAAGTATGCTGTTAATAATACCTGGACAGTCTTATGGCAGAATAAGGTTTCCAGCAGGGTGAATTTACTTTTGCTGGAGGCTTCAGGTGGCATCATTGCAGTTTATAATAACTGGTTTCATGCACTCAGTATCAAGCACCACTGACGACAATCTGGTTTTTTTAAGGTTAATTTACTGATTAAAAAAAGATAACATCAAGGAACTACATACTTTCTTACGCCTTAATCAGGCACACTATAGAGGTAATTTGGGACTCTTTAGCAAAATGTATAGGGGAGGTCTGTGTTCAGAATATCAAGGTAATCTTTTGCTGCTCTAGCTTTGTTTGTGTAATTCTTGAAGCCCCTTTTTCTATTAAAAATTGCTACTGAGCAAACAAGTACCAGCACCAGGTTTGACCCTTGGGTAAAGCAGGTGGTAAGAGTGAGATCAATCTCGAGCCCTTCAGGAGCACACACTGGAAGAACTAGTACCTATAGGGCAAAAACTTCCAGTGCACCAAGAAGGGGATGGGAGAAGGGTACAGGTTAACATTCCAAGAGGGCATCTTCTGGCCATCATCCTTCCCTAGCCACAGACTTGTACAGCCAATGTTTAGCAGACTCCTACTAACATGAGACAGTATCACCGTCCGTAAAGTGATAGAAACCAGAGGGATGCACACGTACACGTTTCACTTTAACTATTTACTTTTGATGAAACATACAAAAGAAATACACACAAAAAATACTGGTATCAATGTTACATCTCTACTGGCTGTTTCGAATTCGACATCGCTGATTAAGAGTCCAAATCACAAACAAATTTCGTTGCGCGTAAAAAACAATAAAGTCCGAATTTACTTTCGTTGGTGGCAGTTGGGGTCCGGAGTAGCACTCGACACTTGCTGGAGCCCTCTGGGCGTAGCCGGGGGAGTGACTCGAAACCAGGGACCGGGGCGTAGCTGATGTGGGTTCTGTCCAGACGGAGTCAGTGTGCGTCTTCCTTTCGCCCGAGCCAAGGTTCGACTGCCTCGAGCCAAGGTTCGTCCGCCTCGAACTCTAGGTCAGCTTCTCTGAACTATCGCGGCCCTCTCCCGAGATTCCTTCCGGGGTCAATGGTAGGAGAGGAGCCTTTCTTCCTGCCGCGCCGGTGCGCACGGTGTTTACATTGAACTTTGCCCGACGCCGAGACCGCGGGGCCCGCGCAGGGGGGCAACTTCTTGCGTTCGGCTGTACGGTCATGGATGCCCGTTCACAGTGGCGGCTTCAAATGCGCACTGTCTGGCGACGTTTTCACTTGGCACAAATTCACTTGGAGTTCGATTATTGAACGAAGTCCTTTTCAATACGCACACCCATGACAGACAGACTAGGTACAAATGTTGCTTCTCAATCGCAAGATGGCACATCAGACCTTTTCAGAATTCCGGCCCTCACCGCAAGCCCCTACATTTACTTAAAAATCTTCCCTTGCGTGGTGTCCTTTTCTTCTTCCCACAATTTGCTGCAAGCAAAAGTATGCAGCTTATCACAGTCTAGCTGGTGCCACACAGGGATGGCTGAGCATGGCTCCAGCCATCGTGATGTGTACTCCACACGAGCTGTCGGACGCTGTAGAATCACAGATGGAAATAGTGACCTGCTTGTGTCACACACCTGCACAAGATTTTGAGAGAGACATTAGTTCTGGCAATGCTGCCGTGGTCGTAAGAAGGTACACCCACAGGAACACCACGGCAAAGCAAGCTGAGGTTCATGTTGAATATAATATTCCACTTGTAAACAATGGTAATATAAATAGGTACTCTTGCATTCACTTACAGTGTCAGGCATCACATCATTTCGCCTAACTGTGATCTCTGTTACCTATCATCTAAATAGCTTTCCAGGTTGGTCACTGTAGAGAAAGAAAAAGTTCTTTGTGGGGGCACCACATTTTAAGCTCACAAGACTCCACTGAAGCACTTACAACATATGCAAACACTGACATCATAAATGTCAGCACTTTTTGTCCTAACAAAGGTAAACGGGTTGTTATCTTCAGGCTGTGATCTTACAGGAGCTTTATCATGTACTCTGTGGTCATCTTGAGTCAACGATGCCACATAGAATAAATAGCTTAACAAAGCTTATTACTCGGCAAGATGGTGCGTAGCTTCAGTGAGGTAATAAAGTGGAGAAATGACACTCACATAAGACACAGGATATGTGTTAACTTCCATAGATCTTTTTCTTGTGGCTTTGCCCGCAGATATGTAAGGAAACAGAAACATTCATCTAACGTCAAGAAACATCACAAGATAATGCTCAAGAAACTTTTCCGGCTTTCTAAGTTTCAACGGATGTGTCACCAATACACACGTCAATCCTTTCCCAGCATGAAATGGTTCCAACAGTTCACATGCCATGGTATCACAACCCCTGCCTGGAATCCTTATCTCATATTTAATCTCAACTGTGCTCTGCCACTCATGCAACAATAAGCCAAATTTGTCCGTCCCCTAAGCCGGTAAGTCCACTCCTAACAACCCCCCTTCCACCCTCCCAGTGATCGTAGGCTAGATGGGTCAATATATTAATCACATACCTACACAACTATGCTTGTCAAACGTGAATACTATATGTGAACCATACAATTACTTTGCAAAAAAATGTAGTACAAGAAGAACTTTTCATGAAGGCCTTGTTAAAATATTTTATGATTATGGCACAGAAGCCTTCTCTAGGAAACATGTAAAACCAACATGGAGCATTATACACACCAGGAAAATTTCGACACAACAAATGTAATAAGGGTGTGCAAATATTCAATGATTTAACATAGCGAATAGAATATTGTAGTATTCGATTCAGGGGCCATTATTCGTAAAACTGAATATTTTTTAATACATGCTTTACTAATGTTTCGAAATGTTAAGTGCACCGAAAATAACGGAAAATTTGTGTAAAAGTGTGATTGCTTTTATCGCTGCTGGCAGATTATTAGCACAAAACATGAGAGCTTATGTAGCGCAGCTGGCTACATAAGCGATTTTATCAGCTATACAAGGATCACTTGCCCTTTTTTAAGAGTTCTGACAGTTTCAAAGGGCCTGACTATTTCCTACTGATGTTGTACTTCTGCTTTTAAAATTTCTAGGAGTCCTTAGCTGTAGCTTCGTGGGTGGGTCCGAGTACTGACTTTTAATGTACCTGTTTTTTTTTATGGTGACGGAAATCATACCGACAACAGGGAAAATGCGATGAAACATTTTATGTCAAAATTTGTTCCCAGTGGAGTCTTATATGCATCACATGCTGAAACAGTGGCCGATAGCCAATGGGTGTATTAACACCAGATTCTGCCATGACAGAGCACATGCGCGAAACACCCGAGAGACACCGTACGCATGCACCACAGTTAAATGAGGTTTTCAGTTTCCGTGAAGGAAGCTAGGGCCACTTCTCAGCGTCAACTTGTTTTACTGTGTAATGAGCAAAGAAGAAAATGAGGATGCGTTTTTATATACCGACTGTAATTTTAAGCCCGATTAATGGTTGTCTGAGCGGCAGCAAGCAACATACAGCAAAATTTAAAGACTCCAAAACTCAGTACTAAGGCTTCACCACCAAGCGGCACCATGGTGCAGCTGCTGCGATTTTCAATCTACATTTAAAAATACTTATCCTACTCAAATTGCAAAAGGGTGCTCGATTCCATCACTACAACTCTGGGTCTTTCCAAATACACAAAGGTCCATATACACGTTCTGGCCAATTAATTGTCAGTCCTCTTAAGAGACATAAATGTGAAAGCCATGATGTTTGTTAGTCTAACAAGGGACCTAGGGATTCCAACATAACACGAATGTAATTTGGTATAGGCTGCAAAAGTTAACATTCAATCAGTACATCACACATTCTTAGCCTTCTATGACAATTTTTGTTCATACCAAGTGAACAAGAAATGGTGTGGATGGCACATCATACGCCACGTCGCCACCCATCCTGACTCTCACCATTTGGTTGGGCACCTTGTGTTCTCAGACACAGCTTTGGTTGCAGCAGTGCTGTTTCAGGACATTTTGCATTTGCAGTTCTTGTTTTTTTCTTGTACCATTATTTTCTGCATCTGTGCCATATTTTTGTACCATATTTTATGCCACCACTTTGTCGGTACAGCCTCTTCATCAGACATATCTGGGACCTTAACAAAGCAGATGAACACACATTTTTGCTTTCCCTTTATGCCAATAAAAAAATGATAGCTAGCGGTACACGCAAACCAGTAAGCACGACATATAACATACATATAACATACTCTGTGGCTCCATGTAGACTGCACTGCTAATTCATCACAACTATGTGCTTTTTGGCCTTAATTATGAGGGCTACCTTTTTTGTTTTTTTCAAAGCCCAATCGGTTGTAAAAATAGAACCACAGTGAAATTCAAAAATGTTTTATTTGGAACATTTATACATACTTTCCCGGTACCTCTCTACACAGTTTCAACTCCCACTGAGACATTTATCACAGCGTGGCATAAACTTTACTACGCATGCCCTGGCCAAAGGTGAGGGCATAGTAAAGTTACTTTACTATGTACTATACTATGTAAAGTACGTAATAAAGTACTTTACTATGCAGATAAGTTATACTAGATACTTTACTATGCTGATAGGTCAAGAGGATACGTTCATATGTCCTCGCCTTTGGCAAGGGCATAGTAAAGTATTTGCATAGTAGTGTATTTTCTAGTTGGTTATGCTTGAGGTATGTCGAAAATAGAAAATTATCATCATGAACCAGCACACGCTGTCTTCGTCGTCTTCTTCCTCTTCAGCTTCGCTCCCATAACAGGTGCGGCAGTTTATCCGGCGCAGCATGCCATAACTCTGATGGGTGGGAGAACGAGTATAGAGAGACAGAAGAAGAGAGAAATTCTCGGCGAAAAAGTTTCTTGGTGAGGCGAGATTCAAACCCGCGGACCAACGATCCCAAGGCAAGTGTTATCACCACTCTGCTATCAAGTCACGTTATAGCAGAGCATAACGTAGCCTTGTATATTATACTATGGCAAGGGGGTGGGAAAGGGTAGTGAGGATGAGAAGTAGAAATGTGAGTGTAAGGAGAAGGCGAGAACGAGGATATATATATATATATATATATATATATATATATATATATATATATATATATATATATATATATATATATATATATATATATATATATATATATATATATACCGCCACCGTAGCTCAGTGGTAGAGCATCGGACGCGTTATTCGAAGGTCGCAGGTTCGGATCCTGCCGGTGGCAAGTTATCTTTTCGTCCACTTTCCTTTCTTCACATTTACATTACAATTACTTCTAATAGCTTCCCCTATACTTTCCTTGGCATCTTTGTCTGTTAGTTCTGATTATTACTGTGTTTAACAAAGCAAACGAGCCCTTAAGTTTATAATTATTTCCTTCATTCATAACGAGGGTCTCGTTCTGGCAGACTTGATGCCTTCAGGTGGTATGCGAGGGATTATTAGTCAGCTGCCCGCTCGTAATAAGATCACGTACTACGTGACGCCTACAGGCAAAAAAGAGTGTTCCACACTCGCCGTAATGGCAACAGGCGGCGCTGACTGACGCTCCCACGTTTAAAATGCACATATATACCCTATAAAGTGGACGGGAGGATGACCGCCACCGTAGCTCAGTGGTAGAGCATCGGACGCGTTATTCGAAGGTCGCAGGTTCGGATCCTGCCGGTGGCAAGTTATCTTTTCGTCCACTTTCCTTTCTTCACATTTACATTACAATTACTTCTAATAGCTTCCCCTATACTTTCCTTGGCATCTTTGTCTGTTAGTTCTGATTATTACTGTGTTTAACAAAGCAAACGAGCCCTTAAGTTTATAATTATTTCCTTTATATATATATATATAGTGATGGAAATAGTATGAGATAGAAAAAGAAGGGAAAGAGATCGATAAATATACATAGAGAGAAAGGGAATAGAAAAAGATAGAAGGAGATAGAGAGGACGACTACAGAGAGAGAAAAAGAAAGGGAAGAGAGAAAAATAACTTAAGAAATAAACAGAGAGAAGAGATAGAAAGGAACAGTCACAAAGGAAAAAAAAGAGAAAAAAGAAGGGAGCAAGAATATTGGGTTGGGAGAGAGAGCTAGAGGTGAGAGGATAAAAGCCTAGCCAAGCTTACCATCTCTGCAGTGACCCAGCTTTACGCGTGAAAGATGCGCTATATAATTTTTTTTCAAGGTCCTAATCATGCAGTCACGTAATCAATGCTTGACGTTGTTGGCGCACTGCAGATGTATTGCACAGATACGTCCATCCGATCACGCGAGGCCGCAGTTGTGAATTTTCAGGGGTACGCAAACATGCCTCCAACAATTCTCCCACCAAGTGTGAAGTGTGTGGTGTCATTTGATTTCATACACGCGCAATGCAGCCAAAATTCATCGATATCGCTGAGTGACTGATATGCATGGCGGAGCCTTCATGATCGATCGCGAGTGACTGCAAAAGTGCAGCAAGAGCTGCAGGAACTGTGAAGCGCAGAACGCGTGTATAGACAACAATCACCAGACAACGAGCGTCGTACAGAATTAGCTGAATATGCGCTAGGCATTCTATGCTGAGGACATATGGCAAAGTTCGTATACCACGTTACGATAAATTCCTCAGTTGCAGTGACGACCATATGTAGAGTGCCAGCTGGAATGTGCATATAAATGTTTCAAACAAAGATATATAAGTTGTTGAAAACATAAACACGTATCTATTGGTTTTATGCCGTCGTGATTTTTATGAGGTGCACGCGCACGTTTTCTGGGTTAATCACAGTGTTTATTTTAATTGCCGCACATAGGGTTTCGCGCATATAATCATAGGGAAAGAGTATGTTGAGCGGAAGAAAAGATTTAAAGGGCCTGCGACACTTTTTCGGCATAGTCAGAAAACCCTGTCGATCGATAATCGAGACTCTGAGAACATGCGCGGATTATTGCGCAGCGGCCTTAAATTTGATTAATTCAGACTAGAAATTGTACGTTCCCTCTTTTGTCAACAAACGATGCCATATACCCAAATGGCCGCGCCATGTACCAAACTTCACGACCATTGGATGATTAATTGGAGCATCGTGAGCTGCATAGTTAAGTCGGCCGCCGCAGGAGGCCCTGCCTGCGTTTCCAGCTCGCTTGATCGTCAGAGCAAGTGAAGCTTTGCACACGCAGTCTCTTAGAGCTTCGTGTGCGCGTGCCTCGTTATTTCCCTCCCCGCTATCTCTCTTTCCCCTCCCTTTATCTCGTCTCCCTTTTCTCTCGTTCGTTACCTCTTTCCCTCTCTCTCTTTTTCAGTGCATTCGTTTTTCTTTTAAATGCGAAGCATTTCTTAGTGAACTTCGGCGACTTTGAGCATATCTATCTATCTATCTATCTATCTATCTATCTATCTATCTATCTATCTATCTATCTATCTATCTATCTATCTATCTATCTATCTAGCCGCCTACGACTTTGTGCTCTCCTGGCCGTGTATCGTTAATGGGATTTATACCAAAATTGGTATGGCATAACATGACTGTATGACAAACATGAATGACTGGTCATATCATGGAAAACATGAATAACATGTCATGAAAAGTATGATTTACATGCCATGGCCATAGTGCTCCTGAGGCCGTTTTCTTAACGTGATATATCCAAAAATTGATACGATGAGACATTTCTGCATCACCAACATAAATGCCAAGTGGTCACATGGAAATCATGATGTCATGTGCAACATGACTTGCATGCCACGCTTGATCACGTGACGCTCGCGGCCGTTTCGCCTGTTTGATATACACCAAATTCGGTATTGAGTGACGTGACTGTATGACGAGCATAAATGACAAGTGATAAATTGGCCATCATGACATGTCATGTGCAACATGACTTGCATGCTACGCCCATGGTACTCCCGTGGCCGCTTCGCTAGCTTGATATACACGAAATTTGGTATTGAGCGACGTGATTGTATGACGAGCATAAATGACAAGGGGTAATATGAAAAAATCCGTAAACAGGGCTTGTGTGCTCGAGCCGACGTTTCGACAAGTGGACTTGTCTTCTTCAAGGCTAGAACTGTTCTAGCCTTGAAGAAGGCAAGTCCACTTGTCGAAACGTCGGCTCGAGCACACAAGCCCTGTTTACGGATTTTTTGATCACAAGCTTCCATCTTCCCCTTCCTGCCGTTAAGTGGTAATATGGAAACATGACATGTCATGTGCAACATGACTTGCATGCCATGCTCATGACACTCTCGGAACCGTTTCGCTAGCTTGATATACACAAGTCCGGTCCTCCGTCCGTCCGTCCGTCCGTCCGTCCGTCCGTCCATTCCTCCAGCCGTGCCCTAGCACGGTGCCAGGTGGGCCGGGGTGCGCAAACGGACGCCGGTCTCGTAAGGCTCTACTGCGCTCGCACTTGGCTTGCGTAGCGTCGCTGTGCCCAGCGTCTCTAATCATGCAAGGAGGGAGACGCGTGCATCACGTTTCATTCTGACGGACCCAGCCTCAGGGAGCACAGGCGTTCGAGAAACACACTTTGGAATTGACAAAGTGTCGATGAATTTAAACGCTAGAACGCGGATGGCGTCTGCACGATGCGCAAAGCGCGAGAATACGAACGCATGCGAAACGGAGGCAGATCGGTCTCGCGTCTCGCTGCGATTCCAGGTAAAAAATTAAGTGAACGTAAGTGGCAGGTGTTAACATGAAAATCTTGGCGTGCATGTCATCCACAATGCCATTTATATGCCACGCTCATGGTGCGCTTGGTTCCAGTTCGCTAGCCTGATATACACCAAATTTTGTATTGCGCGATGTGACTGTATGACGAACAGAAGTGACAGGTCCTAACATGTAAATAATGACATGCGCATTATGTACAGCATGATTTGCTCCTTGCTGGCTGCTTCGCATTACATGAATTCCTACAGTGCGTGGGATCTGCCGGTTTTTTTTTGTATATATCTTCTATACTTTTTTTTCTTTCCTTCTTTGTTTTGTATAGAAACCAATTAATATGGCTCAGTTATGTTGCCATTTTCTTCATGGGCATGCACAAGAGAAGAATAAGTGCGCATGCGCTGCCTTCATGATGATTGTTTTTTTTTGTACGTCCAACGCCGACATATTCTACACTTGTGCACCAATACAAGCTTTGCTTCAAAATTATTTAAAGCTGCATATATGATCCATCTTCGTAGGAAGTGCAAAACTACACACAGGGAAAGCGAGAAAGAAAGACACTACACAAGCTGCTGAAGTAATACCAACATTTTACATCAGTTTTAAATGCAATGTGTTGGCTAGCCTGATCCCACTACATTGGTTTGTTTTGTCCAGATATGTGGGCACTGGGATGCAATTGGTTTAACAAGCATCTTTTTGCAGTAAGAGCGGTGTTTTTGATATTGTGAAATTATGTACTAATATAAGAAAAATTGTTTTTCTCTTTAGTGTTCCTTTAAAAAACTCAGATTCCCCTAAGATGACTGGAAAGTAAAAACCATCTTATTTTGTCCATCAATGTATTAATTATCCTAACGAAGTTTTGTTGTTTGAATACGTAATCACGTGACGTCACATTATGTGGCATCATGGTGTGACGTCTATCTCGCTTACACAGAAAGAACTTCGCGTTTTGGATTGTGTATTAGGCAGTAATGGATGAGTGATGACTAGCATGACACGTGGGTTTCCTTATTTGTTTTTGATTTCATTCTTTTACCTATATATGTGCTTGCTTTTCGAAATAAACGCTTAGTTGAAGTTAAGTGCTTGTGTACCCTAGTGAAAAAATTCGTATGTACGGAAGATACGGATCCGTACATACGGAATTATGGTATTACGGATCCGCATGGTACGGATCCGCATGATACGGATCCGCATGGTACGGATCCGCATGATACGGATCCGCATAATCCATATCCGCATAATCCATATATATGGATTATACGGATCCGTATCCTCCGTATATACGGCTTCCATTTATACGGAAATATGGTATTATGGATGCCATAATACCATAGTGATTTTGGTTTAGCGAGTCCATACAATGCAGACAAGGTCTTCCATTAAGTCAGAACTTGTTGGAGGACAGGTTAATCGAGAGATCAAAGTAAACTGAGTAATATTTATTCTGCACATGTAAGCGCAGAATAAGCCTAAACGATGTGCACTGTCAGATGAAACACCCTCGCATGCACCACGCAAAATAACTACAAAGAATACGCACTGTCAGACAAGACGACACCCTGGCACACACCACCACACACACACTTTTTCACGTCTGCCACCACTGGTTATGCTCCATGTGTCGAGAATGTAGAAACAGTGGCAGTTCTCACACGCAGAGTAATCATAAACAATGCGCACTGTCAGGCGACACGACACCCGGGCACACACCAATCAGAATAAGCATAATCATGCACACTGTCAGATGACACGACACCCTGGCACACGCCACAACACATGCACTTGTTCACACCTGCTGCCATTGACCATGCCAGATATGACGAGAATGCAGAAACAGCAGCAGATCTCACGCGGCACTGCAAATCACGCGGCACTGCACGGGTATACCAGTAAAGAATCGCAGCAGCAAGGAAACGTCGCAAGCGCAATTGCTCAGACGCGACAGAGTGCGATACACTGGCAGGAGCGCCTCAAGCCCAACGTAGGTGGTGGCGCGCCGCGGTGGAATGTAACGTAATACCAAGGTGGGTGAGAGGGAAAGACGACGGTCGCCGATGGAGCGTTTGACGGGCACAGAAAGCATAGAGGATGGGAGGGAGGCCCCTCCCTCTTAGGTGACAAGAGGGAAAAGCCCCCCCCCCCCCCCGTGCACTCGCCAGTGGTCATGGGTTCAGGTAGAACACCATGCTTTCCGTACACTACTTATTGCCACGTGGATCTTTCCGCATAGCGCATACGGATTCCGTTTGTTCTTTCCGTATCCCATGCGGTTTCCGCATGTTGCGTATTATACTTTCCGTATATTCCGCACCGCCGTATGAGTCTATCCGTATAACAGATACGGCATCCGCATGTTCCTTAAGGCTACATCCGTACGCCCATACGGAATTCCTTATGTACCATATGATACTTCCGTATGTTCCTTACAATTTCCGTAAACATCCATATACGTCCGTACAAAATCCATATATTTTATACGGAAAATATGCGGAACCCGTATGTTTTCCACATGACGGCATGCGGATTTTTTCAGTAGGGCGTCTCTTATTTCTATCGCGGACGTGTTCAGCTTTCCATTGTTGTCCCTAAAACCCAAGGCTTCATGTAGACTCGTGCCCACCAGTGTTGCGGAGTTGCCACTCCGGAATTGGAATGACTCCGGAATCATTCCACATTTTCGCGACCCCGGAATGGAATGGGGACAACGCTTGGAGGAATGGAATGGGAATGGAATTAGGCGCCTTTTGCACGGAATGGAATGGGAATGGAATTACATCTTATCTCAGTTCTTTGCGTCACCGCGGCTCTATGCCATTGGTATACGTCGTGCGGAAGTACGGCGGCGGTATACCCCCCCCCCCCCCGCCCCCCCCCTTACACTTTAGTGATTTTTTTCGCTCGGTGGCGCCCCAGCCGCCTGCTGTCTACTGCTGTCTCCCCACGCTTCACTTTTTTGTTTTTTATTGTCACCGTCGGCGACTCACATATTCGAAAAAGCGCTGCTCTAAGTTGTGATGCCTAATGACGCAGGCGCGATGCTTGTGTTCACCGCAAGCTTTTTCGCTTGCGGGCCGTCTCACATCGTATACCCTCCAGCCCCCTGCTTTTTTACAATGCTGTCCCCCCTGTCTAAACCCATGGGCGCCTTTGCCCGAAACTCTGTCGGCGAAGGTCTGTAGGTCAGCACAGCACTCAATCGTACACGATGAACTGTATGTCCTCCCCCTCCATACAGAGATAAAGAGAGAGAGAGCGAATAAACTATTGAAAGCATTGGTTCAGGAAGGCAGACGAAGCAGGAGAGCCCACGTAACCGCGTCCACGGCGGCGCGTCCCCGAGTACCGACGCGACGATTCGCTATGTCGTCATTTCAGTATTAACACATTTAAGCTTACACAATATTAAAACATCACCATTCTTTCAATCATGCTGACCATGCAAATACTATAGGTAGCGGAAGAAGTGCCCCTATTGGAATTAGGGTGGTTGTACTGCCCGAGATATGTCTCCAAGCTACTATCCCTCGACCTTGGTAACGTGTTTTGCGTACTTTTGCAATTCTTGATGCATCTGATGACATCAGATTTATGGGGCGTTCATTCTTAACTCGATAAAACTATCAAGAGATGCCTTTCCTACGCTGAGGAATTACAGGAATGGAATTGAACTGCCCGGCCATTCCCGGAGTGGGAATGGGCTAAGTTTTTTCATTCCAAGGAATTGAAAGGAATGGAATTCCTTGGTTCTAATTGGTTCTAAATGGTTCTAATTCCCCGGAATGGAATTGGAATGGAATGGAGGCGCCCATTCCGCAACACTGGTGCCCACACGTATATCTGGGTGGATATCGCCACATTCAATCAGTACATGTTCCATCGTTTCCTTAGTTCCCCCCACAGCATGTACATTGTTCTTCTTCGTTACAGAATCTCGCTTCATAGCTACGCGTTCTAAGGCAACCCGACCTTCCTTCAAACAGTGAAGCGCTTCCTCTTGAATTATCATAAAACCTCTCCCTCCTTATTTCGTTTTTTCCCTTTCGGTAGTCACTGAGAGCCGGCTTCTTTTCCATCGCTGTCAGCCTCTCTCCAAATCTAATTTTGCTCTGAGCTTCCCTCACTTCAAAACCTGTCCATCCCATATCACCCTTTACAGCCTCATTCGTCGTCTTCCCGTGAGCGCCCAACGCGAGGCGTCCCACAGTCCTTTGATTTACATCCATTCCTGATTGCACCTCTGACTTCATGCATACCACTGAGTTCCCAAATGTAAGCCCCGGAACCATCACACCCTTCCACAGCCCTCGAAGCACCTCGTACCTATTGTATCCCCATAACGCTCTGTGCTTCATGATTGCAGCATTCCTCTTTCCCTTTGTTACCGATGCTTTCTCTTGTACCTCCATATATCTATCCCCCCTCATTTACCCACACTCCGAGGTACTTGTACTCGCTTACCCTCGGTATTTCTTGGCCCTGTATTAAGACCGCATGGTCTTCGTGATCATTGAATACCATCAATCCACATTTTGTTGCACTAAAACCTAGTCCTAGAGCCTAGCCTTCCCTTCCGCATATATCTGCCAGCCGCTGTATATCATCTTGACTGTCCGCAAATAAGACAATATCGTCAACGTAAAATAGACCTGGAAGCTTCCCCTCAACCATCGCGCCTGCCTGTTTGTGTGACAGATTAAATCCAATGTTGCTACCTTCTAGCGCTTTTTCCATCCTCACCATGTACAGCATGAATAACAGCGGGGACAAAGGACATCCCTGTCTCAGCCCCTTGCTAATGTCAACGCTGTCCTGGCTGCTTATTCCTTCCCGTTCTACACAAACTGTATTTTCTCGGTATATTTCCCTCAAAAGCTGTATACAGTCGTCACCTATGCTCACTTCCTTCAATATATCCCACAAAATTTCCTGATTAACGTTGTCATATGCCCCGGTGATGTCTAGATAAGCTACGTATAAGGGCCTGTTTTCTATTTTTGACATTTCTATACACTGTGTAAAAACAAACAGGTTATCGTCTAACCGCCTGTCGATTCGGAATCCATTCTGGAGTTCTCCCAAAATATCATTTTGCTCTACCCACGTTTCCATTTTTAATTTTACTGCCTGCATCGCCAACCGGTATAGTACCGATGTAATGGTTAGCGGTCTATTCGAGCGAATGTTATCTTTTTCTCCCCTGCCTTTATAGATTAAATTCATTCTACTTTTTCGCCAACTGTCTGGTATTTCCCTCTCCTGTGAGCACTTTTCTACGGCTTTCAGCAGTGCTTCTTTAGTGCTATGTCCTAGTTCGTTAATGAGGCTGACGGGAACCCCATCTAAGCCCGGAGTAGTGCGCTTAGGAATTTTTCGTTCGGCCTTCTTCCAATTGAAATTCTCAAGTACTACATCTTCCTCGGTTGTGCTCTTCTGCATACTTTTACTCACCGGGGGAATCCCCTGGGCGACCTTTTTAAACGAATCGGCTGTTACCTTTCGGATGTAACCTAGCGCTTCATACCCTTCCAATTGATTTCCTCCTTCATCTACGATATATTGTTGCATTGTGACAGACTTCCTACCTAGCGCTTTTAGGTGGCTCCAAAATATCCCTAGGCGCGGCCTTCTTCTTTTCGCGAATCTCTGTCACCCAGCGTTCACTTTCGCCTTTAATTTTTGCCTCGACTAACTTCTGCACAATGGATTTTTGCTCTAAATATATTTCCCATACTTGGTTGACTTCATCCTGTGGCCGCTTCTCCTTTTTTGCCTGTCTGTGCTGCCGTGATGCCTCACGTCGCTTCTCGATCGCATCCCGGATTTCTTTGTTCCACCAACTTTTTGGCTTTCCCTTTCCTTTCCAAGAAATAGTTTTCTTCTCTTTTTCTATTTCTTTCGTGATTAGATGTAGCAGCTCACTATACTTCCAGTCTTTGCCTGGCAGTTTGTCTACTTCTTCCTCGACTCTTGCGGCTATATTTGTTATATGTTTCTCCTTTAAATACGAGCTGCCACTGTTTGATTTTAGGATCTTATTTTCAGTTTTATATCCAATTTGTAATGTTATGCGTTTATGATCACTACCCAAGCTGTTAATGCCTTCCTCGTCTATTCTCATCTCTCTAAGTTTGTCATAGATTCCTTCTGTCATGAGACAATAATCAATTCTCGATTGCCTGTTTCCGACTTCCCACGTGATCTGTCCCTCACACTTAGGCCCCGCGTTAACTATTTCAAGACTATGTTGCTCGCAGAGATCTAGCAACAACTTGCCATTGGAGTCTGAATATCCGTCAAGGTCATGTATGTGAGCATTCATGTCCCCTAGAAGGATTATTTCGGCATCATGACCAAATTCTTTAATATCGGTGCTTATGCATTTCACTATCTCCAGATTCTTTTCTCTGCAGTTATTCCCCGTCCACAAGTAAGCTACACCTAGCCACGTTTTCTTTCTACCTACTGTGCCCGAAACCCATAGGTGTTCTGAACACGTTTGCTTCACTCTATCCCATTTTGCTCTGCTATGAATTAGCATTCCAACACTCCCACCTCTCCTTTCTGATATGATCCTGTTGCATCCTTCCCAAATATAATTGTCAATATGTGGTGGCTCTTCCAAGTCTCTAAGGTGTGTTTCTGTAACCGCATAAACACCTATCTGTTCCTTGTTTAACTGTCCCTCAATCTCTAACCATTTTGCCTTTTTTCTGCCACCCTGCATGTTAATGTAACCAATTGCGACACGCGCCTTCTCCCTTCTTTTACCTTTTCTCTGGTTTTTCGCTATACTACCTGTCACAGAGTCCCCCCTGGTTGTTGTCCTCATTACACGCTACCCTGGACACCGAAGGGCCCGCGTGCCCCCCCAAAAAAGCTACTGCGCGTCCTACAAGTCGCCAACCCACCTCATGACCAAGCCTCCTATTGAAGTGTATTCCGTCTCTTCGAAAACAACCCCACCTGTGCACCTCTCTGTTTATTTCCACTACCTCGATGTCTTTCTCTCGACTCATCTGCCATATCTCTTTGCGTCGACAACCGCTCTTTGCAGGTTGCCGTCACGCACCGGTACCTCCGGTATTGTGCATACCAGTATCTGCACCTGAGGGGAAATGGCACGCATGTCATCGACCCCTTTCGCCAATGTGGTCGCTAGTTCAGCTGATTCTTCATTCAAGACGTCGTTTAGACCTCCCGCAATTACCACGAGGTTACGTCCATTAGCTTTAGCTGCGAGTTTTGCGCTAGCTTGTCTCATCACTGATCCCAGCCTATGTCCCGGGAACGTCCCTATTAAAACTCGTTTGTCGCCTCTCACCCTTTCCTTGACTGCCTCTGCGCATCTAGCTAAATTCGAGTCCCCGGCCATTATCACGTGCTCCGACTTTTCTGCTGGACTGTCCCGCACCTGGCCACTGCCTCGGTCACCAGCTCGCGCAACCGCCGCTGTTTTGCTCCCTCCCATCCCCAAAACCACCTCGCGGAAACTGGGTCCTGTGACCCCTGCACCTGACTTCCCCAAACCTGTTTCCCCCCTTCGCGTCTCCCTCTGTGGGGGTTGATGCCCCCCCTGTTCCCTGCCGTCGCTTGCTTCCTTGTCCACCATGACTGCCTTCGCTAACGCTTCCTCAGCTGACTTAAGCATTTCTCCCATTGCCATCGTTTTTTCTCTCTCTGTCGCCAACGCATTCTCCAGCTCGGCGATTCTTACCATGAGCTTATTCTGGGGAGCCATCATTATTTGCATTTTCGCCTCTAACTCACATTGCTTACACTTGGCGTCAGCTGGTTCCGTCTTGTCATCCGCACTAACCTCTATTTTCCATCCCATTCCGCACCTTGAACACTTTACGGTCTTTTTGACCATGGCTAGATCGTTCACACTTCGGATTACATACACTCAAAGCCAAAAGGTACCGCGAAACTCCGCCAGTATGCTTCAAAGCACTTGTGTACCCTTCAGCCACGTGGTGGCCGAACAAAAAAAAAGCCAGGCGACTGTCACACAAGAAACAGTACAAAGTTGTAACCCCAATTAAGCTTGTACTCATATAACTAATAAAAGCAAGCTCGAATCATGCAGAAAAAACTTATCTGTCGCTGTCATTCCGGAGCCCACGAAAAACACGTCCGTACTCAAGCGCTCCAGCCAAGCCAATCAAACTACTCATCAAATTGCGACACCACCTGGCGTCCTCTCAAGACATTAAAGCAAATAAATTGCTAAAGTCATCCCGCTCTGCAATCTCAAGCTTTGAAAAACAATGCCTGCCAATATTGACGTTGCGCTGCATTAATTCTATATCTTTTCATGCGTTGAAAGCATTTCTGAATTCCTTCGGCTCGCCTATTGGCTGTTTGCTCTTTCTCGTCCTTTTGTTCGATCCCTCCCCCTTTCTAGTTAGAATGCTTACAAAATACCGCCCCTGGTGTCCGAGTTTGTTCCAGAATAAATTCAGCGATTCGCATTTGCGCGATCAAGCAGAACAGATGATCCGAAAACTATCTAGAATGATCTCAGACATTCTGGCGCGAATTGCGCAAGGCACTATCTACACGTGTGATACGCCGTGAACATAAAACATAGAAAGGAGCGCGTGTGGCATTGCCCCCCCCTGAGAAAAGATATCGTCCTGATGCTTTAATAGAAGGTGGAAGTAGAATAATGAAGCAAGAAAGTACAATGAGCAATACGTACAAGCAACAACCTCGTAGTCGAGTGTGCCGAGACGTCGAAGTACCCTGCATGGTCCGAAGTACCGTCGCAGAAGTTTTTCACTCAGTTCACGTCGGCGTATCGGCGTCCACACCCAAACACGGTCGCCGGGCTGGTCTTCCACGAAGCGTCGTCGAAGATTGTAACGGCGGCTGTCGATCGTCTGTTGATTCTTGATGCGGAGGCGGGCGAGTTGTCGGGCTCCTTCGGCGTGCTGAAGGTACACAGTCAGGTCGAGGTTTTCTTCGTAGGTGACGTTGGGCAGCATGGCGTCGGGCGTCGTTGCCGGGTTCCTTCGGTAGACCAACTTGTATGACGACATCTGCGTGGTTTCTTGTACAGCCGTCAGGAGCGTAGCCAGAAATTTTTTTCGGGGGGGGGGGGGGGGGGGGCTTGAACCTCCCTCCCCCTGGCTACGCCACTGACAGCCGTGTTGTATGTGAAGGTCACGTACGGGAGGAAGGCATCCCACGTCTTGTGTTCGACGTCGACGTACAAGGCCAGCATGTCGGCGATGATCTTATTAAGACGCTCGGTTACGCCATTGGTCTGTGGGTGGTAGGCATTGGTGCGGCGGTGGCTTGTCTGGCTATATCCCAAGATCGCCTGAGTTAAACCAGCAACAAAGGCCGTACCTCTGTCGGTGATGAGAACATCTGCGGCGCCATGACGAAGGACGATGTTCTTAACGAAGAACTTGGCTACCTCGGCGGCACTGCCTTTGGGCAGGGCGCCTTTGTTTCGGCGTAGCGGGTGAGGTAGTCAGTAGCTACGACGATCCATTTGTTTCTGCAAGTTGTGGAGATAGGTTTGCTGCAGAAGCCTACCCTAGAAATCGACCGGGAAGGGACGCGACGTTCTCCACGGCCGTCGCGCACAGACGCTACGGCCGGGTTAGTCGACTCTCCGACGCGGCGCAGAGATGGCACTCGAGGCAGGTCGTCAACAAACACGGGTTTATTAACCCAGGATACAGCACAGTGCGACAATCACGGGATTGCGGGCCGTTAGGGTAACTCCGCTAAACCGACCGAGTGAACGCTTGCCGGCAGGCGCTACGGCCATCACACAAAGGGCAGCAGCTGAGTGCACGTACGAGAAGCCGCCTGCTCAAGCAGCGCGTCTACTTCTCGGGCAGGCCTGTGAGCATCTCTCACAGCGCGCGACCGCCGGGCGGAAGCAAGCTAAGGGGAAAGCGGGCTGTCACGGGCGGCCAATAAGTATCGGCGAAGCACCGTGACGTGCACTAGCGTGACGCAAGGGGACGGCCTTGTCCGGGCAAGTTCGGACGTGTGTCTCCGTGCAGGGAAGACCAACGCATGGCTTTTACCAGGCAGAAAGGCCTGGCGGCGAAGCCACGGTGGCCATGCCGCCGATTAACGGCGCTTCCCGGCGCATGAGGATCACGGGGCCAGCACCCGCGCTAGCTGGGGGAGGTCGCGCTCGATTCCCACATTCCCCCCCTCCTAAAGACCGAGGCCAGCCTGTGAAAGAGGCTGTCCGAGGATAAGTGGCAAGGTCAGCTCAGCCGCAAGGGGGCTGGCCAACGGGGCCATGTCCAAAAGAGGAGGTCGTCTCCACGAAGGCCAGGAGAGAAGAACGTTGCCGCGCAGCACGGACAGGTGAGGTTGTCGTTCCGGTTGATACAAGTCCATGGTCGGCCTTGGTCCCACAAAAGTTCCACCAAAGTTTCACCACACCAGGGAGAGCCCACTGCCAAGAAGAAAGTCCGTGGCCCAGGAGGAACGGGACAGGACTGCACAACGTGCGCAGCCAGCTCGCTTGCAGTTCGCCGGTCTGAAGATGGCAGCCGGGGACGTACGAGGCGCGGCTGCAAGGTGCATGCAGCAGCCAACCGCCGAAAGTCGAGGTGACGCGGGCAGGCAGAAACAGCCGGCAGGAACAGCAGGCAGCCCAGAAACGAGAGCCGGAGCGGTGATGCCCGGGCCAGGGCCAAAGCTTGGGGGGGGGGGGCAGACCAGCAGCCGAAAGCGGCTGCCGAGGCCGCCAGGTGGGGTAGGCAGGCAGGTGGTGTCTGCAGGTACCAGGCCACAGCAGGAAAGACCAGGGGACAGCAGGTCGCACGGTCGGGAAAAGGCTGGCGGCACGGTAGAGCCAGGCGCATGGAGACGACAGGGCGACGAAGAAGCGGACAGAAATGCCCTCGGCATAGCCGACTTGCTGAAGAGAGTGCCTGTCTGACGGTGCTACCCAAGAAAGGGGGCGCTTGCCAGGATAAGGCTTGGACGACTCATCAGAGGGTATTTTCGACCAAGAGGGCTATCTATCACTTCCAGACGTGTGTCTGCGCACCGTAGCGGTTATTCTTCCTTTACTAACGTGGCATGGAATAAAGTCGAGCTACGTGCTAGTGGGAGAAAGATCGCTTAAGTGCGTTTCCGCAGGTTGTACCGTTGGTGTGACTTGGGCCAGCCTTACGGTTTTCCTGCGGTTATGTGGCCGCCTCCCCTCTCCCAAGTCGCTGCTACGGGCAGCAAAAGGGTTTGAGGAAGGCTGCATGAGCCCGAGGGGGCTTGCACGCACGAGACTCCACGTATTGCCACACGCGGAAGAGCGTCATGCTTCATGCCTGGCCAGTTAGCAGAGCGGCACAACTTAAAAAGTCTTACGGCCACTCGCGTGATCGGCCAACCGCGAATCATGGAAATAGCCTGGGATGGCTTTCCTGAGACTGCGGGGTACCGCCACCTTCGAAGACTCGTGGGGAGCTTTTTCAGGTGGGACGTAGCGCAGGAGAACTCCGCCAGCGACAAACAGATGCGAATCCAACCTGCCCGCAGCAATACCAGCCTGCGTAAACCGCACGCGGCGCCGACAGCAATACCAGACTGTCATTACGCGCCCGCTCCTTGGGAGCACACTAAACGGATCGCACTGCTGTACCTTTGGTAGCTCTTGTCTGCTTAAGACGATACCAGCAGAAGTTACGTGCCCACCCGAGGCGATCAACTCGAAAGTCAATTCGCCGTCGGGGTTCACGCCTTTCGACCAATTGGAACCAGAGGTCCTGGTGTCTACTTGGTGCTATTGCTCTCGGGAGTGGCGGACACAAATGTAAAACGCCGAATTGAGGGCACTCGACAAAGGCGTGAACCACGATATTTTAACTCCCTTTCCGGTGGCGCGCAACAAAGTTGCACTGCTGCAATGTCAAACGCCCAGCGCGCTAGGTGGCCTTGGGCTCGCACAAGCGCTTAAGCCAGACGAGCGCCGTGAGGTCCGTATCCACCAATGGCACTCCGTTGACATAGCAGTCGCGCTTCCGGAGAGCAAAATCTCGAGTGGCGTCCCGTACTTAAAGGCAGCGGTAGCCACTACGAGGCTTGCGAATGGTTGTAAGGCGCCGAAAGGGACGACCCTGTAGCCACCGATTGGGAAGTCATTCACGATCCCCGTGCGCGCGAGGAAGTCGTGACCGAGAATCACAGGCGCGGCAAGACGAGGGAGATGCACACAGCGCTGATGGCGCGTGCGTGATTCTCCCAGCGCACAACCAACCGCGCAGCCCCGCACAAATCAGTGGTACTGCACGCGAGGTGGACGGCTATGTTTCACCAGGAGCTGAGGCGCAGTTGCGTGCAGCGGTAACTGCTCCGAGGTGGGTGCCACCGTTGGAGGGTCGCGCGCCTGTTCTCCGCTAAGCATGCCAGACACAAAAGGGGACAGTAAACGGCATAGAGAAGAGTAGGGTTTCCGCACCGACGGATGAGCGCTGCCTTACGCGACGAGCAAACGGATCGACGGCAGAGCTCCATGGCCCACAACCGACGAAAGCGCCGCCCAAGCGCGCATGGCACGCGAACGTCCGAAAACGCGGCGACGGTGTCGCCTATGCAAGCTGGCTCGCGGACGACAATGTCAACCCTTTGCGCTCGTAACAAACAAGGGCCAGTGAGCGTGTGAACGCCGGCACCATGTGTCCTGAGTGGGGACGCTCCGGTGCGGCGTTTTGGTCACTCAGCTGCGCTGCTAAAAAAAAGGGCCAGCGAGCGGAGACGACGCGACGGAGGGGCCCGAAAGCACGTGCTCCGCGTTTCTCTCGTACAGCTGAGACAACCCGAAACTGGCAAAGATAGGACTATAGTCCACATTCGAGCGGTTATCACCAAAGGAGGCCCCAACGGCGGGATCTCTCCCGGTAGCCGAAAAGCGAGGGCCGCTACGGCAAGCCTACCTCGTGCTGTCAGCATCGTCCGCATCGACGGAGACCCAGTCCGTCTCCACGGGATCGAGCAGGAACGAGTGCCTCGAGAGGGACTGCTCTGAAGCCATGCCGAAACCAAGTTGGGCGCCAGTTATGTGGAGATAGTCACAGAAATAACGAGCGCTAAAACTGACGAGCACACAAGGAGAAGACCAGACACGGGACAGGCGCTCTTTGTGACAGGCGCTCTTTGTGTGCTCGTCAGTTTTAGCGCTCGTTATTTCTGTGATCATGGACAGCCAACTAGCCCGACAGTCTGTTCTGTGGAGATAGGTTTGCTGCAGAAGCTTACCCACGAAGCGACCGGGAAGGGACGCGACGTCCTCCACTGCCGTCGCGCACAAAGACGCTACGGCCGGGTTCGTCGACTCTCCGACACGGCGCAGAGACGGCACTCGAGGCAGGTCGTCAAGAAACACGGGTTTATTCACCCAAGATGCAGCACAGTGCGACAGTGGCGTAGCCAAGGGGGGGGGGGGGGGTTGGGGGGGGTTCAAACCCCCCCCCCGAAATTTTTCAGTTTTGCTTGCGTATATATGCACGCACACATACAAACGCACGCACGAACATACATGAAGTATGGTTGAACCCCCCCCCCGAAAAAAATTTCTGGCTACGCTACTGCAGTGCGACAATCACGGGATTGCGGGCCGTTAGGGTAACTCCGCTAAACCGACCGAGTGAACACTTGCCGACAGGCGCTACGGCTATCACACAAAGAGCAGCAGCCGAGCGCACGTACGAGAAGCCGCCTGCTCAAGCCAAGGGCGTAGCCAGAAATTTTTTTCGGGGGGGGGGGGGGGCACCTAATTAGTTCTGGGGGGGGGGGGGGCACCTCCTTGAAATGGTCATTTTTCGCTCTGTATTGCATGGCGACAAAACATTTCGGGGGGGGGGGGGGCACGGGCCTGGTGTGCCACCCCCTGGCTACGCTACTGGCTCAAGCAGCGCGTCTACCTCTCGTGCAGGCCTGTGAGCATCTCTCACAGCGCGCGAGCGCCGGGCCCCTATTGCAAAAACCAGCGCCCCCCAGCGTGATACCAGTACGTTTTTTGGCGCTGGATCGCACTGGGAACACTGGTACACGCTGGGATTCACTGGCACTTCGGTGAGCGCACTGGGACAGAGCTGGGTCGCACTGGTAGGGGCACTGGCTTGGCCGCTGTGACGCTGGCGCGTACTGGGAAGCGCTGGAAACGCTGGAATTTTCACTGGAGTGCGCTGGTGCACACTGGAGCCTGCACTGTTTCTTCCAGTGCGGCATGCAAGTTTCTGTAGTGTATGCGGCGGAATGTTTCGGTATCTTTGAATATAGAATGTTTGATTCGATGGTACCAATGGATGCTACTCTAAAAGGCAGGCTGGTAGCCAAATATTTTTTTTCGGGGGGAGGGGGGGGGGGGGGCACTTGTTGAAAGCCTTGAAAAACACCGATTTTATTATTTTTCCTCGGTAAACACCCCCTTCCATCCGAATTTCGAGGGGAGGCCCGGGCCCCCTAGCCACCCCCCCCCCCCTGGCAACGGGCCTGCTAACAGTTAACAGGTCCCAAACATTTTCACAACTTCTAGCTTGGCAGAGAAAGAGAATTATATAAGCGCAAGACATTATGTGATATATGCGAAATCACCGTCATTTTTATTTTTCCCTTTGGAATGCAGAAAAAATTGCTTTAATAACACTACAAAAGAGCCAACGCTCATTATTTTGATTTCTAGCTTGCTTTTTTTTTCTTATTCACGCAGATTCAATAACGGCGTTAATTCTTGCGGAGCACGTAGCAGCGATGAATGCGCGTTTTGTGCATGCGCCGCACATATACCAGTCTGGCATCAGGGATGGGTTGTTGTAATGATTCCATTTTGCAGTGTTTATAAGTCTGGAGGCGCCGGTCCTACCAGAAACAGCAAATCGTTACATCGCCGCACAGTTGGCGAGAAGCAATTGAGCTCTGGCTTCGCAACCGCACCCAACGGAGGGCAGAAAAACAGCCGCCGTTCGATATCACCACACCGGAAACGCATCTCTGGCACTGTTTGCCCTTCCACTTACTTCAGCTGAACTTTAGTTAACCATTAGAAAGGTTCCGAAGCTTGAATGCAGAAACTTCAACCATCGCAACTCAGCTGCGCCGAGACCGGTCCTACCCAGCGAGACTCCCAGCGAGCGTTAGGCCTAGTCAGCCGGCCGTGTCCGTCTACATGTTACCGGCGCTTCGCGCTTTAAGTACACGCAATTCTAAAGCGTAAGGATGACTGTAAATTACAGTTTGGACATTCGTTAACCTAAATGAACCATTTTTCCTTGTGTACGGTGTCCGCACAAGGAGCGATGACCATCGAAGCGAAGCGCTTTCAGCAACGCACACACGCTATCACCGAAAGCTGCCGGCCGCGCTAGCCAGGACTTCTCGTGACTCTTATGTAAGAACGCATAATTGTCAGTCGGTAATTTGGTACACCTTAGAGAACTAGCATAGTGACATATTCCTTTAGCGCATTGCATTTGTATTTAGGTGAGCGGTTTCTTAGTTATAGGTATCGATAGAATTGCAAATCTGTACACTGGCACGCCTGCTGTACTGGCGTATATCGTCGCTTGCGCGATAACACTACTCAATACTCAATCATGTACGCACCTGTTTATCGAACTAGTCATCATAAAACCTCTGTAAATGTTGACCAGTAGCAAGAGCGAGAAACAGCTATTAAAAAAATCGGCAGTAACAGCCAGCAAACAGTGCCTGCTCTAGGTGTATTTCATATTTTTCGTAGTTAGCATGTGAATTCTTAAAGAAACTTAGCGCTCTTGCAATTATCGGCATGTCATGCGGTACGGACCGCCGTTCGTTTGTGTCTAATAAAGAGGCAGTTGTTATTTGGAAAGGAAGATCGCGTCTATCGTGACTGTGCGACACGTAAACATGACGCCGAACCGTGTGCTTGTTGGTTAAATAGTTGTTTTATGTACAGTTAAGCATGTTCCGGCGTGGCGTAGTGGGTAGAACACTGAGTTCAGAGTCAGAAGGTGGTAAGTTCGAATCCTCCGGACGGGTACTTTTTTTTCATATGGCTTTTGTTCTTTTTTTTTATTGCGTTAATGCGTTCTATATCACTTCTTTCACTTATATATTTATTTATGGCACAAGGGCACCGCTATTTCAACGCTGTAGAGCCGTATTGCGCGGGAGTACCAGCGCGTCCCAGTAAAATGGCGCTCCAGCGTCCCAGTATCCAGCGCGATACTGGGCCCATAATCCGGCATGGCACTGGACGCTGGTACCCAGCGGCGCTGGGTTTTGCAATAGGGGCGGAAGCAAGCTAAGGGGAAAGCGGGCTGTCACGGGCGGCCAATAAGGATCGGCGAAGCACCGTGACGTGCACTAGCGTGACGCAAGGGGACGGCCTTGTGCGGGCAAGTTCGGACGTGTGTCTCCACGCAGGGAAGACTGACGCATGGCTTGTACCAGGCAGAAAGGCCTGGCGGCGAAGGCACGGTGGCCATGTCGCCGATTAACGGCGGTTCCCGGGCACGAGGATCACGGGGCCAGCACCCGCGATAGCTGGGGAACGAGGCGCCCAGGGTGAAGTCACGCTCAATTCCCACAAAGTCGACGTTGGGAACGGCCATAGTAGGTCCATCCCGATTAGCTGGAACGGTCGGTTAGGTGGTTCGATCGGCTCAAGAAAGCCTGCTGGCCTTGTCGGCGGTGTCGTGCGTTGCTGACAGTCTCGGCATATCATTGCGTAGCGACCGACGTTGGCAGCGAGGCCTGGCCAATAGTACTTTTCCTGTATTCTTGCAAGCGTGCGGGAAACACCGAGGTGTCGAGCCGTTTGGTCGTCGTGTAGGGCCTTAAGGATTTCCGGTCGTAATGCTGAAGGCACCACGAGAAGGAAGTTGGCTCAAACTAGTGAAAAGTTCTTCTTCATGAGGACGCCGTTTCGCAAGAAAGACGACGCCAGTCCTCGTTTTACTGCCTTCGGAATAACAGCGGTCCTGCCCTCGAGGTATTCAATAAGCCCCCTGAGTTCCGGGCCGGCTCGCTGACGTGCAGCGAAGTCGTCGGCGCTTATGGCTCCCAAGAAGCAGTCATTCTCCTGGTCGTCCTGTGGCGGTGGATCGACGGGGGCGCGAGACAAGCAGTCGGAATCAGAGTGCTTTCGTCCAGACTTGTAAACAACGGTAACGTCGAATTCTTGAAGTCTCAGACTCCATCTTGTAGACGACCTGAAGGGTCCTTCATGTTAGCTAGCCAACACAAGGCGTCGTGGTCGCTCACAACTCTGAAGGGCCTGCCGTAGAGGTAGGGGCGAAACATTGACGTTGCCCAGATGATGGCAAGACACTCCTTTTCTGTTGTGGAATAGTTGGCGTCTGTCTTGGATAGCGACCGGCTAGCATAACTGACAGTATACTACTAGCTCGGGAACACACGGACAAGAAAGAGGACGACACACTGCGCAGTGTGTCGTCCTCTTGTCCATGTGTTCCCGTGCTAGTAGTATACTGTCATGAATTTCCAAAAGTCCAAGCCGCGACCCCTGTCAATTAGCATAACTGATGACCCTTTCCACTCCGTCAGTTTTCTGGACAAGAACGGCGCCGGGAGTCCTGCGCTGCTTGCGTCGGTGTGGATTTCCGTGTCGGCGTCTTCGTCGAAATGCGCAAGTACTGGAGGCGTCTGCAGGCGTCGTTTCAATTATTGAATTGCTTCGACTTGCGCTACTCCCCCCTTGAATTCCACGTCGTTCTTCGAGAGCTGAGGTAGTGGCTCGGCGATGCGGGAAAATTCTTTGACGAAGCGTCTGTAATAGGCGCACAAGCCAAGGAATCGGCGTACGGCCTTCTTATCGGTGGGCGGATGGAAGGCGGCGACGGCAGCTGTTTTCCGTGCGTCGGGGCGAACTCCAGACTTACTGATGACGTGGCCCAAGAACAGAAGTTCCTCGTAAGCGAAGTAGCACTGTTCTGGCTTAAGGGTGAGTCCCGAGATTTTGATTGCTTGAATTACAGCTTCAAGGCGCCGGAGATATTCGTCGAAGTGTGAAGAAAACACAACAAGAATTGGTTATCGGGGAGTACAGTAGTCGACGAAATGTTGTTTGTGGTGTATAGGACGTTTAGAAAATTAGGGGCCCTTAAACTTCGCCTTTAAGAATTGAACGCGATAGCGATATCCTGTCCCTAGTGCGCATTTAAATCACTTAGTGCATACTATGTAATGGGTAGCATGCTTTAAACCACGAGCAATTATGCGCGGGAAATGCCGGAAATGTTTTCGAACTTGCTATGCACCCACTACGTGGTCTTAAGGGAAGACGAGCAGTAAGGTGTGTGCCTTTTGTAATGGGTACGGCTTTGAACCACAATGTCGTTATGATATTCACATCTTCTGACGCCTGATGGCAATGTACGCTTGTACCATGCAATTATACTGTGATATTACATGTTGTATTGTGACGCTTGTATGCAGGACGCGTGGGTTTGTAAAGCATGAAAGTTATTTTCACTGCATTTCCAAGCAGAGGAAGTTATTTTCAATGTAATCCCAAGGAGAAGCGCGGCTGTGTGGTAGAACACCTGCTTGCCATGCAGACGGCCCGGGTTCGATCCTCATTCGGACCCGTAAATTTTTATTATTTATTTTATTTGCATCTTTCTCGATTTTTCGGTCAGGGACAAAATGATGATTTTTCCCTCACAACCAACGACGCCGCCGCCGACGCCGGAATTTCTGAGAAACGAGCTCTTTAACGCTGTCGCGTTAAAACGATATAACAGCTTTCAATTTAACGTTCCTCTGGCGTCTACTAAAAGTTACAAAGGAACTTTCTATTGGTTATCGGTAGCCAATAGTTGACGGTTATTTGGTAGCTGGTAGGGTAAGGTGGGGCAAAAATGAGACAAAAATTTGAAAATAGTGAATATTTATTTTTATTTCATTCTTTACCCTTAAACGACAATGCAGAAACTTTCCTTTGGGTACAAGGTATGTGCTACATGAATATGACCATGTTGCCACTGTTAAAAAGTTTGTTTTAAAAATAAATAAAAAATGCACCAGATGTCTCATTTTGCCCAAACTACGGGGCAAAACGAGACAGTGTGAAAAAAAATTTAACCCTTCAGTTTTCCAGTAGAAGCACTTGAAATTAAACTCCGTGGGCCCTCACGCAGCCTTCATGACCCCAGTCCTTGCACTCCACGCATTGGATCCAGACAGAATCCGGTGCTGTTTTGCTCCAAAACTCCTTGCAGATCAAACACCACCAGTATTTCTTTGTGCTATTGTTGTATTTTGTTGAAAGCTTGCACTTCATTGGATTATTCCACGATTGGACGCTAGATATAATCTGACGCATCTTATTCGCCTCCTTTTGCCGTTTTGGTGCAGAACTGCACGGGGGTTTCGTGGCTTTCAGCTTCGTCAGCCGGGCTTCGTGAGGCGATGAATTTAAAACTCTGCTAGATTCGAATTTTCTAGCACAAATTTGGTATTGAAGGAAAGCTCGATGGCGAGACGTGTTTGTAAACGGCTTGACTTGGAGATTCTTCCAAATTTGCGTTCGCCTCTTGACAGCATCCTTGGGAACGCGGAAAAATCTCGATGCAGTACGAATGGAGTGGGTGTCCTGAACAGCAGTCAGTGCTTTTTCGCGTCGTTTTCCTCCCAGGAAGCTTTATATGATATTCTCTTGGGCGTCCGAACCTTCCTAAATAAAATATAATATATAATGAGTGTAATTAAATGGTTCAATTAATGAGACACTCTCTAAGGCAATTCAATGCCTTTTTGTCGCGTTTTGCCCCCCCTCGCATGACAAAATTCAAAAAAAAATTCCGCTTTGGCCCCGCGCACCAAGTGAACTGAAAATTTTGGTGGTATGTAGCTAGTAGTATATAGTAACAATATAAATACTTACAGTGTTCTACTGACGCCAGAGTAGCTTCATGCACGGATCTGAAAATTTGGCCGAGAAGAATTTCGCCCCTTTTTGACGGGTCACGAACACACTGACACCAGCCGCGTAATTTTTCCCGCGCGAACGCTGTGAGCAATCATCAACTTTTACACATAAAAAGGTGGACAACTACCAGCACCTCTCGCTGAAATATAGAAACAAAGAAAAGTGCTTTCTGTATTAGCTATAGAGGTCGGCAAAGCCAAAATGTCGCGTTTTGCCCCGTGTCTCATTTTGCCCCGTCTTACCCTATATAGGACGGTGTAACGCCTTCCAATTGACCGTCGGTAGGTTTGATTGACTTTTCCCAATAAAACGTGTGTTGACGGTTGGTGCAAATTTTTGCAAGCGTCGGCTGCACTGAGGACGCCAATTTCGAAATGATTTCGTCATGAGTGCTGGATTACCGAGCAGGCGTGCGCGCACAGTCCGGCATGTTCCGGTTCAGTCAGAGCTCGTTTTCGTTTCCTCAGGCCGATAGATTGTGAAACAGCCACGAGTAACTGGATTGGATCGTCGCTATTTTATCCGCCCTTTGCTCGCATCACAGCCAGGCGCGATGGTAAGGCAGCGGAGATAAACGTGCAGACGTAGCGAACATCGTTTGCGCGATTTGTGTGCTCAAAGTAAACGAAAACAAAGAAACGTTGTGATCATGTGCGCGAGCGAAGTGGAGTGGCGACTTTTAGAAGACGACGACGAAGATGACACTCTGCGCCTGCTGCACGTGGCTCGAGAGGGACTCGACCAATGAGCACCATCCACGCTGGCTCGGAAGGAGAAAATCTAGTGAAGAACGGGGTTGCAGGGCGGACGTGGCCGAGAGAAGACGGTGTCCAGGGCGCGGGAGTAGCGGCCAGCTGTGTACCTGGCTGATGCTCGCTGCAGGCTCCCACCTGGCACCACGTCAAGCTTCTACCCGGTTCCGGCGTCTTGGGATCGTCGCAAGGACGCAAGATTGAAGCCCTCCTGCGACTCCGCGACCACCGCAAACATTGGCTGGCGAACGCCGAAAGGGCGTCCGGCCAATGACCTCTACCGGGTCCGGCGTCTACCGCAGCGTCTGGAGTCGTCCCTCTCTTCTGCAGTCGTCGCAAGCTATTACTACCCGGACTTGTGAGCCTGTCCCCAAGAGCGTCTGTGACTTTTTACACCCAATGGTGAAACTCTTTCACTGTAATTTTGTTGCGCCGTGTGCTATGCATGTTTTCGTTCTTCTTTGCGCGTTCTATGCTTCATTTTTGCCCGCTGTGTTTCATTGTGCTCTGTAAATATAGTGTTCGTCTTGTGTGTGAACGAACGGCCTCGTTTCTTTTCGATGACTGCCACGTCATCGCTTTTCCTGCAATAAAACGAAGCGCTTTTAGCTTCGTGACAATGGCGTCCGCGACAGGACGAGGCCGTTTGTGAACAGACATTTCAGTGCACAAAAACATGGAGCGTCTCAAGGAGATAGTTGAAATAGGCGAGAGTAGGGGACTTCAGAAGGGAGAGCTGAGAGCTTGGGTAAATGAGCAGATGGTTATGGAGCGGGAGCGGCGTGCTGCCGAGAGGCAAATAGAAATATCAGCCAAGAGAGAACAATTAAGCATTGAGAGGGCTCAATATCAAAAAGAGATGGATGTTCTCGAACAGGATATCGCGACTCTTAATGCGCAAACTAGTGCGATGGCTTTTGGCAGTTTGATGTCTGCGAATGTTGCAGTACAGGATGAGGTCATTGCCTATTTTTCACCCCCCTGTAACTAGAAGTACAGTACCTGGAGAAGGACGTAAGACCCTCAAGCGTTCTTCGCCTTCTCCAACAACTCTCCAAGTTCTCTATGACCAGAATTCGTATCTCTCAAGTGAGTTCAATGCAGAAACTGTCGTTGGCCAAACTAATGAACTTGAAAACGACAGGAGTTTTCGGTGCCAAGGGAGCTTTGAGAGCGTTCAAACAAATATTGCAGGCAATGTTCGCGCACCCTTGAAACTCTCCGAAAACGCCATACTTCGACCGAACAGAGAATTTCGCCTCCCAGATCTACCAGTCGTACGCAGCTATCAGAATAGGAACGACGACGATCATATGTTAATTACCACAGAAGAGTCAGACATTCTGTCTAACGGCACCACTTATCCACAGTCAAAATTCGGTGGTGTCCAGCGCCAACGCGGTATAGCTCTTTTTGAAGTAACCTGTCATGCGTCTTGTGACTGCGTCGCAGACAAGCCTATGAGCGTAAAGGTAACTAGCCATGACAAAAAGAATGGAGCTTTATCACGAACCGGAACGAAGAAAAATGAGTGAGCGCATAACTTCTGTCTATGCAATCATAAGGATTCCAAAAGTATTTTTCATTTAGAACCACCCCATGGCCATGAAAGATGTATTGATGAGGCACAAGATGTTTCAGCTGGCTACCGCCTGTCTCGCATGGTTATAGAGAATCTCTTTGTAAATACCTTTGGCATGTTGTGTGGTCTTTGTACAGCCCTAGAACCTGAACTGTCGGTTCGCATGCCAGAGTGCCCAGCTGTCAGGCTAGTTTGGGATGGGATCACATGAGATTGCTTTCAATTGACCGGCAGCTGATCTCGGTACATTGACCTGTAGTGATAATGATGTTTGTTATGCTTTTGATATGTTTTTTTTTCTTCTTGTGAACTTTGCATAAATGACTGTCGCGCACATTGCCGCAGTTTTTTTCCCTATAAAAAACTCTTAAACGTGGGGCCCTTGTGATGATGTGCGCGAGTGAAGTGGAGTGGCGACTTTTAGAAGACGATGACGAAGATGACACTCTGCGCCTGCTGCACGTGGCTCGAGAGGGACTCGACCAATGAGCACCATCCACGCTGGCTCGGAAGGAGAAAATCTAGTGAAGAACAGAGTTGCAGGGCGGACGTGGCCGGGAGAAGACGGTGTCCAGGGCGCGGGAGTAGCGGCCAGCTGTGTACCTGGCTGATGCTCGCTGCAGGCTCCCACCTGGCACCACGTCAAGCTTCTACCCGGTTCCGGCGTCTTGGGATCGTCGCAAGGACGCAAGATTGAAGCCCTCCTGCGACTCCGCGACCACCGGCAAACATTGGCTGGCGAATGCCGAAAGGGCGTCCGGCCAATGACCTCTACCGGGTCAGGCGTCTACCGCAGCGTCTGAAGTCGTCCCTCTCTTCTGCAGTGTCCGCTCGTCGCAAGCCATTACTACCCGGACTTGTGAGCCTGTCCCCAAAAGCGTCTGTGACTTTTTACGCCCAATGGTGAAACTCTTTTTTTGTAATTTTGTTGCGCCGTGTGCTATGCATGTTTTCGTTCTCCTTTGCGCGTTCTATGCTCCATTTTTGCCCGCTGTGTTTCATTGTGCTCTAGTGTTCGTCTTGTGTGTGAACGAACCACCTCGTTTCTTTTCGATGACTGCTACGTCATCGCTTTTCCTGCATTGAAACGAAGCGCTTTTAGCTTCGTGACACACGTCTACAATGCGAACATGTATATTTAAAGAAAAGCGTTTCGAGGCGACTGACGTAACTTGGGCACGGCTGCTAGGATTCCAACGCACGTGCTTGGCGCGTAAGCAGAGACGATCGGCCAAGGTCACAGATGGGCTAGCTGTAACTCGAGTTCACCGGCCGCATTCGGCGCCCGCACTGGAAACACTTCGCGGCGTCGACGTTGGAAGTTGAACAATTACTGCGTTCCCTGGGTGGTGCTGCTGTGGAAGCACCATGAAAATCTGTCAGAGATCTGCGAGCGATCGCTACACGCACGCGGGCGACAGTCGCTTTCGCCAGAGAAACAGTGCTGCGCCAATTGAGATCAGTGTAAAGCCTGACAGTGGCGCTCCAGTGGCCAAAGCAGTGAACAAACAGAAAACTATAGGTAACCGGATGCACCCGCCTATCTCAGATGACGGCAGCAGACGGCCTGTACCAGCCGGGCGTACGATCCGCTGCTCACACTTCTTTCGACTGCGATAGTGCTCTGCTCCGGCGCGTCTCATGGCTGCAAAGTATTGCTCTCAGCAAGTGTATTGTGCAGACTACCTCTCGAAGCACAGGAAGCTCATTGCAAAGAAGCGAAATTATCGCAGAGTTACCGACCTAGACATCAGACCTTGAAGCTGCAGAACATCAAGGAACCCCACGCGTACAACGCTGATTCCTAATCATTCACTACGGTGTCTCTCACAGCTAATTTGCAGCGTTGAGAGTTAATTACTTGATACAAAGTCATGCTAAAATTGAAAAGTTGTACGCGATCACAAGTGTCATGCCATCTTCAGACCTACATGGTGCGCTCCGTCTTGCGGAAGGGCTTTATTCGACGGGCCGTAACTACAAGTGAAAAAAAAATATGTTTTGATTGATTGTGAAAGTTGATGTGTAAGAGAATAAGTGGGGAAGTTTAAGAAATATCAAATATGTTTTTTTATTGTCAGAAATTTTCATTGTACGGTGTTTTCTTGAAGTTATCTGATCGTATCTCTTTTGTGAAAACTGATAATGTAAGCTTTGGCAGTTTGATAAATAAGCACGCTTATAACTTAGTGCGGAATTTTTGCCGCCCTGTCGTACGCCTTTTTTTTAGATACAGACTTCCAAAGTAGGCAAAAAAAGAACGTTTCCTGGGTCAAATTTGAGATTTTTGATAAGAATATGTACACTACCCAGAGAAACCAAAAGTTACTGAAGGCAAGCAAAAACATTCAGATATTAAGGTGAAGAAATTAGAGGTACGTAGACTTAAGACACTTTGTGTAATTCGTCGCCAAAACGGGAAAAAACAGCAGAGCAGGCAAGCGCGGAACTCCACCTCTGCGTCATTATTGATTCCCAGTGCTTCGAAAAAAAATTTTCCAGCAAAACCAATTGCGTATATCTTCATTCGACTCAGGCAACAATATACAAAATTTTGAAATAAATTTAAAATGTCGACCGGCCATGCTTTTGTTCGTGTTACGTGGAATCACCCTCCAAAAGCGTGCGCATTTAAAAGTTTCGCACTGTTTAAAAAGACCGTGAGTGGAACCGGCGTCATTCAGCAAACTTAATCCTAAAATGGACAGTTGGGCCAGTTTACTTGTGTTTAGAATTTAAGAAAGGGCGAAAAAAACCACAGCGCAGAAAAACGACAATGAAAGACACAGGACGATGCGCTACTCGCAACTGAAGTTTAATGCAAACCACATAACGATGTACACACATAGTACAAAAACGTTACAAGATTAAATAATCACGCAGTCGCTGAATGAGTACGAACGTGACTAAAAAAGTCAAACACCTGTTAACCTTCAGTTGCTACACTCTTAATCTAGTTCCACAAAAGTGCCAGCTAGCAGCGGAACTTTTCTGCAAAAAAGTTCCGCTCACGTAGGCGCAGCTATTGCACACCACAAAAACTGAGCTATGCGGAACAGTGGTCGGTTGCTTGCACTGGGCCCTACACGCTGCAGCGTCCCACTTACTAGTTAGATAGGAGTTCCAGCAGTTAGGTCTGTTTTAATAGCACTATTCAACACTCTCTGTACAACATATATATACCCTATAAAGTGGACGAGGGGATGACCGCCACCGTAGCTCAGTGGTAGAGCATCGGACGCGTTATTCGCAGGTTCGGTCCCTGCCGGTGGCAAATTATCTTTTCGTCCACTTTTCTTTCTTCACATTTACATTACAATTACTTCTAATAGCTTCCCCTATACTTTCCTTGGCATCTCTGTCTGTTAGTTCTCATTAATACTGTGTTTAACAAAGCAAACGAGCCCTTAAGTTTACACTTCTTTTCTATATATATATATATATATATATATATATATATATATATATATATATATATATATATATATATATAGTTCAAAAAATATATCAAGCACGTAGGAAAAATTGTTCTGGGAAGGACTGACGTTTCGGCCGCGGGACCGGCCTTCGTCGGAGTGATGCCCACATGCGACATCAACGCAATATAAGACGACCAATGACTTAGCGTAGCACTATTATTGGCTGACAAGTGATTGTTAATAGCACGTGGTGAACAGTACGCGTGATAGGACAAGAAAACGGGAATGTACGCATGCGCATTTGCGGGCGAAAACGGAGTGCAAAAATAAAGCGACAGTACATATGTGTCACCAAAACGAAAATACGTGATAGGTTCAACTGAGCACAGATTATTGATCAACATAAACGCGTGCGCAACATCTCGTCATGATCCGAGAGAAAATGAAATGAAATAGGGAACTAATCTATCTGCGTAAAAATGTAGCGGTAATAATAACGGGGAAAGTCAAGAGGAACTAAATGGGTAGAAAGGAAAGTTTGCCAGCACTTTCATTCATACCACAAGTGACGGCCTTAAATTTATAGATTAAATACGATTCTCGAAGTTCTCTTTCGTGGTGGGAACGGAAACCAGATTGAAGGATTGCAGCTGTAATATTATCAAATGAGTGGCCCGGAATGCGCACGTGTTTTGATAGCGGAAGGTTCGGAATAGTGGTAGCATGACACTTATGGTTGTTAAATCGATATCTGAAGGGCGTTTCGGTTTGTCCAATGTACTGTAAATTGCAGACGGAACACTCGAGCAAATAGATATAGTTGTAGGTGTCACACGTGAAATTACCTTTATTCTTATAGAATAATTCGGAAGCAGTGCTTTTAGCAACATCTGACGTCTTCATAAGCGCGCAGACCTTGCATCGCGGCTTCTTGCAAGGTCGACAACCGGCATTATCCGGAACGCTTGTCTTAGATGAAGTTAGGATGTCATGCAGATTACGAGACCGCCTGAAGACTACCCGAGGTGGCACTGGAAAGATTAATTTAAGATTAGCACTCTGCGCTAGTATGTTGAAATGTTTCTTAAGAATTGAAGAAACGTTTGGCACCGATGCTGAGTGTGTTAGGACCAGGTTACTTTGTGCCTGAACTGACGGTTGCTTCTTAGCGCGGAACAAATCCTTGCGATTAAGTGCATCGGCTCTTTTAACGGCATCCTCAACAATGCGGGGTGGGTATTCCTGTTGGATTAAAGCTTCGCGGAGATGTTCACAGTTTTCACGAAAGTCTGACTGCTCTGAGCAAATTCTCTTAAAGCGGAGCGCCTGACTATACGGTATACTCGTTTTCCAATGTTTTCCATGCGAACTTTTAAAGTGAAGATAACGGTGCCTGTCTGTAGGTTTCCTGTAAAGCTTGGTGGTTAGTTTGTTGTCAGATATGGCAACTGTGACGTCCAGAAAATTAACGGTAGAACGAGAGTATTCATGCGAAAACGAAATAGATTGGTGAATGGTGTTGAAATCAGCTATGAAGGATAAAAGTTCATTTTCAACATGGGGCCAGATGAGAAAAATGTCATCCATAAATCGCTCATAATAAAGTGGCTTTAACGAGCGATTTCTAATGAAGTCATTTTTCAGAACCCGACATGAAAAAATTAGCGTAATTAGGTCCAATGCGAGTGCCCATTGATGTTTCACTTACTTGAAGATAATTAGAGCCGTTGAATTCAAAATTATTGAGCTGTAATATTAATTTCAATAAGGTAGCTAATGTATCACTTCCAATGGGTTTTTCATCAGACGATCCTTCGTACGCATGAACTACTGCCTGGATGCCATCGCTATGGGGTATATTGGTATACAGTGAAACCACATCTAAAGTCACGAGCAGGGAATTATCTGGTATAACGAGGTCATCAATGCCCAACAAAAAATGGTTTGTGTCCTTGAGATAGGACGAGAATTTACATGGGAGACTACTGATTATTACATCAACGTAGCGGGAAAGTTGCTCCCTAACGGTGCCAATGCCCGGAAACAATGGGGCGACCAGTACAGTTTTCTTTATGTATTTTGGGCAGCAAATAGAACCTGCCAGGGACGGGACTGAGCGGGACGAGAGAACGTACTGCCTTGTCGCCTAATTGGATTTGATTTTACGAGATCATTGATAGTATCTTGTACAACTGCTTTAAACTCTTCTGTGGGATCATTGTCTAAGGTGCTTATAAAAAACCGGATTGTTAAGCTGTCTATGGGCTTCGCTTATATAATCTGTTTTGCTCATAATTACAACGGCACCACCTTTGTCGGCTGGCTTTATCACGATATCACTGCGTTTAGCCAGTGACGCAATAGATTTCATTTCCTCAAATGAAATACTTAGATTTAAACGATTTTTGCTTTTCGTAGGCTTTAAGGACATCGTGTTGGACGGCTTCAATATACATGTCTAGGTATTTGTCACGTTGCACTGGAGGTGTCCAACGGTTGTTGCTAAACATAACTGGCTGAGTGTCGCTAGTTGACGGACGGTTATGGAAATATTCTCGTAGGCGCATGTTACGTGAAAAATTCTTTAAATCCTTAGCCAATTGGAAATCATCATATCCGCCTGTTGCAGGACAGAAGGTGAGGCCCCGTGACAAGACGCGCAGTTCGTCCCTATTTAAGCTAACATGCGAAAGGTTTACTACGTTCGTGGACGGCGGCGTGCTATCCTCTAGCTCAGGAAACGAGTTTGTCGGAACCGCCGTTATTACCTGTTTTGGAAACAACGAGCGGTTCACGCCATCACGGAGCAACTTTTTACATTTTTTGTCGTAAATCTCGCTTAGCTTCTTTACTTTATATCTTTCCAATTCGGCAATTTCATGCGCATTGAGGTGACTACTGGCGTACAGTTGTCGTTCCGTGTTTAGAGAGTCTTTTAAAGCATGCTGGTAATGGTTCTGAACAATACGGGTAAGATCCAAAGAGGCATTTGTAAGGATTTCGCGCCATTCACCGATATTTTTAGCGGACATATGGCTCGTGGCTGCTTTTACAGAAAGACTAAGTTCCCTAGGTGCAACACGAGCCGCTAAGTATGCACTAAGGGTTGAAACATGCAGTTCATTTCGGATGCGCTTTTCCACAGTTTTTCTCAGCTTTAAGAATGCACTGGAGGTATTCGCCTTTTCGGCACAAGGCTCACCTAGTCAGTTTGTCGCTTTGTTTCGTTGCCGAGTCTTTCGGGAACTGGTCTGCGTGGTGCTTCGCGTTGCTGGTTGGGGCGGTCTAGGTCGTAGTCTGGTTCCTAGTGGACGCTGATCTGGCAGAGGGTCTGGTTGATTGGTTGGTGGGCTAGTTGAGGACATGGTAGCGGAAGTCGTCAGCTGCTGCACTGACGGGTTCAGGTCCACTGTACAGTGCACGGGAGCAGGGGGGCCTGAGTGGTGGGTCGGTTGGTTCGATGAAAGTCGAGTTCCTGGCGAAAACGGCGCTGGTGGTGATCGCTGCGGTATCGTTGCACTTAAGACAGGGAATTCACTGGGACTAGGAAAACTTGAGGCATTGAGTGACTGGCTTGCTGAATGCCGAGAGCAGGTTGGGTCTATCGGCAGGCAAGGAGCAGTGTCTTTCCAAAAGGAAGAAAAAGCATTCGTTGTTCCAAAGCACAGTCTCTGGAGGTGCGTAACCATTAACGCGACGCCCTCGAAACTAGGATGGATGCCATCAGCAGCGAGAAAGCGAGCGGAAGGCAACCATTCCATGGTTGCCAGGAATCCATGGTCGATGAAATACACGAAACTGGAACGCCGGCAGAAGTTTTGTAGTAGGCTTTTGAAAGCGCAGGCCTCGCGATTGCAGTGACGAACAAGGCTATCATTTCGCTTACCATAATGACTATTCGTAGCTCTCGGCAGGACCAGGCTGGCGTACACACGACTGATGCCTGGTCGTTCCTTGGCTATGATGTGAAGTAGGTCGCGGTAGTTGTCGAAGGTTAAACGTCCGGTAGAGGAGGTCAAGTCGTTGGTACCCACATTGAGGATGAGGGTTGTAGTTGACCGTGGCACAAAGTCCAGCAGCACACGCGCGTCAGTTATGTGGGCTCCAGACTGCTACACAAAAGCTGGAGTAGCGGTGCGGTTAGGGTCGAAGTGGTGGAAGAGGTACTTGACTTGGGAGTAGAGCTGTGCGCCGCCGCCTATTTTTGCTCACGCCGGTCGCGCCGCCGCCGAAGTTTCGAGAATGACCACACCGCCGCCGCCGCCGCCGCGCAATAATTGCTGCGCGCCGCCGTTAGTCTTTTATTTTAACCCGAACGGGGAATCTGGACATAAAATACAACACTTCGCCTGAGGTGCTTTTCTCGATGTGCCCATGTAATGGAGTCTCCATGAATGGAGTCTCCATTTCAGCCACCGCTGATTGGCGGCAGCTCGCCCAGCAACGCGCCCTCTCTTTCCGGTTCTTCCTCTTCAACGTCATTTAGACGTCCCGAAGATTTCACAACTCTCGACTCATATTAGAGGAATAGAATGCGCTTCAACCATAGAGGGGAAGAAAATAGGAGAGAGTGCGCCTATAGCATCTATAAGCCAACCTCCTCTGAAGGCGCTACCTCTTCGGGCTCGTGTCCCAATTCCCGCCACGCACTTGTTTCGTTTCCTCTTTCGCTCATGGGAAGAAAAAAATTATTCACGAGCGCGCGCGCCAAGCGTCCACAAACAAACCTCCTCCGACGCCGCTCCCCCCCTCGTGCTCCATGCTCTTGTCACAGTTCCCAGCATGCTGCTGTTTCATTTTTTATGGTTGCGGGGTTATTCTCGATGGGTCCCCCTAGTGGACTGCATTTTGGCAGCAGCTGACTGGCAGGAGTTCGGCAACCAGCGCGCCCTTTTTTTCCGGTTCTTCTTCCGCAATGTGATTTTGATATCACGAAGCTTTCACATCTCTCGACAATAATGAGAGGGACCGAATGTGATTCAACGCAACGAACGCAGCGCCCAGACACCCGCTTTTGGGCGTACGTCGCGGAGGCCGTGCGTAAATTCCTGGCCGCGTAAGCCATCGAAT
The DNA here is from genome assembly GCA_030522465.1 of Rhipicephalus appendiculatus. Lineage (NCBI taxonomy): Eukaryota > Metazoa > Arthropoda > Arachnida > Ixodida > Ixodidae > Rhipicephalus > Rhipicephalus appendiculatus. Next base: position 195,175 of record JALIZH010026318.1, read on the forward strand.
TATGTTTAATGCGGCCGCCCTTCTAACACATCTGTGAAGATCGGTACGCATTCTCTGCATCGTTCTCAAACATCTGTGACACATTCATGCAAGTTAAGACTGGAAAAGTTCCTCTTTCTGTACATTTCGACCACTTTCTTCTTACACTGGGAATGTGCTGGCGGGTTCGACGCATGCACGCCTCACCGCTTTTTCGAGTAACTGAATGCGCTGTGCCGAAATGGACTGTGGACATCTTTATATGGACACATCGAGAATCGCTCCCCGGAAGTTGTCTCTTTCTCTCCTCCAGAAGTCTCAAGAGTGTTGCCTGACCTCAACGATGCGGCGTCGATTCAACTAGCTGGATAGCATATTCGTGCAATTTTGGACTTACTACATTTTGCATAGATAAACAAAATAGATAAGTAATATATATCGATGGGTTAACGCACGTTTTTCCTTTTTTACTCCAGTAAATGGATAAATAAATAGAGAAATTAAGGCAAAGAAAAAATTAGAATAATTGATCGCTGAGCTTTTTGGTAGGTATTCATGTTAAAACGACACGACGTGAAAACCTAGACACAAGAGTGAAGTGAAGAGAGTAACCAGTTATCTCTCACGTAGACCGTTACGCGCAACTGACTGATAGGTATCGCCTCTTGCCTGGGAATGCGCCAATAAGTATTTTAAGTGCGGAGCACTTTAGGAGCCCGAGCTGTTGTATGCTGACATCGTATACGCTCTCATAATATGCTGTCGTAGCTTGGCGAAACGCAGGCAAAACCACTTATTGCATAGCTATCTGTAGGATATTGAGAGCGCGTTCGCGCCTATAGGAGAAGTCTTCTTCCTCCTGGTCTTCGAGCGCCTTGATAATATTAAGTGTCGAGATCGTTAGGGGCCCGGGCTGTCGTATGTTGTCATATTGTCGCGTGGTTGTGACGTCGATGAAGGCAGCAGGCGACGTGTTCAAGATGAAACTCTTTATTTGGCCAAACTTGTGGCGGGCAAACGGAAAGTCAGATTACAGAAATCAAGGCACGCTGTACAATGATAGCGGCGAACAGAGCGTCGGCCGTCGAAAAACTGATCATCGTTGGGACGCGCCGTCTTTTATACAGCACGCGTCGAACTTTCCAGCCTTATCACTGGTGCTCGTGCAAGTTCTAGAATAAGCTAGACGGTTCGCGTCGTCCGTGCAATCTTAACAAAACGATCTACTATAATCGCGAAGCTTCTCGAACACTGAGGCGTGCTCTGCGCCGAGCATTGCTGACAGTCTTCTGTGGGTGCAAACCGAATGCAGTATAACTGATAACAAGAAACGCGCGTGGCAATATGCTGTCATCGCTTGGCGTAACACAGGCAAAACCACGTATTAAGATAGGAAAGAAGAGGAAGCAAGCAAAAGATAGAAGCGGAGAGAAAGAAAGAAAAAATAGGACGACAAATAAAAAGAGCAAAAAAAAACGAAAAAAAAAATAGAAAAAGAGAGGGGAACAAAAGACATAGAGAGAACAAAACACAGAAAAAACTGAAACAGAAGTGGCAAGAAAGAAAGAGAAAACCGAAGAGAGACAAAGAGGGCTGCCCAGCTCCGCACTTCCTTCAGGTTTGGCACCACTAGTGCGAAGCTGCCTTAATTTTTTTGTCTACCTTCATTTGCGCCGCTGTACGATTTTTCAGTTAGCGGCGTTTGCGGTGTCTTGACTACTCTCTTGTGGTCGTGTTTGCACACCCGGTCTTTTTAAGGCCCATAAACAGCCTCTGAGAGTACAACATCGAGCTCGTTATTCTCTCGGGGCGTTCCTTATTTTTTTATGGACACTCTCGGCTGATTTTTGCCGTCGCCGTGATGCCACGGATATATATATATATATATATATATATATATATATATATATATATATATATATATATGAGGCACAAAGAAAAATAAATCAGAAGACCAGTCGGGTTCGACTGGGGATTCGAACCAGCTACCCCTCGCTCCGCAGCGCGTTGCGTTAGACCCCTCAGCCACGCATTGTGCATGCGCCGGCAATCTAACGGCAAGCTGTTTATAGTCACCATTTACCGCTGGCGGTATCCAGGTCTCGGAGGAGCTTGAGCGTGTTTTCTATCACGCAACGCTCCTGTATTTTCTTTCAATTTGAAAACTGCCCTTGTAACGCGCACAAAAAAGGGGCCCCTTTCTGTACTCGTGATGTGGAACGAAGAAAAAAAAGAACACCGCGAACACCTTCAGTCAGACGCCACCGCGTGGCAGGACATGCAGTAGGGTCATTCCGCGCGCCGCACTTTAAAACAAGAAATATCTGAGAGCGTTGGCTTCTGCGTTGTCGACACTTTCAGCGTGTTGCTCAAACACAAAGGCGTAACAACTGTGATAGTTGTTAGTTCACGCTTGTCCTGTGTCCGCGTCATTTTCGAGCGTCCTTTTTCGTGCTTCAGCGGGAAGCTGCAAGTATCGAGCTGCTTGTCATTCTACGTGAGCCATTACAATTTATTGCTATCGCATTCATTGCTTCGCCCTTGCGGCGAAACTGGGACTATTTTTTGGCGCTTTTCGTGACGCCAGAATGGTGATCCACATGACAGAATTAGGGCACATACTCTCGACTGGTCTATAGAGAAATGTCAGCTGTAGACTGTCTCCTATCCTGCTTTGCCATGCATTCGCCCACCTGTTCTTCCTCCCCTCGCAAGATTATCGTGCGCGATGAAATGATTTCGCTCCATTCTGTGAGTGTCCGATTGCGCAAGCGCAAATAACAGCGTGTAGCCGACAAGCTTGAAATCCTGATAGGCTCAAAGCTCAGTGCTAACATTGTACACGTGCTTTATCAAGAAATAAGCGTCGAGGAGATATCGCCTCCAAGAATTGTGGTGAAAGCTTGAACGCAACCAATGGAAGAGGTGCCGGATTATTTGATTCTTGCAACAGACGAACTCTTTACAGCGAAGACGATGCGGCTTTCCCCCCCCCCCCCCCACCCTCCTAAAAAAAAGGCCAGTCTGCTTTCATGTTTTTTCTATATTTTTTATTGCGATAACAATTATATGGACACTCTGTACAGGTTTTCATTGTCGCCGTCATGTTTCGTATTAAGTCCAAGTCATTATCTTTTGTACACACATCGTATGCTGTACCCGCCAGTAAAAGGTCGTGAGCGCTCGCGAGGAACACGGCTGAAGCATAAATTAAAGAAGCTGCCCACCTCCGTCGCACGGAGGCCACGTGCGATAACATCACTCCGCGTACGAGGCCTGCCGTCTATTGCACCTCAACCAGAAAGCAAGTGCCTTGTGCGTCTTTCGCTGGACGATGTAGTATGAAGGGACGCCGGGGTAAAGGGTCTGCGTGGCTCGAGCCGCAGCTCTGAACTTTGATTATTAGGTAGCGGTCATGAGCGCTGGCGACGGCTCGTATAGTATTCTACGCGCTATGATCTTACCTCTTCGTGCTGCGAGCACATATACGACAAACTGCACCAAAACCACTACTCTCACGGGAACCGGACGCATTCCCTAACACCAGCATTTTGCAGTTTCGTGAGATCGGATGAAAAAGAGTTAGCTATTAGCCTTAGTTCGTTATAACATTACGACTATGTTGCTATCTCATTCAGTGCATCGCCCTTTCGGGGAAACTTTTTTTTTCAAAATTCAAGGGTCAAATTTATCGCCCTACCATCTCTATGCAGCTGTCACACCACCTGTCGTGCGCGCCGCTCCGTAGAGAATTCCTAGAGGAGAGAACGGGGGGGGACCGCAGGAGAGGAGAGAGAGGGGACGTGCATGCACTGTGGGGGGTGTGGGACGCGGGAGCCGCTCCGTAGAGTAGAGGATTCCTAGAGGAGAGAGGGGGGAGAGGACGCGTATGCGCTGTGGGACGCCGGAGCCGCTCTGTAGAGTAGAGGATACCTAGAGGAGAGAGGGGGAGAGGACGCGCATGCGCTGTGGGACGCCGGAGCCGCTTCGTTGAGTGCATGATTCCTAGAGTAGAGAAAGGGGGGTGAGCGTTGCAGAGGATAGGGGGAGGGGACGCGCATGCGCTGTGGGATGCGGGGGGTTGCTCCGTAGAGTTGAGGATTCCTAGAGGAGAGAAAGGGGGGAGGGGACGTGCATGCGCTGTGGTGGTGTGGGACGGACTAAGCCCCCCTCCAAACACATGCAAGCAAGATCAAGGAATGGGGTCAACCTGGGCGACAGACACCACCTGCCTAGCCATTGCTAAGCAGCCTCTCTGTGCTCTCGGCCATGACTCAAGGAATGGGGTCAACCTGGGCGACAGACACCACCTGCCTAGCCATTGCTAAGCAGCCTCTCTGTGCTCTCGGCCATGACTCTCATGACTGTGATAGGGTTGACGGCCTTCATATTACTACAGTGTTCTGGTTCACCTAATGGGTGCTTCCCTACGAGTGGCCGGACGCGGGACGCGGGACGGGGGGACGGGGGGAGGGACGGGCAGAGCCCCGAGCATAAGATGCTTCGCATCTAATATATCAAGCACGTAGGAAAAATTGTTCTGGGAAGGACTGACGTTTCGGCCGCGGGACTGGCCTTCGTCGGAGTGATGCGCACATGCGACATCAACGCAATATAAGACGACCAATGACTTAGCGTAGCACTATCATTGGCTAACAAGCGATTGTTAAAAGCACGTGGTGAACAGTACGCGTGATAGGACAAGAAAACGGGAATGTACGCATGCGCATTTGCGGGCGAAAACGGAGTGCAAAAATAAAGCGACAGTACATATGTGTCACCAAAACGAAAATACGTGATAGGTTCAACTGAGCACAGATTATTGATCAACATAAACGCGTGCGCAACATCTCGTCATGATCCGAGAGAAAATGAAATGAAATAGGGAACTAATCTATCTGCGTAAAAATGTAGCGGTAATAATAACGGGGAAAGTCAAGAGGAATTAAATGGGTAGAAAGGAAAGTTTGCCAGCACTTTCATTCATACTACAAGTGACGGCCTTAAATTTATAGATTAAATACGATTCTCGAAGCTCTCTTTCGTGGTGGGAACGGAAACCAGATTGAAGGATTGTAGCTGTAATATTATCAAATGAGTGGCCCGGAATGCGCACGTGTTTTGATAGCGGAAGGTTCGGAATAGTGGCAGCATGACACTTATGGTTGTTAAATCGGTATCTGAAGGGCGTTTCGGTTTGTCCAATGTACTGTAAATTGCAGACGGAATACTCGGAACACACACACACACATATATATATATATATATATATATATATATATATATATATATATATATATATATATATATATATATATATATATATATAAAAGTGTGTGTGTGTGTGACTGTGATGAGAGATGTGCGCGTGTGTTGTGTGCGGTGTCATAAAGCCGACATGGACAGAGCGGACGGAGTGGCGCTGTGACAAGACTTGCCCGAAGAGAAAGACGACGATGGGCTGCGAGATGAGGCGACGGAGGAGGGAGAGTGGCGTGCGCGTGGAGTGGAGTGCCACGTGGTTGGCAAGGTGGGGTTCGAGCGAGCGGAAGCTGGGAGGAGACGGTTCGCCAGCGTCACGGTCGTAGTTTGGTCCCGAGTGCCTGGCAGAGGTCAAAGGTCGGAGCGGTCTGCTTCGCTTGGCCTCAAGCTTCGACGGCAGGTTCATGGAGCCAGCGGGAAGCTACCGCAGCCACCAATAACACCGTCGGACGTACGCCCGAGTGTTTACCTGTGGTCCCTGGTCCCCGCGTCCGAGCAGAAGACTGCGTGACTTCATCGGCCCCGGCCTTCGTTACCTGCCTGATCCGTAAGAGCGTAAGCTTGAGCGTCGCCCTGGTCTTCGCCTAATTCCTGCGACGACGGCATTCCCGTGCCCACATCTGTTCTCCATGGACGTCTCTCGCATTAGTACAAGCACTCACCCGGTGAGGCTGTTCTGATCACGCTTGGACTAAACTTGTTTATGTGTCTTGAATTCTTTTCATAGGTTGTATAATGCCTTGTTATTATTAGTGCCTGTTGTTATGTGCCTTATGTTCGTATGTTTCTCTATAAAGTGAAAAACAGAAAACAGCCTCGCCAGTATTTCTTAAAACGTTGCTGTCACCGACGCAACGTGCTCTTTCTGACAGCTTATTCATAAGAATCCCATCACAATGGCGCCCAACGTGGGGCGAGGCTGATTTCTGTTTTTTTCAAAACGAACATAAGGATCAAGACATGTATCGGCAAGAAGAGTTCAGGCTGGTGGGAACTTTGGTTGGTCGGGAGACGCGCTTCGAACATGAATAGAAGCCAAGTATGCACGCAAAAGAGACAATTGAGTTAGGGAACGCGATGGTTGGCGCGAGCAGCCTGAGCGCGAGAACTGTAACCGACGCGAGCTGGCCGAGCGCTAGGAACGCGTCCCAGAGGCAGAGTTGACGTTAGTGTAGCTTCGAATGGTCGTTTTAGGCGCTGAAAATGCGGCGAAAGCTCGCGCGTCCGTGAGCGCTAAAACTGTAGCGTTACGAACCGAGGGGCTCCGCCACAGCCGAAACGCCAACGCGACTTTCTAGATCTGTTGTACCTACTAGAAAAGGTATGGCCTCACTTTATTACCACGCTGACTTAAAGTGTAAGGAAGAACACGAGAAGTGTCTGTAGGCTACTGTTTCTTAATGACCTCTTCGCAGGCGAAAGCTAAAATGTTTTTGGTCGAATATTCCCTGAGGATTCCTTACACTATATAAAAAATGGGAAGAGAGCCTTAACAGAGCCCTATTGGAAAAACTGCCATAGTGGGTACTGGAAAAGATAGTGGATATACTGGAAATAATGCTGGGTATACTGGAAATCATGGTGTTCATAGTGGATAGTGGATGATGGCATAGTGTACAAGGTGGAAAAGATAGTGGACGATGGTGGATAGTGTGCGTCCACTATCGCGCGAATACTGGAAAGCAGCGAGGGAATGGTGGCTGAGGAAAATGATGGTGGACCATGCTGGAGAAGCTGCACCAAACCGTCATGGCGGCAATGACGTCACGTCCAACAGCATCGGAAGTGAAAATCGTTTGGCGCTGAGGCCGTGACCACTAGGGGTCGCCGCTGTCGTCCTTTCGCATTTTTCTTTACTGTCATGGCGCCGCGCTGCTACAACGTGGTCATGGCGTGGTGATTGTGTTTGTGCTGATTCGGTTGATTTTTGCACGGGCCGTCGTTCTGTGTTTTATGTTGCGGTCATTGACTTAGGCGGAACTTCTTGAATGAATATGATGTGCGGTATGTGCAAACTGAGTGATCAGCAGCCGCCAGCTCCCCCAAGTACGATGCTTTGCTGGCGATGAACGTGATTACCTTTGGAATACATCGTCTTCAAATGCTTCCGCACATTATCGATGAACAGTGCCGGAATAGTTTCTCGCAACGCGCTCTGTGGCGTGGAGAATCGACGTGACAGTTCGTGCACATCGGGAACTCACCACATCGCCGCGAGACCGACGGATGCCCGCAAACGGGGTTGTCAGCGGCCGACGCCGACTCGTCACGCCACTTGAAGACCGGCGTACGTCGCTAGTGTACACTGCCAGCATGTTTTCTTCAGAAAGGTAGGTTGCTATATGCATGTTATTGCTCTATGCCAAGAGATATTGAATGTAGTGGTACTGAATGCTCTTGCAGTTGTGTTGAACCTGCTACCACACGACGTTTGTAAAGAACTTAATCGCTACTGTTAAAATTTAATGTGCTCGTATATGTGAGACGGACGCACTACCCGCCATAAAGCTGAAAGCAGAGATAAAATTTTCGACAGAAAGGTGCTCATCTTACACAGGTATTTAGCGACCGTCACTGCACTTGAAATAACCGAACTAAAAAAATTATTGCTACAGCCACCGAGTTGTGCTGTAGCAATTTCGGTGATGTAGCACCGGGTTAGGGACAGGGAATCGGTGAGGCGCGATAAGTTGCATTGATCGATGTTTGCTTAGCGTTTATTTTGTGTCATTTGGTGAAGCAATAATGAACATTCTTTATGCCAGCACCCTTGTGAACTGATAAAGTTTCATGTTGGATAGAACAGGAATTTTTTCAGAATCCGCCCCTCAAGGATAAGGAAATGTTGAAGGTGGGTTTCGGGGGAAAGCGGGGGGGGGGGGGGGGGGGGTCGGCAGTGCAGCGCGATCGAAAACTGGCCGGCTGTGTATCCCCGTAGGCCGGCTTCCGGCATAATCCACTGTGAATTTCATTTGCCGCTGCAATATATGAAAGTTTAGGCTGTGGTTTCGTTGTGTTTTTATTTTTTTGTCTTGCTCGGCTCGGGCTAGCCAATCGCGTGTTGATTTTGCGAGGGGAAGGTTATTTGACTACTGAACTAACCCGCTTGTGGTTTTCAAGACATTTATTTCAAGAGCTGCCATCAAGCTAACGCTACCGGCCTGCTGCGAGGGCAAGTAAATGTCCCGACACGGAATGCCGACACTATTCCGTTTACGTCAGCTCGCGAAAAAAAAATTGTAATAACAGCCGGTAATAGCTAACCAGCTGTAGTAATGTTTGGTGCTATCGTACTGTATTACGAAAGACACGTTTAAACTACGCGACGACAACACGTTAAAACATAGAAATACACACATGAAGCGCAGAAAACACACACCGTGCGCTTCATGTGTGTGTTTATTTGCGTGTTGTCTTCACCCAGATTAAACGTGTCTGCTATATCTGTGAAACAACTAGCCGAACAACATGGAATGCCTACAACAAGGACTCACTATATATTTATTGTGCGAAAGGAGCAGTGTACGTAAGGCGCATCAATGTGTTCATTACCTAAACAAAGCATTTCTATTTTTTAATGATGCTTTTTTAATGTTTTTCAGGGTCTTGGAGAAATGCAATTTCTTTGTAGCCACTTCAAATAGAGCCACCGAGGGAGAACCGTGACGCTGTTGCGAAGGTTTTCTACTAGGGTTTTCTGCAGAAGCTGCTTGTATAAGGAAACGTGTAAGCAAAACACCAAGAAATGTAGAAAAGTGAATAAAGTTATTCACTGAGTCAGGCTGTTCCTTGATTGGTCTAAATAGGCTATTATTGTGCCTGTTTGGCCTGATAATACATTTGCAACACAAGTCAACAATTTGTTTTCTGTGCTTAACTTGTGTGTCTTATGTAACAGGAAGATATGTTTTCACTTGTAACAGAAAGAACATTGAGAGAAAAATATTTCCTTGACTAACATGCCTGCCATTTCGTATCTGCTACATACCTTGTACACAGCAAACTTTCTACGCACCTTAACTACTGTCCACTATCCACCCAGCATCCACTATCCACCCACGATCCACTATCCAGTATACCACCCACTACATTAATCCACTATAATGGTGGATGGTGGTTTCCACTATGCCCACTATGTATGTTTTTCCAATAGGGAGGGCATCAGCTTTGCTGTAGAACACGAGGAGATTACGCTCCAGCAAGCCCGAGGACCTCGAAACTGGCCAACAATTTGCCGTTCGTTTGCAGGGTTATTTTGACCGGTGGGTGGAAATATCCGAGACGCCAAAAACCTACGAGGGCATGCCAGACCTCTTAGTTTCAGAGCAATTTCTGAAGAACTGCCACAGCAAATTTGCTGTATTCTTAAAGGAGAGAAACTGCAAAACCCTGAAACAGATGTCCGAGTCATGCGACCACTTCATGGAGGCGCAACAACAACGGAATTTGGGCCAGTTTCGGGAGGCGTTTGGAATCTCTTCTATAGCGGGGGGAGAGTAGGCAGGGAAAGGAATCGTCAAAAGCTTCCCAGATAATATGTTTCCTCTGTGACCGTGTCGGACACGAGGCTTCTTCATGCCGAACGAAAAGCAAGCAGCCCTTTTGTCACGTATGTCAGGAAGTCGGTCATCAAGTGAACAGTGACTGTAAGAAGAAAAACGGGAAAGGACAAGTTACGTGCGCAGTGGTTTCAGCTGAACGTGAAGGAGCGGAAGACACAGAAAAGTTCCCGAGCTGCGCCGTACAGGAGATTATCAGTGTGTGTAAAGGTGACAAGCAAGAAAAAGGTGACAAGCAAGAAAAAATTCGGCAGATTCCACGTACCTTGGGAATCGATGTTATGCGAAGCATGCGGAGGGAAGGTGACGGTGTTGTAATGTTTTATTGAGCGAAACGTTCCGAAATTACGCTAAGGATATGTACAAATGTTGTACGCACAGACATATGTTCCAAAGTCGCATATGTTTTGCATAACAAGTTGTTTACAGCTGCGTAACGATGCCAACAGCAACATGGGCAGTAGCAACACCAGAAGCGGTAAACTGATATGTAGCGCTTGTGCTCGCCAGGATGGTAGCCCTGGGACACTGCAACATATATCAACTTCAGTGGATGGCGCTTTACTATAATTGATGTCAACCCGGCGTGACGGCTGTATCATCGCAGTACATATGTAATGTTTATAAAATTGGATAGCCAGCACTGCAACGACAATTAACGTTTCACGAACATTAGGGTCTATTCGAAAAGCAGTTCCGAGACCTGGCGTGGCTCTGTGGTAGAATGCTTGATTGCCACGCAGAATGCTTGGATTCGATTCCTGTTGGGACCCTGACATTTATTATTTGCATTCGTCCGGTCAACGCTGCCGATGACGTCAGCTTTTTAACGCCCTCTGGCGTTAAAAGTACCAATGTTTGTCTCGCCGTTCCTGGGTAGTCTAAACTGTCAGTCACCTGTGGCACATACCCGCATACCTGTGGCACATACCCGCCCCGTGGTATGTGCCACAGGATTTGCCCGAAAGAGTTTGACGACGTACGCGACGGGATTGTCATTATTCATGTCACGACCAGCGAGTCATATTCGTCAAACCATCTTATTCTCACATACTAATTTTGATCTACCCCAAGTTAAAGGGGTAATCTCGAGATCACCCAGACGTAGGCGGATAGATAGATAGATAGATAGATAGATAGATAGATAGATAGATAGATAGATAGATAGATACGCAGATAGAAACGCTAAAAGTACCTGCAGTACGCAAAGAAATGCTTCGCATTTAAAAGACTGTGGAATTGAGAAGGGCGGGTATATGCCGATATCGGTTGGAAGACTTTCTGGAAGACAAGTAAAAGTACTGCGTGACTCAGGCAGCAACACTGCCATAGTGCAGCGAAACCTGGTTCCTGACATCGTTTTGACAGGAAGAAGTGGCACCGTCATCCTTGCGGGCGGCACATCCCAAGAGCTTCCAAAAGCGTGGATACACCTGTCCTCACCGTATTTCACGGGACGTCTACTGGTAACATTTATGCCACGTCCCCTGTATGAAGTGATTTTAGGAAATGTATCAGGGGCACGAGCACCTAACAATCCTGACCCGGAATGGTCACATAGGGTGGGTCAGGAGGGATACGCTCAGAAAGGACCCGAAGAATGCGGGGCACTAAGTACAGTGAGGATTGCCACAGTGAAGGGCAGAAGATCGGACTGCCAGTATGGGGAGAGAACAATGTACTCTGCCATCGCAAAAGAAGATCTTCGTGCTGCTCAAAGTGAAGATCCATCACTAAGATCATGTTTTGAACAAATTGATGTGGTTCATTTTACAAAGTGGGGCACTCGCGAAGTGTTCAATATTAAAAACGGATTACTTTACAGAAACCGAAAGCTCCGCAATGGTAAGCAGTGCACACAAGTCGTTCTGCCACAGTACCTGCGCGGATATGTTCTAAGAGTTGCCCATGACACCCTCTCAGCCGGACACCTAGGAATGAGACGCACGCGGGACCACGTGCAGGAGGTATTTTACTGGCCAGGGATGCGGGCGGACACGAAGCGATTTGTGCGGTCCTGTGACGTCTGCCAGGGAAGAGCGATCAGGGGAAAAGCAAGTCAACATTAGGACAACAAATCCATAAAGCATGGGTTAGTGGGTAGTGATCAACCACTTCTTCTCTTGCCTACTGTTTAAGACGAGCTGCTCCTCGAATTTTCGAAGAGGACCGCTTTCTGTGGTTGGCTAAAGAAGTAAAGAGTACTTTGTTCTGCGTAACCTAGACCACAATAACGCGTTTTTTTTTGCATTATGAATTCTAGGAATGGACTACATGAGTCGCATGTAGATGTGAGCGATAGTTTTGTTTTTTGACACAGTGAGGCGTGCTTCACTAATGCTTGTGTGAAAAAAAAATACTGAGTATGTAGTTCTCGTTGGTGTTGTCACCTTGAATTGTGCATTGGCCGGTGAGAGTTAGCGCGCAGTTGACTGAAGTTTTGTTTCGGGGAACAAAACTTTTAAAAGGGGGGACTTGTGTGATGAGAGATGTGCGCGTGTGTTGTGTGCGGTGTGATAAAGCCGACATGGACAGAGCGGACGGAGTGGCGCTGTGACAAGACTTGCCCGAAGAGAAAGACGACGATGGGCTGCGAGATGAGGCGACGGAGGAGGGAGAGTGGCGTGCGCGTGGAGTGGAGTGCCACGTGGTTGGCAAGGTGGGGTTCGAGCGAGCGGAAGCTGGGAGGAGACGGTTCGCCAGCGTTACGGTCGTGGTTTGGTCCCGAGTGCCTGGCAGAGGTCAAGGGTCGGAGCGGTCTGCTTCGCTTGGCCTCAAGCTTCGACGGCAGGTTCATGGAGCCAGCGGGAAGCTACCGCAGCCACCAATAACACCGTCGGACGTACGCCCGAGTGTTTACCTGTGGTACCTGGTCCGCGGGTCCGAGCAGAAGACTGCGTGACTTCATCGGCCCCGGCCTTCGTTACCTGCCTGATCCGTAAGCGCGTAAGCTTGAGCGTCGCCCTGGTCTTCGCCTAATTCCTGCGACGACGGCATTCCCGTGCCCACATCTGTTCTCCATGGACGTCTCTCGCATTAGTACAAGCACTCACAGGTGAGGCTGTTCTGATCACGCTTGGACTAAACTTGTTTATGTGTCTTGAATTCTTTTCATAGGTTGTATAATACCTTGTTATTATTAGTGCCTGTTGTTATGTGCCTTATGTTCGTGTGTTGTTTCATAAAGCGAAAAGAAAACAGAAAACAGCCTCGCCATTTTCTTAAGAACGTTGCCGTCACCGACGCAACGTGCTCTTTCTGACAGCTTATTCATAAGAATCCCATCACCGTGACGAACCACACGAGGACGGTGTAGTGCAGAAGTGGTAAGGAGGAAGACGAAGTCTAATAAACATGGTTCTTCGTACAGCCATCGTCTCCTGCGTTATATATATATATATATATATATATATATATATATATATATATATATATATATATATATATATATATATATATATATATATAGGCGGCGGCCGCCGCAGATCCAGTCCCGGGTAATTATCACTGACTCCAGGGGCGCCTGCCGCAATATTGAGCAAGGGTATATTCCATGGCGCGCCTTCAAAATCCTCCACGCTTGTGAGTACACAGGGTATCCAACTCGTCGTACCATAGTGTGGGCTCCGGCTCATGCGGGTCTTGAGGGAAACGAGACAGCCGACGCTGCCGCCCGCGCGCTTACTCACCGGGGATCGCCTCATCCGCAGCCAGATCCGGAAACCGATTTCAATCCGGCCACCACTTTTAGAGAGATCACCTCTCTTTATCAATCTGCCCATGGCCTCTATCCCCCCCATTTGCAAAGGCCTCACCAGGGCAGAGGAGCGCTGGCTTCTCCGCCTTTTCACCAATACTGTGCTGTGCCCGGCAGTATTAAAACATTTCAATTCGGCCTTCTCGGGCGCGTGCCCGCACTGTGCGGAGGAGTCTTGTGACACCTATCACATGGTGTGGGCATGCCCCTCCAATCCTACCTACCGACCCCACCCCCACCCCACCCTGGAGGACTGGAAGGCTGTCCTGCTCGGCTCCTCCGACCTCCAAGCCCAACAGGCGTTGGTGGCTAGAGCACGGGCCGCCGCGGCAGCTACAGGAATACCGGACTAGGGATCCCTCCTAGTGTTTGTGAAGGGCGGGCCCATCCGGCTCGCCCCGTCCACACCTCTCGCTCTATATTGTCACGTGGTCGTGACGTCGACGAAGGCAGCAGGCGACGTGTCCAAAATGAAACTGTTTATTAGGCCGAACTTGTGGCCGGTAAACAGAAAGTAGGATTACAGCAATACACGCTGGCACTGATAGCGGCGAACAGAGCGTCGGCCGGCGATCAACTGAACACCGTTGGAGCGCGCCGGCTTTTATGCATCACGCGTCGAACATTCTAGCCGTATCACTGGTCATCGCGCAAGCTGAGGAATAATCTCGAGTGGTCGCGTCTTGCGCGCAATCTTAACAAAACGATCTACAATAGTCGCGAAGGTTCTAGAACAATAAGGCGCGGTTTGAGCTGAGCTTTGCTGACGGTCTTTGTGGGCGAAAACCGAATACAAGAAAAGTGAAAATAAGAATAGCGCGTGGCAATGCCCCCCCTCTGAAAAGGCATCGTCCCGATGCTTAAAACAGAACACGGGGGAAAATGCATGCAACAATAAATCAGAACAATAAAGAAAGAAAGTACAATAATTAAGCAATAAGTGCAGTCCTCTGGTTTGCTAACGCGCGTAATACGGCTTGAGGCGCACGACATGGACGACTTCAGGTCGCGCACGGCGCCGTTGAGAGTTCGTTATGCCGTCCGGCACGACCTCGTAGTCCAGAGCGCCGAGACGTCGAAGCACCTTGTACGGCCCGAAGTATCGCCGAAGGAGTTTTTCACTAAGTCCACGTCGCCGTATCGGTGTCCACACCCAAACGCGGTCACCGGGCTGGTATTCCACGAAGCGTCGTCGAAGATTGTAACGGCGGATGTCGGTCGTCTGCTGATTCTTGATCCGCAGGCGGGCGAGCTGTCGTGCTTCTTCGGCGCGCTGTAGGTAGGCGGTCACGTCGATGTTTTCCTCATCGGTGACGTTCGGTAACATGGCGTCGAGCGTCGTTGCCGGGCTCCGTCCGTAGACCAACTTGTACAGCGTCATCTGCGTCGTTTCTTGCACGGCCGTGTTGTATGCGAAGGTCACGTACGGAAGGATGGCGTCCCACGTCTTGTGTTCGACGTCGACGTACATGGCCAGCATGTCGGCGATGGTCTTATTTAGACGCTCGGTCAGGCCGTTGGTCTGTGGGTGGTAGGCGGTGGTCCGGCGGTGACTTGTTTGGCTGTACCTTAGGATCGCCTGAGTTAGGTCCGCGGTAAAGGCCGTACCTCTGTCGGTAATGAGGACCTCTGGGGCGCCATGACGCAGTACGATGTTCTGGACGAAGAACTTTGCTACCTCGGCGGCACTGCCCTTGGGCAGGGCCCTTGTCTCGGCGTAGCGGGTGAGGTAGTCAGTAGCTACGACGATCCACTTGTTTCCGGAATTCGACGTTGGGAACGGCCCCAGTAAGTCCATGCCGATTTGCTGGAACGGCCGTCGAGGTGGCTCGATGGGTTGCAGAAGTCTGGCTGGCCTAGTCGGTGGTGTCTTCCGTCGCTGACAATCTCGGCAAGTCCTCACGTAGTGGGTGACGTCGGCAGTGAGGCGAGGCCAGTAGTACTTTTCTTGTATCCTTGCCAGCGTACGGGAAAATCCAAGGTGTCCAGCCGTCGGGTCGTCATGCAAAGCATGCAGAACTTCTGGTCGTAATGCCGAAGGTGCTACGAGGAGGAAGTCGGCCCGAAGTGGCGAGAAGTTTTTCTTTAGCAGAACGCCGTTGCGCATGAAAAACGACTCCAGTCCTCGTCTCAATACCTTTGGAGCCACGGTGGCTTTGCCCTCGAGGTATTCCATAAGGCCCTTGAGTTCCGGATCGGCGCGCTGTCGCTCGGCGAAGTCGTCGGCACTTATGGTTCCCAGGAAGCCGTCATCATTCTGGTCGTCCAGCGGCGGTGGGTCGACGGGGGGCACGAGACAGGCAGTCGGCGTCAGAGTGTTTTCTTCCGGACTTGTAAACGACGTTAATGTCGAATTCTTGAAGTCTCAGGCTCCACCGTGCGAGGCGACCAGAAGGGTCCTTCAAGCCAGCTAGCCAACACAAGGCGTGGTGGTCGCTCACAACTTTGAAGGGCCTGCCGTAAAGGTAGGGGCGAAACTTTGATGTAGCCCAGATGATGGCAAGGCACTCCTTTTCTATTGTGGAGTAGTTGGCCTCTGCCTTTGATAGCGACCGGCTAGCATAACTGATAACCCTTTCCAGTCCGTCCGTCCTCTGCACAAGGACGGCGCCGAGTCCTACGCTGCTCGCGTCGGTGTGCACTTCTGTTTCGGCGTGTTCGTCGAAATGCGCAAGTAACGGAGGCGTTTGCAGGCGTCGTTTTAGTTCTTGAAATGCTTCCTCCTGCGGCGTTTCCCACTTGAACTCGACGTCGGTCCTGGTGAGGTAAGTGAGAGGCTCGGCGATGCGGGCGAAGTTTTTAACGAACCGCCTGTAATAGGCACACAAGCCGAGAAATCGACGCACGGCCTTCTTGTCGGTGGGTGGCGGGAAAGCAGCGATGGCGGTTGTCTTTTGCGGGTCGGGGCGTACTCCGGATTTGCTTATCACGTGGCCCAAGAACAAAAGTTCTTCGTACGCGAAGCGGCACTTCTCTGGCTTGAGAGTGAGTCCGGACGTCTTGATTGCCTGAAGTACAGCTTCAAGGCGCCGCAGGTGTTCATCGAAGTTCGAGGAAAACACAACGACGTCGTCCAAGTACACAAGGCAAGTCTGCCACTTCAAGCCAGCCAGTACAGTATCCATAACGCGTTGAAAGGTCGCGGGGGCCGAGCAAAGACCAAAAGGCATGACCTTAAACTCGAACAGGCCGTCTGGTGTTATAAAGGCAGTCTTTTCTCGGTCTCTCTCGTCGACTTCGATTTGCCAGTAGCCCGTCTTCAGGTACATCGACGAAAAGTACTTCGCGTTGTGGAGTCGATCCAGGGCGTCGTCTATCCGTGGGAGGGGGGTACACGTCCTTCTTCGTGATCTTGTTCAGGCGACGATAGTCGACGCAGAAACGTAGCGTCCCGTCCTTCTTCTTCACCAACACCACGGGAGACGCCCAGGGGCTCTTGGACGGCTGGATTATGTCGTCGCGTAGCATTTCGTCGACTTGCTTCTTTACGGCTTCGCGTTCTCGCGTCGAAACTCGATACGGGCTCTGGCGGAGTGGCCTCGCATTTTCCTCTGTTATGATGCGGTGTTTCGCGATTGGAGTCTGTCGAATTCTTGACGACGACGAGAAGCACTCCTTGAATTGCAAGAGCAGACTTTTGAGCTGGTCTTGCTTGTGCTTCGGGAGGCTCGGGTTGACGTCGAAATCTGGTTCGGGACCTCGATTCGTCGAAGCAGGTTCGGCAGCATCGAAGAGGGCGAAAGCATTGCTGGCGGCCACGTATTCATCGATGTAGGCGACCGTCGTACCAATGTTTAGGTGCCTATATTCGTGGCTGAAGTTTGTCAGCACTACCTTTGCTTTACCGTCACGCAGCTCGGCTATACCTCTTGCGACGCAAATTTGACGGTGCAGGAGTAGGTGCTGATCGCCCTCGATGACGCCTTCAAGGTTCGCAGGGTTTTCGGTGCCGACGGAAATAATGATGCTGGAGAGCGGCGGAACGGTCACCTGCTGTTCTATCACATTCAATGCATGGTTCCCTGGCGTCGCGAGAGGCGGGAGCGCTTTGTCTGAGGTTAGTGTTATCGACTCAGACCTTAGGTCGATGACGGCGCCGTGGTCACTTATGAAGTCCATTCCAAGTATCACATCCCTGGAGCAGTTTTGTAGGATTACAAAGCTCGCAGGATAAGTCCGGTTACTGACGGTAACTCTCGCCGTGCAGACTCCAATCGGCGTTATCAGGCGGCCTCCAGCTGTCCGGATTTCGGGTCCACTCCAAGCGGTCTTTACTTTCTTCAGCTTGGCGGCGAATGGCCCACTGACGACGGAATAGTCGGCCCCAGTGTCGACGAGAGTGGTCACTCCGTGGCCGTCGATAAGAACGTTGAGGTCGGTAGTTCGTCGTCTCGCGTTGCGGTTAGGTCGCGGCGTCGGGTCACGGCTGCGTCGGTTTGTTCCGCCGGTTCCACGTTGCGTAGTGATGTCTTCTTCGGGCTGCGGAGTTTCCACGCCAGGGCCTCGTTCGTCTTGTGACGGGTTCTTTAGATTTCCTTGCGGCGTCGTCGTCGTCGGCAGCGGCGGCGGAGGATCTTCGGTAGTTCGTCGTACAGCAACCGCACCTCCATCGGTTGCTGCCCTTAGTTTTCCGAGTAAGGGCTAGGAGATCGGCCCCGGTTTGGGCCAGCGTACTGCCGGCGGTGCGGTGACGTGTAGCGGCCAGGCGACGGCGAGCGGGATGGTCGTCGGGGTGTCCACTGAGCACCTGCGAGGTAGTCGGCGATGTCTTGCGGTCGTTCACCCCGCTGTGGACGAGGCGCGTTGACGGCGAAACCTCGTAGCCCCATCTGTCGGTACTGGCACCGGCGGTAGGTGTGGCCAGCCTCTCCGCAGTGGTAACAAAGTGGGCGGTGGTCAGGGGCGCGCCAAACGTCGGTCTTTCGAGGAGTGTAGCGTTGACCGGCGGGTCGACGATATGGCGTCGGTGGCGGTGGCGTCTGGCGGCGGAACTGCGGCGGTGCGACGTCTTCACGTGGGCGCGGCGGGGGGAGCGTTACGACGTGCTGCGGCAGCGTAGCTCATGGCCTCCGGTTGAGGATGTGGTGGTTCGGGGATTCCCAGGGATTGCCGGACTTCCTCACGAATGATATTAGTGATTGAGTCCACCTGAGGAGGCGATGACGGGAACATGCGGCGCAGTTCTTCTCGCACAATGGCCCTTATCGTCTCGCGCAGGTCGTCGGAGCGGAGCCCTTGGACTTCGCTGATGTGTGGCGTGGAACGACGATCGTATTGCCGGTTGCGCATGTCTAGCGTCTTCTCAATTGTCGTTGCTTCAGCGACAAATTCTTGGCCACTGGAAGGTGGGTTCCGCATCAGTCCCACAAAGAGCTCCTGCTTGACCCCTCGCATGAGGAGGCGAACTTTCCTCTCTTCGGGCATGGCAGGGTCGGCGTGGCGGAACAGTCGCGTCATTTCTTCTACGAAGATGGTCACGTGTTCGTTCGGCAGCTGCACCCGTGTCTCAAGCAAGGTCGCGGCCCTTTCTTTTCGGACGACGCTCGTGAACGTCTCCAAAAAAGTGCTGCGAAACAGGTCCCAGGTACGAATTGTGGACTCCCGATTCTCGAGCCATGTCCTTGCCGCTTCTTCCAGGTAAAAGTATACGTGGCGCAGCTTGTCCTCGGAGTTCCAGTTGTTGTACGTTGAGACCCTCTCGAACGTCTCTAGCCAGGTTTCAGGGTCTTCACACGGCGAACCACGGAATGTCGGTGGCTCCCTGGGCGGCTGCATCACGATCGCTGCAGGGGGGCACTTCGGCTGTCATCGTGCCTTTTGTCTTCGTCTCCGTGGCTTTTGGCTTGGCAGGCAGGGGTCCGTATTGTGGTGCCAGCCCTTGTAGTCTCCGGCTAGCTCGACTTTCCTGGATGGTGTCGGTTTCTTCTTGGCGACTTGGGCTGGGTTCACGGCTTGACGGGGGCGTCCGGAACATGAACGCACAGCACCTCCACCAGATGTCACGTGGTTGTGACGTCGACGAAGGCAGCAGGCGACGTGTCCAAAATGAAACTGTTTATTAGGCCGAACTTGTGGCCGGTAAACAGAAAGTAGGATTACAGCAATACACGCTGGCACTGATAGCGGCGAACAGAGCGTCGGCCGGCGATCAACTGAACACCATTGGAGCGCGCCGGCTTTTATGCATCACGCGTCGAACATTCTAGCCTTATCACTGGTCATCGCGCAAGCTCAGGAATAATCTCGAGTGGTCGCGTCTTGCGCGCAATCTTAACAAAACGATCTACAATAATCGCGAAGGTTCTAGAACAATAAGGCGCGGTTTGAGCTGAGCTTTGCTGACGGTCTTTGTGGGCGAAAACCGAATACAAGAAAAGTGAAAATAAGAATAGCGCGTGGCAATATAGATGAATAAATGTTTTCCACCACCACCACCAACCGTTGTCTGTTGATGTAGTCGGGGATCTGTCCACAGGAACGGAACCAGTCACGCCTCAGGGAGAAGTCGAGCATAGGAGCCGGAGCTGATAACAGGAACGTTTATTTACAATATTTACATACTGAAGGTAGGGTGTTGCTACAATATTGATGGTAGCGTGTTTTTACGTGAAGGAAGCTCGTGGAGCGTCTCGTCGCTCTCGTTTTTAAAGGGATACTGAACAAAATTTTCACCGCCGAGATTAATGGCCCAATTGAAAGATTGGGTGCTGAAGGTTGTTGAAACAACCTTCATTTCAGCCAGAGACTAGCAGAAAATAATGAACTTAATGCATTTTTCGCATATAGGCACGTCTAGCGGCCGCGCCGCGAACTAGAGAGGAAGTTACGCGAAACCCGCCGGATACTGCCTCGCCAACCGTGCTCGCTGCAAAATCGCTTACCAATCGACATCGCGAGCCGCAACCCGCTTCCGCGCTATGCCACCATATCTCTCTCAAAACGTGCTCTCAACCGGCAGCCACCGACGCGATAGCCGCGTTCTCGGCCGTATGTTTGTTTTCTCAAGCGGAGCTTGTGCCCACGTCTACGAATTTGCCGTTTGTGTTGTGTGCTGCTACACTAAAAAAAATTCCGGTGAGAAAAACAGAAAAATGCATGACAAATTTAGTGACATAACAGTTCTGTTCTTGTCTGTTTTCTGTATTAGTAGTTTTCTGTAGTTTTGCTTACATTCTCTGCTATTACTTTTCTGCTTTTCTACAAAGATTTTTCGTCTCTAATTTCATCCCAGAAAACAGGTTTTTTTTTGTATTTGCACACATTTTTTTCTGTTATTCTATAGAAATTTTCTCTTCCTAGTACCAAGTTCAAATAATAAAGTAGTGCGTGCTTTGTTTCTCAATGGCGTCCAGAATCCGCAATGCTTTGCGGCATTGCCTGCAAATTGAGTGTAGTGTGGCGTAGGCGCAACACCTTTCATTTCCGTCTCAGCGTTCGTTATGATGTAGAAGAACCTCTCAACAGAAGGCACATGATACGACCGCCGACATGCATCTGGTATTTGTGAGTTTGGCATAAATTTTTCTCGAAGTCTGAATTTTACTAATTTGCAAGATGTTCAATGTCGGCTTCACGCTTTGCTCTAGAGAAGGCTTTTATTTTACCAAGCGTCGCACTTTTGCAGCGGATGAAGCACGATAGCAAACTTTTAGGCGAATTGACGTGATGCCCAAGGTCTTGAGAGCTCTAACATAACTTTTCTGTGAAAGAACAGGTAAAATCTAACAATGTTTGGTATTTATTACGAAGTGGCTCTGATATTTAGAGAAACTATTTGTTTACAGGGTTGAACTGACAAATTATATCATTTCAAAAACAGAGTATCCATTTTTGCCGAATCCAACAAATTTCATGTAGGTAAAACAGAAAATACCTGTAAATTTTATGTTGTTTAACATACATTTTTTACAGTGTACGTAATGTGAACGGTGAAGCACCTCTCACAACGTATACGTAAAATGCCTCAAGGCTGCTCTGTGCTAGGGTGCGCGAAAAGCAGCGTCGGGAGAGGCAAGCCCTGTCATACCTTTCCGACAGAGCCGAAGCTTCGAAGGATATGGATTCGCGCTGCGCGCCCATCACAGCCAACATGGATGTCTTCAAAGCGTGACTTCTTGTGCTCCGAACACCTCGAGGATATGAGACGAGCCCTGCTTTATTGTTGCGCTTGGGCATGTCAGCGAAATAGCAGCACCTAAAGCTGAGAGGCCTCCGTTTTGGATGCCTCTCGAACGCGGAGTCGAAATCACCACTCGTTGAACTACTGTCACTCGCACCTTGCATCTTTGTGCGCTCGCGACACGCTCGGTAGTTGTGGTTTTGAAGACTATAGTCTTTCTTGGGATACTTAAACGCAAAAATTTTGGTCTTTCTGTTTGTCTGTCCGTGACCCGATTCAGCTACTCGGCCAAAGTTTAACCACTTTCTGAACGCCCAGCCATCTTGAACTGGTGTTATCTCGCATACCTGTGAAGATATTCGATGAAGAAGCAAATACTGCGCATACCTGAGGCGCAACATTAATATGTAAGTGTCAGGTCGTGTGTTCTTTTATTAGAAAATACATAGGTACGCAATTCTAAAGACCCTAGTGTTTTTTAGGCTGCGCTGAAAATGCGACGCTGTGCTGCCGCTGGCAGTGGCCCTTGGTCACGGTGTAATGCTCTTGGTTCAGCAGAAGCTCATGTTTTTCAATGGCGTCCATATCTCGCGCAGCGCCTCCTCTATTTTATCAACGCCAGCCAGATGCGGCCAATTCAACGTAGAGTAGGCGCTGTCTGAGGCAAGGCAAAACATAGTAGTACGGCCGGCACGAGACTATCGTCTTTCGACGACATTTGCAGCGAAGCACGCAGATACACGGCCAGTTTTTGAGGAAGACGCGCTGTTTTGTCTCCCATGTGGGGACAAGGCTCAGCGCCACGCTCGGTGTGGTCGCGTGGTTCTTGAGAGGAGAGGTAGAGAAAGGGAAGTGGCAGGGCAAGAGAGAGCGTGCCGGTTTCCCCCCTCTTGCTGGAGCATTTGACGTCACGGCCGTCGACAAGCGCACTGGCCTGCAGACACCGCGCTCTGACAATGCACTAAAAATACGGCCAACTGCTCGAAATTACGTGAAATAAGCGCTCTTCATAGGAACAGTCGTGTCGTCCGAGTCGAATTTCAGTCTTTTCATAATTTTTCAAATTTTTCTTCAGGTATCCCTTTAAGGCCTTGGTCTTTCCAAGATTCCCTGTTGATGAAAAGAATTGTCTCCAGGAAAGTCCCATCAAGAAGTCGTCTTGATCTCCGCCCTGATGTGGTCGGGGGTCTGCCCATAGGACCGGATGTCACCGTCCGTAAAGGGATAGAAACCAGAGGGATGCACACGTACACGTTTCACTTTAACTATTTACATTTGATTAAACATACAAAAAAAATACACACAAAAAATACTGGTATCAATGTTACAACTCTAAAGGCTTGTTCGAATTCGACATCGCTAAATAAGAGTCCAAATCACAAACTAATTTCGTTGCGCGTAAAAAACAATAAAGTCCGAATTTACTTTCGTCGGTGGCATGTGGGTCCGGGGTAGCACTTGACACTTGCTGGAGCCCTCGGGGCGTAGCCGGGGGAGCGACTCGAAACCAGGGATCGGGACCTAGCTGATGTGGGTTCAGTCCAGACGGAGACAGTGTGCGTCTTCCTTTTGCCCGAGCCAAGGTTCGACTGCCTCGAGCCAAGGTTCGACCGCCTCGAACTCTAGGTCAGCTTCTCCGAACTATCGCGGCCCTCTCCCGAGAGTTCCTTCCGGGGTCAATGGTAGGAGAGGAGCCTTTCTTCCTGCCGCGCCGGTGCGCACGGTGTTTACATTGAACTTTGCCCGACGCCGAGACCGCGGGGCCCGCGCAGGGGGCAACTTCTTGCGTTCTGCTGTACGGTATTGGATGCCCGCTCACAGGGGCGGCTTCAAATGCGCACTGTCTGGCGACGTTTTCACTTGGCACAAGTTCACTTGGAGTTCGATTATTGAACGAAGTCCTTTTCAATACGCACACCCATGACACCGGAACCAGCCAAGTCTCAGGGAGAAGTCGAGCAGAGTAGCCGGAGCTGATATCAGGAACGTTTATTTACAGTATTTACATACTGAAGGTAGCCTTTAACAAGACTGTTTGTTGGCCTAGTTGGTACTTGCTTAATGACATATTTAGCCGCGTAATAGCACATACACAAAGCAAAGAAACATACAAGGACAGGACGGGCGGCTTCAAATGCGCAGCCGCCCGTCCTGTCCTTGTATGTTTCTTTGCTTTGTGTATGTGCTATTACGCGGCTAAATATGTCATTAATGAAGGTAGCCTGTTTTTACATAATGAACGAACATCTTTTTGGAGCGTCTTGACGCTCCCATTTTATGGCCTTGGTCTTCCCAAGATTCCCTGCGCGGGAAAACAATTGAGTCCAGGACAGTCCAATGAAGATGACGTCATCTCCGCCCCCCAAAATGTAACGGTCAAGCACCGCCTTAGTCCCAACCCAGGAAAGAGGGAAGAGACACGCCCGGTTCGCCCGGCGGCGAGGGAGATGAACACACAGGATAGCACAATAACATGGCCGAGGTGTCGCACATTCCTGGAAACCAGCCGTGTAGTCAGGTGCAGTGATGACTCATCGATAGCGGCTGCGATGCAGCTGACGGCTAGCTCCCGGGCGGGCCACGAAGGCACTTTGAACTGTGGGAAACGTGTCTGAAGATGGATCCCAAGTTCTCGGTTAATTGTTCGGTGGGTCTCGTAGCAAGTTGAACAAAGCAAGCAGCCTCGACTGCGAACAACCCCTCCCAGGCCATTGAACCGTGAAAGTTGGTCGGGAGAGTCCAAAGGGGTTTGACGAGGTGCGCCGACTGCACTGAAGGGTTCACAGCATGATTGCTGTCCTGTCGCCGCTACAGGTGCACATCGGGGAAGGCAGACCCGGAATAAAGCAAGGCAGAGTATGCCGAAATCATTCCCTGCGTCCAAGCGGCGCCAAGCCGCTAAGGCCGATTATGACAGACCCCCCCCCCCCTCCCACCCTAAATCGGAAGGTAAAACACCGCCTCCTTCCCAACCCAGGAAAGAGGGAAGCGGCACACCCGGTTCGTCCAGCGGCAAGGGAGAGGACATACGGCACAGCAAAGTACAATACCCGCCTTAACACAAAAGGGATAACTGCGCTACCTGACACACACGTAAAAACCAGACACACACACGGGCGCAGACTTCCAAACATCTTTTATTTCACGCAGTCCACCTATAAGTATATTTCGCAGAAACCATCCCCGAACATGCGCTTTTCAGATAGGTATCATCACAAAAAATCTTAGCAAGCATAACACGTCATCTTAACACCGCTCATCGATAAACCTCATCTCTGCGCTATGCAAGAACACCGATGTTTCACTGACGCGTTCATTCCCCTTTTTCCTAATGTGGTATGCTTCGCAAATTTCTCTTGCTATATTATCGCGGCAGCGGCTCAATGCATTATGGTAGCACTCCTCCTTTCCGCTCGTTGGGCTTTTCGCGCTCCCCGTACCAGTCACAGTACGTCCTCCAAACGACAGATGTCTCGCTAACATTGCGTAGACTGACAGGCAACAATGAGGCTGGGGAGCGCCACAGTAATTTTTGAAAAAGCTTTTGTTGTGTTGGGGTGCCTTCACCGGCAAAAGGTCGACGACCGGGAAAGGAGGAGCGCTACGTAATACGCTACCGTATATGCGTACCGTATTTCCGTAACATGCTTAAAGACCCTAATATCTTAACATCTTTTAGCATCGGTTCACACTTGCACTTGGAGCAGTGGTTGGGTAGGTGCCCGCTCGTATTGTTTTTTACTGACAATTCATGTTCACGCGTGCGCACGTTCACACATCTCCCGATCTGTCCTACATAACGTTTTCCACATCAAAGGGGAATTTCATAGACCACGCCAACATTGCACTCTGCATATGAATTCGTGTGCTTTTTCCCGCATCCGGGTACCGTGTTTTGCGGTCACCTGTGCGCGCACACAACACTGCAAGCATCTTAGGAGCCGAAAACACGACGTCAACCCCATGTCGCTTCTCAACCTTTTTTATTGCGATAGCAATTATATGGGCAGTCTAGACGGGTTTTTGCCTGTCGCCGTTGCCGTCGCCGTTCATGTCACGTATGAAATCCAAATTGATAAGAGCCCCCTGCGCATCGTGCGTTCTAACAGCGGGTAATAGCGCGCGAGCGGGAGCGATGAACGCGGCTGAAGCGCAGAACAAGCGAGCCGGCCCATCTCCATCGCTCCGAGGTGATGCGATAAGATCCCCCCCAACTGTTCGACTGGCCCCGCCCGCCGTTCACGAGCTTGAAAAGACGCCAGGGGGGGGGGGGGGGGCTTCCCTCGAGCGACCTTCGATTTTACCAGCGCGGTCGCCGCGGGCGCGCGCGTTATCTCCCATCTCGGCAGCCGACAGCACGCGGCCGGTATACCCTTCTACTTGCTGCGCTCTCAACGCGAAGAGAATGTGGTGTGAAGAATGTCCCTGGAGAGGCCGTATTCTCTTAAACCAGCGTTTTCTAAAGTTGCGTGAGATCGTATAGTATCCAAAAGTGTTAGCTTCCAGCCTTACTTCGTATACCATTACAATTTGTTGCTATCGCATTCATTGGTTCACCCTTGCGGTAAAACTGTGACTTTTTTAGGTGCTGCGACGTTTTATGCACATAGGGCACAAGTCCACATCACTTATCGACCTTCGTCCTTTGAGAAGGAACATTTGAGTTTTCGGCCTTGAATTTCTTCAACATTGCCTGCGCTACTGCAGTTAGCATATATTGGGGGAAACCAGCCTCTTGCAACCTAACCATCTGTGCTGCAAAGCTTTGATTTACGGAGTGTATGCAAGACTTCTTCAAGGCCGACTTGACACACTGGGACGCTATGGCCATCTTCACTGTTTTCGAATGACTGGAACCATAGGGCAACAAACTCTTTTGTGACCTCGGATTATATTTCCAACAAACATGGTCGTCAAAGAAGGTTACAGTGATGTCTAAAAATTGAATTTGGTCATTCTTTTGTTAGTTCATGAATGAATGATAACCCTTTTCTTTTCGGCCAAGACGCACAAAGAGAACATTCGTTTTCGATCTATCGTGAGTGAACGAGGAACGTGGCAAAATGGAGTAGATTTTTGCAGAAATGTTTTGGTTCCCCTTGTTGTGAACGGCCCGCTGGAGGCGAAAAAATTGGGGGGACCCTTAAGCTTCGCCTTTAAGAGTTGAACGCGATAGCGATATCCTGTCCCTAGTGCGTACTTCAATCACTTAGTGCATGCTATGTAATGGGTAGCATGCTTTAAACCACGAGCAATTATACGCGGTAAATGCGGGAAATGTTTTCGAAGTTGCTATGCACCCACTACGTGGTATTAAGGGGATACGCGCAGTAACGTGTGTGCCTTTTGTAATGGGTACACGACTTTGAACCACAATGTCGTTATGATAATTCACATCTTCTGATGCCCGATGGCTGTGCACGTTTGTACCCCGCAATATTACTCGATATTACATGTTGTATTGTGACGCCTGTATACAGGACGCGCGTGTTTGCAAAGCATGAAAGTTATTTTCACTGCAATTCCAAGCAGAGGAAGTTATCTTATATGTCATCACAAGCAGAAGCGTGGCTGCGTGGTAGAACACCTGCTTGGCCACGCAGACGACCCGGGTTCGATCCTCATTCCTAGAGAGTAGAGAAAGGGGGTGAGCGTAGGAGAGGAGAGATAGGGGGGAGTGGACGCGCATCCGCTGTCGGGGTGTGGGACGCGGGGGGCCGCTCCGTGGAGCTGAGGATTCCTAGAGGAGAGAAAGGGGGGTGAGCTTAGGAGAGGAGAGAGAGGGGGGAGGGGACGCGCATGCTTTGTGGGGGGTGTAGGAGGCGGTACGCGGGCGCCGCTCCGTAGAGTAGAGTAATCCTAGAGGAGAGAAAGGGGGTGAGCGTAGGAGAGAGTGAGGGGGGAGGAGACGCGCATGCGCTGTGGTGGTGTGGGACGTGGGAAGGAGGAACGCGGTAGGGACGGACATAGCCCCGAGCATAAGATGCTTCGCATCTAAAACAATACGAGCGGGCACCTACCCAACCACTGCTCCAAGTGCAAGTGTAAACCGATGATAAAAGATGTTAAGATATTGAGCCGCTGCCGTGATAATAGAGCAAGGGAAATTTGCGAAGCATACCACATTAGGAAAAAGGGGATGAATGCGTCAGTGAAACAGCGTTGCTATTGCATAGCGCGAAAATGAGGTTTATCGGTGAGCGGTGTTAAGATGACGTGTTGTGCTTGCTAAGATTTTTTTTATGAAGCCTATCTGAAAAGCGCATGTTCGGTGATGGTTTCTGCGAAATGTACTGGTAGGTGGACTGTGGGAAATAAAAGATAACTGCAAGTCTGCTCCTTGTGTGTGTGTCTAGTTTATTGCGATAGCAATTATATGGATACTCTCGGCTGGTTTTCGCCGTCGGCATCGCCGTCGCCGTTACCGTCATGTCCCGTATATGTATCGATATATTTGTAAAATCCACAAAGAAAAATAATTCCGAAAAATGTTTCCGACGCGCGCCATCGAACGACGGACCTCTCGCTCTGCAGCGTGCGGCGCTAACCGCTGAGCCACGAAAGCGCACGTCCTTCAAAGTTCAAACGGCGAGCTATTTATATACAACGTGTTTTCAGCGTGTTCTCGGCATTACCTGAGAGATGGCGCAAAGGGCGCGCTCGGCGGGGCTTTAGCTCGGCGCCCCGCTCGTCGCGACGCACGCTATCAGGCGCTCCTCTCCAGCGCGTACTTTGCCCCGTGGAGGGTAGACGCCCGTGCGCGCGTGCGCTTATCTCGCGGTGGGGGGAGAATAGTACGTCTTGGCCTTTCGCCGGAACGATTGCGTGGTAGTTACCGAGTGCACGAAGGTCACTTCGCTCGCTGCGGTCCCCCCGGTTTGCGAAAAGAGCACGCCTTTCAAACACAGCGAAGTAACAACTGTGACAGTTGTTAGTACGCGCTCCTCTCTACCTGTGCATACGTTTCGTGCGTCGTTTTTGTTTGAGCAGCGCGTTAAGTGTCGAGCTGTGAACTTTTTTAGTTCCCTGTCGTCCTGCGCGTGTTGTTTTCGTGCGTCATGTGTGCGTGAGCAGCGCGCTGCACGTTTGGACCTGCTTTCCATTCGTCGCTTGACATTCCAATTTGTTGCTATCGCATTCATTGCTTCGCCTTGTGGCGAAACTGTGTCTTTTTTACGTGTGTCAGGTAGCGCAGTTGAACTTGTTGGCTGGGCGAGTTGGCGCGTCCGGTTCGTGGTATCACACGGGCAAACCAGCTGTGTAGTCAGGTGCAGTGTTGACTCCTCGATAGCGGCTGCGGTGAAGCTGACGGCTAGCTCGCGGGCGGGCCACGAAGTCCAAAGGGCTTGGCGAGATGCGCTGACAGCCCTGAAGGGTTCAGAGCATGGCTGCCGTGTTGTTGCCACTTCAGGTGCACTTGAGGAACGTTGACCCGGAATAAAGCAGCGCAGACTGCCGAAATCATTCTGATCGTCCAAGTGACGCCAAGCCATAAAGGGCGATCATTACACTGTACAAGACCCGCCAATAAGTCACTCATAATTATATTCACTGCGCTTAAAAAGGGCAACATTTTTACGTGCATCTGGAAATAATCATACTATCAGTGAACCAAACGGCACATTTTGCAAACATGCAGGGGACATTACATTTTGAATCTTCAGTTTTCCGGCGGACGTCCATTTACCTCCGTAATGCACCCAAAGGACACCCGCTGGATCATCATCCGCCGACCTTTTAACTTGAATAGACAAGTTCCTGAAACAACTAAATGTGGATATTCGGACATTGAATTTAGGACGCTTACAGGATGTATAAATTTGCCAGTGATTACTTTTTTACTCGCTTTGTTACTCCTTAAATAATGCAGAATTTTATGTAGCAGCTTGGGTGTGTTCTTAAAGGAGTACTGACACGAATTTTAAGAATTTTCGGATTGTAGCTCTGAATGAAAGTACTGGTGTCGAGAAACTTATAAAAAGTGTCGTAGTGCATGGGAATGTATTGGATATATTTTTAATACCGCTACCATGAAACAGCAATTTCGGTTTCGGTATCGAGGGGGCGGCTTCTCAGTGACGTATCAAAACAGCCCGACGTCACTGGAAGAGCAACTGGCGACGTA
Source organism: Rhipicephalus appendiculatus (assembly GCA_030522465.1). Lineage (NCBI taxonomy): Eukaryota > Metazoa > Arthropoda > Arachnida > Ixodida > Ixodidae > Rhipicephalus > Rhipicephalus appendiculatus. Next base: position 224,976 of record JALIZH010026318.1, read on the forward strand.
CTAACGGAAAATCTGTCATCTGCTCGTGGTGCACGCAAACAACGATGAGTTAATTGTCGTGCAGTGATCCTGACAGTGATTTCTGCGGTTTAGGCTGCATGACGGACGCAGAGCTCGCGAACTCAGAGCTGACTTGACTCGTCGGGATAATGTCCATTGCAGTGGAGCTGGCTTGCAGATTCTCAGCGACGAAAACTTTAAAATCAAAATAAAATATTTTATACGTGTTGTCTGACTCCGCTGTGGGGAGAGCGTTAACACTGCATACCAAGGAAACGAAAAATGTCCCTTTTGCGATGTTCCAAAATCGTGTCAGTACTCCTTTAATTCATTACAATCCAACTACAGCATGAACAATAGGGGGGCAAGAAACACCGACGCACCCACAGCGCTGTATGTACCCGTTTTGTACTCGATTATTTCACACTGTGTAGCTTTGGAATGTTCATGCAGCATTTTTGGCCAATGAATCTTCAACATGCAAAACATTTAAGCTAGCCTGTAAACTTGCGTGCACATATGCAAACAGAAATGCATGCTCTCGAACTTTTTATTCTGAAAATTCAAAACGGTAATAACATATACGTACAGATTGCAGATCATGAAAATACAGCTGCAAACTTGCAGAAGTAGCACACATTGAGATTAGAACAACTGCTGGTATTTTAACGCATACATCGTACATGAAGTAAACTAGACTGCCTTTCCTTTAATTTTTGCCAAGGTCTTATTAAGCAATCTGTTATACAATAAATATAAATGGTATTTCCAATGAATATTCAAGAGTATATTTTTCTCTTATTTAAATACGCACTTCATGTAATGAAAAAAACGAAGTGTCGAATATATATGTAAGTAGTAATTTGTCATAATATAAAAAACTAGTGATGCCTGAAAAGCAGCACAAACTCAATGTTTTATGAACAGGATCTTTAATCCAAATTAACCTCATGTGACTATAATGCATCCTGTAGCTCATAAATATGTCTGTAGAGTGCATTTATTGCAACACAACTTTTTCCAAGATGCGACACTCAAAACACTTGATGAATAGGGGCACTTGGATACAATCTGCAGTAGTGAACATATGTTGTAAATGGTCAGAGCATCCTTCATGAAGAGAACTTGAGTCAAGGTCTAAATTAACATGAGCTGATCAATAGTGGGCAACTTCAACACGAAGCATGATTCTAGACGAAAGCAATGGTATTGGAAAACATTACATGTACTAGAAACATCTGGGAGACAAGTATGAACTAATGACATTTTGATACAGAACTGTACTCGCGAAAAAAACAGTAACAGGTTGAAAACGCATCTCTTGATTACGGCCCTTCAATAAATCTTAAGGGTCAAAATGAAAACTATTGCTTATGACTATATAACTAAAAGACATTGTACAAGCCGAAAAAGGTTACCGAGAAAGGCTGCAAAGCTGAATAACCTATAAAATTTAGAACTCTAGAACTAGATTGTAACTGACGCAAGCCAGCACTTTTTAACAGGACACATATAAAACTACACATTACCAGAGTGAATTAAAAAAAACTGAGAAATAAAAACAACTCATGGCTTCTGGCATACAACTTTTGCAAGTTTTAACGGTGGCACCTTGCAAAAATAGCTGTGGTTCAAGATCATGTTTTCTTCAACGTCACTTTTTAAGGAACCAAAATGCTCACAGTATGATATGAATATGCAACTAACAGTCCGTTAAACAGGACTAAGCTACGAACTTCGCTGCGCAGCGAAGTACGTAGCTTTTTTACTTTTAACTTTTGAGCCTGTATAGCACCGCAAGTTCGTCCAACTTTTATGCGCATTTACACTATTAACAATTAAAAAAAAACTGAAAGGGGAGAGTCCAGATGATGGCGGTCTATGCTCCATTTATCTCTGATTAACACTACGGCCTGTCTGCCCTATGTAGTAGGGGTCCCAGCTACAAGCACACCAGTACTGCAGTCTGTGAATTTGTTAATGTGTTTAACACGAGAAATGTCTGCCCGCCTTTTCCATATTACCTGCTTATTCTTTCTCTGCGCAGCGTCACACATCTCATCAAGCTTATGGCCAGCTGAAAAGACAATGTTAACTTAATATAGTGAAGCTTTGGGCTAGTCGGTTGTGCATATTAAAAAAAAACAGCACAATTTATTCACACGGGGACAACAGACGCGGCTCGGACAAGCACTGGAGTGTACTGTTTCAGCGCTAAGCGTCTGTTCGTGTCATTTCGTTTGCTATATCCCGTGTGGAAAAATCGCGCGGTTTCCTGCTCAATAAACAATGTGAACGTTACATCTATACCAATGCGAAGTGCTGCCTTTTTGCAGAAAGGCGCGATCTATTCCCCGTCTAACCAGAGCTGACTTTACATACATGGAAAATATTTCCAGAAATGTCACCGTTGAAACAACACTGTTGGGCAAAAACCATAATTTTACATTGTTTCTGAAGAATCTGCCATTTTTCGAGATCCATTTTTGGGGATCTATAACCTACACTCTTAAAAGTTTCCGTGGAATCAACGAATAAAATATTCGTAATACTGAAGGATGCGTGCCTGTTTATTGAAACATAAAAGAAACCGCCCTAAATAGGAAACAACATATCCCGTGTTTTGAGGTACAGAAAGTGTCTCTGTGTTTAATGGGCCACTTGCAAAAGTCGTAAAAGTTGGCTTCCCTCTCTAATTAATGTTCTAATCAAGTTCTAATTGATGTTTTGGCTTCTCTTTAAGGTATTTTCCAACCACAGGGCCCTCCTTACGAGGCTACCTTTTTAGACAAAGTTCTTTAGTGGAAAGCATGGGCAGCATGTAGGCATATATATTCTCCGTGTGCATGGGTTCTCTTCTTTAATGGTTTTTTTTATAAATGCGGAGAGCACTATTGGCCTCGAGGGCCACCACTGGAAACGCCGGCGCCACCATAGGCGTGACGTGCATGGCAGGATCACGCGGTCTCAGCGGCCGCGTCGGCTGCTTGTGGAACGCTGCCGCGTGCTTTGTAAACGACTTTCAAGCCCCACCTGCACTGCGGTCTGTTCGAATGCGGAGGTTTTCTCGCATTTTGAGCACAAGTGAACCCACTCTGATAGGAGTGACTGCATCCGAAAGCGATGAACATGCTGCTTGGTGCCCCAGTGCCGGACGTACGCAACAGTGTCCAGTGTAAGACTGCACCGGTGCCCGTGGGATAAGACACTGCGTGAGAATGGGTTGTAGAGCTAAGAACCGGCAAGCAGCCATCGACTACGAGTCGTGTGTACAACAAGCACTTCCGCGACGATGACCTTCGCTACTGCGTCGGTGCTATGATGTTGTGTAGCAGAAAGCGCGCACTGAGACGATCGTTCGCGCGCGCTTCCCGTAGGCTAACGGTGCTTATCTCCCGTAGGATAGAAAATGCGCTGCCTTTTACCTCGTGCGATACCATCACAGAAAGTTCCCGTGCGACCTTTTGATCGTCGGCCCCGTGCTCAGCGTCTACAATATGGGCTGCAGATACTCGAGTCATTGTTTAGATACGGTGGACTTAAAAAATCACAGGGTTCCTTATGCATTCCTTTAAGATGACCGGAAGGCGAAAGCCACCTTCCGCTCCTTCTTGTCTGTCGATGTATTGATTTTCTCCACCCCAAATGCAAAAACTTTCTGCACGTAACGCGGTTTCGCAATGCCTCCGTGATCGACTCACCGATCACGGAGGCTGTGCGAAGGGAACTATGTCGTGTGAACAATGTCATCTTGAGACATCACGTTATGAGGCTTCATGACGACGTCATAATGACATCATAAATTCGGGCAATCTGTGACATCATGATGACGTGATATGGTGACGTGATCACGTGATGGTGATTTTTAGATGGGAAGCATCTTATGCTCGGGGCTCTGTCCGTCCCTCCCGTGTCCCGCGTCCCCCGTCCCCCCGTCCCGCGTCCCGCGTCCCGCCACTGTCATGAAGTAGGGAAGCACCCATTATGCGAACCAGAATCCTGTAGTAATATGAAGGCCGTCAACCCTAAACACAGTCATCAGAGTCATGGCCGAGAGCACAGAGAGGCTGCTTAGCAATGGCTAGGCAGGTGGTGTCTGTCGCCCAGGTTGACCCCATTCCTTGAGTCATGGGCGAGAGCACAGAGAGGCTGCTTAGGAATGGTTAGGCAGGTGGTGTCTGTCGCCCAGGCTTGACCCCATTCCTTGAGTCATGGGCCGAGAGCACAGAGAGGCTGCTTAGCAATGGCTAGGCAGGTGGTGTCTGTCGCCCAGGTTGACCCCATTCCTTGAGTCATGGCCGAGAGCACAAAGAGGCTGCTTAGCAATGGCTAGGCAGGTGGTGTCTGTCGCCCAGGTTGACCCCATTCCTTAATCTTGCTTACATGTGTTTGGAGGGGGCTTAGTCCGTCCCTCCTTCCCGCGTCCCACACCACCACAGCGCATGCACGCCCCCCTCCCCCTCTCTTTCCTAAGCTAACCCCCCTTTCCTCTAGGAATCGTCTACTCTACGGAGCGGCCCCCGCGTCCCACAGCGCATGCGCTTCCCCTCCCCTGTGCTCTCCTACGCTCACCCCCTTCCTCTTCTAGAGAGGGGGGAGAGGACGCGCATGCCCCCCTCTCTTCTCTAGGAATACTCTACTCTACGGAGCGGCTCCGGCGTCCCAAATCCCCACAGCGCATGCGCGTCCTCTGCCCCCTCTCTCCTCTTGGAATCATCTACTCTACGGAGCGGCTCACGCGTCCCACACCCCAACCGCGCATGCATGTCCCCTCCCCCTCTCTCTCGTGTCCTACGGTCCCCCCCCCCCCCCCATCCTTTCCTCTAGGAATCCTCTATGGAGCGGTGCGAACGACAGGTGGTGTGACAGCTGCATGCTTACTCCTCTGGGGGGCGCCACGGTAGTTCCGCGGTATGAAAATGACGGAGCGCGCGCGCCTCATTCTCTCTCCTGCGCAGTGCCGCGATGAGCGCCCGGACCACTGCCGTGAAATGAGAGCGGCGACGTTCCTCCCGCTCAAGCTAATTATCTCCCCGCTGCTTCGCATCCACACATGGTTCCCTTTAGCGGGAGATGGGCAATTTTCTTCGCATTACTCGTGCTGACGCGGGACGCCGTCGGTTCAATCTTCCCGTTTGATGAAATATCGAAGGCTTTTACCTTCATAAGCTATGCAGAGCGTTTCCTGGTGAATACATAGCGAGCGAGTCAAATGCTGCGGTTGATGTGTGCTATATTTATGTTGGCAATAACAATATTTCTGTCAATTGTGCATTCTCATGACGCAAACACTACGTGCTGAAAAGCCCACATTTATTTGCGCCACTCTCAAACTCAAGGTTGGCTTCTCCAACCCCATGCATTTTCTTGGAGCCTTACTTATTTATGCTGTTCGGACACGACATACTGACATAATTGCTGGGCAGCTCACCAAATAATGCTGGGCATTATAATTTTGCATTTTACTCTTTACGTCTTGTTGTTACCCTGCTTTGCAGCTGCAGGTTGCTGTAATAACTTCTCTTTCTTTCACCGCTAATTCAAGTTCACATGGGTTCCCAGCCGACGTTTGCAGAACTTCAGTAAAACTTCTTTTGGGCCTAGTTGGTTCATAATCCTAAAAGTACATTTACAGCGCAAACGCAAAGACGCACCACAAAACAGGAAAGAAACGACACACACAACCGCTGACTATCAACTGACTTTATTTCGGCAATTGTCAATGCATATATACCTCCGAGGCAGCCTTACCGCACATGCGCCACGCAATCGACAAAAAAAAAGTGAAACAGAGTGAAAAAATGTAACCGTGTATTACATACGCGATGAAATGAAATCAATCTCGGATGAGTGCAGGGACAGAGACGTGTCGCTTACGCAAAGATGAGCCCTTTCTCTGATGTGATAGGCTTCTAAAGCCAGCCGCGCATGCTCATTGTGGCTCCTGCCAAGGATCGACGTCCCTTCAAATCGTGCCTCACAATTGCAGCAAGCGTTAATATGAGCCACAAGATGGGCTCCTTTATCTGCATTCTTGTTAATCTTTTGTGCATGTTCCCTGAGCCGCTCGTTGACGCATCTTCCAGTTTGACCGACATAGGTCTTACCACACGAGAGCGGGATGGAATAAACCACGCCGACGGCACACGGGACGTAGGTCACACCGTGTCGGATTTGGCACCCTCCTCTGCTCACACCGCAGGTGCGGGAGCATAGCTTGGAAAGTTTGTTCGGGGCAGACAGCGCCATAGTGACACCATGTCTGCCTGCCACTTTCTTGAGCTGATGGGTGATCCGATGCATATAGGGGACCACCACAGGCCTCACTTTGTCCTGTACGGCGTCTGCCCTCTTGGTGGATTTCCTTTTCTGAATTAGCGTTTCAGCCACTGCAGTCAAGAGCGACTTAGGGAACCCCGCAGCCAAAAGTCGGCTGATCTGATTGGTGAAGCTATCTTGCATCTTGTGAGTGCACGATTTTCTAAGAGCCGATTCCATGGCAGACATCGCAATTCCTCTTTTTACAATTTTCGAATGAGCAGACTTAAATGGTAAAAGATCCTTATTTGCGCGTGGTTGATAGGACCAACACACATGGCGTTCACAAAATTCGAGCCTTAGTTCTAAGAACTGTAAAACGCCTTTCTGCGGGAGCTCAAATGTAAAAACAAGACCTCGTCCGTGTCGGCTAAAATCATCTAAAATCTTAGTCACCGAGTCCTGGTAGGAGGAGTCTAGAGATAATAAAACCAAAAAACCTTTAAAATCTTCCTCGTGCTAAAACCTTTGCTTAAAGAGCATCCCACGTTTGCCAAAAAAATATCTACAAGGAGAGGAGCAAGGCAAGACCCGATACATATGCCATTACGCTGCAAATATGGTTGGTCATTAAAAACGATAAAAGTGACTTTAAGATAATACTCTAAAAGGCTCAAAAAATTGCTCACAGAAACACCGACACAATTCTGGAAAGGCACAACCCCAAAGCCATCGATACATGCTTGCACTGAAGACATTAGCTCCATAGGTCGGCGAACTCACTCATGAGTCGACTCACTCGGACTCACTCAGACTCACATCGAGCTGTGAGTCTGAGTCTGAGTGAGTCCGGGTGAATAATATTTTGTTGAGTTTGAGTCCGAGTGAGTCCGGTTGAAGAAAATTTTCGTGAGTGTGAGTCCGAGTGAGTCCGGCTCAGGAAAATTTTGGTGAGTCCGAGTCCGAGTGAGTCCAAAGCGCAAGATATATTTCTTGAGTGAGTCTGAGTGAGTTCCACTTTTGTTTGGCGACCTTTAGTCCTATCTACTCATCTTCAGCATTAATATGAGCTTTACCCAGATTCCCATTTATACTCACGTCTACTCACACGCATTCCAAAGCAGTATCGTTCATACACCATTTCAATATTTTTTATCAGAGGCGTAAATTACGTGGGGAGGTGCGTTGAACCTCCCCCCCCCCCTCCCACCATCTCTTCCAGGGAAGTTCTTGATAAATATATCTTGTGTGGTCACCTCTTTCAAGAAAAATGCCCCTACTGGTTTGCAACCACTCAACTCGTATTCTCAAGTACTATATCAAAAGGAGCCAAGAAAAGCGGCGATTACGTGAGATATTGGCGTTAAATAGCATTGACACCATGGTCAGAAAACATAATTCGAGACTAACGGACTCATGAGCCGACTACTCAGACTCACTCAGACTCAGATCGAGCCGTGAGTCTGAGTCTGAGTGAGTCCGGGCGAGTAATATTTTGGTGAGTTTGAGTCCGAGTGAGTCCGGTTGAAGAAAATTTTCGTGAGTGTGAGTCCGAGTGAGTCCTGCTCAGGAAAATTTTGGTGAGTCTGAGTCCGAGTGAGCCCTGAGCACAGAATCTGTTTCATGAGTGAGTCTGAGTGAGCTCCACAACTTTTGCCGACCTATGATTAGCTCATGCTGGGGAACGGAATAAAACAAATCTTCTATGTCAACAGAGACCATATCCCACATTACTTCTCCCGCGCAGGAACTGCACCACATCATCTGAATTTTTCGTACGAAAGGGATCATTGTATACTAGCGACTTCAGTTTTTTTCTTTAAAAACAGGCTAACATTGTGTTGCCAGCACCCAGATTCACTGACGATGGTTCTAAAAGGTGCTTCTGTCTTGTGCGTCTTGGCCGTGAAAAACACTGTCAAAGACTTTCCTCTACTATTTTCTATGCTTTTCGCAAGCGACGTTAGTTCCAACTTTTTACAAAACTCTACAAATTTAGTTTTCACTCGAACCTCCCTCTTCCCAACAGGAACAAAGTTTTTTGACACAGCCTGCAGCGCTTTCTCGTTAAAAATGCCTTTTTCCACTACAACAAAACCCCCCCTCCTTATCAGCCTGCAAGAGCAGAGGTCGTTAGCTCTCAGAAAGGACAACGTACGCCGAACACTACCATCTGAATGCCGGGGTGGGCCTTTTGGCACGGACTTGTCCAAACTTTCTACGCCTTCAAGAAGGCATTGATCGCGGGTGTCTTGCTTCGCCTTAGAAGCGGTATTTCTATTTATTGCGATCAAATCATGCGCAGGAACAAACGAAGGTATACAAAATTTAGGGCCTTTCGCAAGCAAGTGTTCTACGTCATCAGGCAGATTAACATTTCCAAGCACCTTCACACTTTTCTTTACAACGGGAACAGATTTTTCACCAGAGCGGCACAAAAGTCTCACCATACTGTTCCAATTTGCTTCCGTTAGTTGAGCCGCTAGTCGAACATAGGAGCGGTACTTCTTCAGAGCCAGCCACTCAGGATCAGCTGAATGGCAGAGCGCCCAAAGCCAGTCCTGGAAGAGTCGCACTTGCCGCCATACGGCAAGTTCGGAACTATGGCGGCAAGTGCGACTCTTCCAGGACTGGCTTTGGGCGCTCTGCCATTCAGCTGTTCGGCGTACGTTGTCCTTTCTGAGAGCTAACGACCTCTGCCTCTTGCAGGCTGATAAGGAGGGGGGTTTTGTTGTAGTGGAAAAAGGCATTTTTAACGAGAAAGCGCTGCAGGCTGTGTCAAAAAACTTTGTTCCTGTTGGGTAGAGGGAGGTTCGAGTGAAAACTAAATTTGTAGAGTTTTGTAAAAAGTTGGAATTAACGTCGCTTGCGAAAAGCATAGAAAATAGTAGAGGAAAGTCTTTGACAGTGTTTTTCACGGCCAAGACGCACAAGACAGAAGCACCTTTTAGAACCATCGTCAGTGAATCTGGGTGCTGGCAACACAATGTTAGCCTGTTTTTACAGAAAAAACTGAAGTCGCTAGTATACAATGATCCCTTTCGTACGAAAAATTCAGATGATGTGGTGCAGTTCCTGCGCGGGAGAAGTAATGTGGGATATGGTTTCTCAGTTGACATAGAAGATTTGTTTTATTCCGTTCCCCAGCATGAGCTAATGTCTTCAGTGCAAGCATGTATCGATGGCTTTGGGGTTGTGCCTTTCCAGAATTGTGTCGGTGTTTCTGTGAGCAATTTTTTGAGCCTTTTAGAGTATTATCTTAAAGTCACTTTTATCGTTTTTAATGACCAACCATATTTGCAGCGTAATGGCATATGTATCGGGTCTTGCCTTGCTCCTCTCCTTGTAGATATTTTTTTGGCAAACGTGGGATGCTCTTTAAGCAAAGGTTTTAGCACGAGGAAGATTTTAAAGGTTTTTAGGTACGTTGACGATTTTTTGGTTTTATTATCTCTAGACTCCTCCTACCAGGACTCGGTGACTAAGATTTTAGATGATTTTAGCCGACACGGACGAGGTCTTGTTTTTACATTTGAGCTCCCGCAGAAAGGCGTTTTACAGTTTTTAGAACTAAGGCTCGAATTTTGTGAACGCCATGTGTGTTGGTCCTATCAACCACGCGCAAATAAGGATCTTTTACCATTTAAGTCTGCTCATTCGAAAATTGTAAAAAGAGGAATTGTGATGTCTGCCATGGAATCGGCTCTTAGAAAATCGTGCACTCACAAGATGCAAGATAGCTTCACCAATCAGATCAGCCGACTTTTGGCTGCGGGGTTCCCTAAGTCGCTCTTGACTGCAGTGGCTGAAACGCTAATTCAGAAAAGGAAATCCACCAAGAGGGCGGACGCCGTACAGGACAAAGTGAGGCCTGTGGTGGTCCCCTATATGCATCGGAACACCCATCAGCTCAAGAAAGTGGCAGGCAGACATGGTGTCACTATGGCGCTGTCTGCCCCGAACAAACTTTCCAAGCTATGCTCCCGCACCTGCGGTGTGAGCAGAGGAGGGTGCCAAATCCGACACGGTGTGACCTACGTCCCGTGTGCCGTCGGCGTGGTTTATTCCATCCCGCTCTCGTGTGGTAAGACCTATGTCGGTCAAACTGGAAGATGCGTCAACGAGCGGCTCAGGGAACATGCACAAAAGATTAACAAGAATGCAGATAAAGGAGCCCATCTTGTGGCTCATATTAACGCTTGCTGCAATTGTGAGGCACGATTTGAAGGGACGTCGATCCTTGGCAGGAGCCACAATGAGCATGCGCGGCTGGCTTTAGAAGCCTATCACATCAGAGAAAGGGCTCATCTTTGCGTAAGCGACACGTCTCTGTCCCTGCACTCATCCGAGATTGATTTCATTTCATCGCGTATGTAATACACGGTTACATTTTTTCACTCTGTTTCACTTTTTTTTTGTCGATTGCGTGGCGCATGTGTGGTAAGGCTGCCTCGGAGGTATATATGCATTGACAATTGCCGAAATAAAGTCAGTTGATAGTCAGCGGTTGTGTGTGTCGTTTTCCTGTTTTGTGGTGCGTCTTTGCGTTTGCGCTGTAAATGTACTTTTAGGTTTGCAGAACAAACCCGGCGAAAGTATCTTCTTTCGTTTCCTTGGCGTAGACCACTTCTCCTTCCACCAGCAATATCGAAGTGGTGAAGCTTTGCTCCATGAATTTGTCGAGAGCGGCAAGTTCAGTGGAATGCACAATAATCAAGAAGTATATTTAAAAAAGTCATCGCATTTTTTCATGCTTTGTGTGGTAACCAAACGAAACGAACACTCTAAAATAACAGAAGCAGCGGCAATTGCTCGCATAGAAGACCGATGAATATGCAGCGCGAGGCAACATGTCAAATGACATTGAAACATACACGAATTTGGCACCGAAAAAAAAAAAAACGTTGAATCGTCGGCACGGGACATCACAAGTTGCCATAGGCGCGCTGAAGTCGTAGTTGGGACAAAATTCTTCTTGAACTGTGGTGATAGCGTCCTCGCAACAATAGTTATTTTTGTAGTCACAAATATTCATATTTTGTGGCCTAAAGTTCCGACACGGCGCCAAAACACACTCGTAGCGAAAGTGAAACCATCAGTACGAGCAGACATGCAGACACATATTACATACAAAAGCTCCGTCGGTCGCCGCGAACCTGTGCGGTCACCTGCTTGAGGCTTTTTTCTGTCATGCTCCATTTGGTTATACATGCAGTCTACTTTACCAACATATTTCACATAGTTTGCGCTCCGCTACTGACTACATTTCACGCAAGAAGCCGGTTCAGGGGTCTCCATCGCGGTGACCGCGTGAAGCGGGCGCTCCGTTTTCTGCCAAGAGACAGCGACTGTAAACTATGTTGTGCTTTCTGTTAGTTGAAAATTATTATTTTAACAGTAAAGAATGTATTTCGCTTCGAAAGTATGCCCAGAAATGTCCTGGAGCACTTCCGCGAGGTGTTTTGTAGAGCGCCGACAGCAAACCCTATGGGGAGCGCGCGGCGATATCCTGCCTAGCACGCAATCGAGGCGCGTCCGATGGAGGGCGACTCCGTAACTCCTCGCGGCCAAGAGAGGCCCGGGCGGTCGTCACCGTATGCTGTAATCGTCTCATGTCGCTTGGCGTCACGCAGGCAAAACCATGTACAGCATAGCGATGAGAGAGAGAGATTCGAGAAAGAAGAAAATAAAAGGACGCTATTTTCTGCCTCCCGTCGTGGTGGCACGGCTCAGCGCCTTTAGGGATGGGGAAGGGGGAAGTAAAGATGATAGAAAGAAAGAGAGAAGATAGCGAGAAGGGGTGAGTAGACGACAAGAGAGTGTCTTGTCAGTCCAGGCAGGGAGGACGAAGCCAAGACGTTCGTCTATAGGGCGTCGAGGTCCGCAGGAACCGCAAACTTGAGAAAGGCTCGCAGGGCTGCTATCCTGGACCGTGTGGGAAAGAGGAAGTCCTCCACAGTTGCCGCAGGGAGACCGAGCAGGCGGTAGCGGCGCACCATCTCGCATCGTTCACCGGCCAGGGCAGGGCAGGAGCAGATGATGTGCTTCCAGCGTTTCTTCTGCACCACATCTGCGGCACGCAGGGGATGAAGAGCGACCCTTGGCGTACATACACGCAGCAGGCCAGGCACTGCCGGTCCGCAGGCGAAGCAGCAGCCACCGCTCGCGTCTCTTCAGGCCAGTCTCCGGTAAGGGTGGCGGTGGATTACCACTTGCCACCCGCCTGTCAGGGTGAGCCGTTGGAAGCAGCTGCCGTAAGCGTTGTCGGGAGTAGTCCGAGAGGGCTACCGCCTCGGTGACTGGGGTGTCGCCGTGGTGAGCTGCCCTTGTGGCGGCGTCGGCCTCCTCGTTCCCAGCGATGCCAACGTGGGAGGGAAGCCAGTGGAGGGACAGGCGCACACCACTAGCTCTGATGGCGGTTAGCTTGGCATGGGGCAGCGCCACGGTGAGCCCAGCTTGGACTGGTTGCAGCAGCGCTTGCAGTGCTGGCCGGGAGTCGCAGAGGATCACCACGGGCTGCTGGGGTGTTGTAGCAGCGAGGTAGTCGGCTGCCAGTGAAGGTCAGCCAGTTCAGCTGCAGTGGAGCTGGCGTGAAAGGGAAGGCGGCACTGGATGGTTGGTCCCAGTCGTTGGTATCACACAGGCAGCCGCGGCTGAGCGGGGGCTGTCCCGGACAGACCCGTCCGTAAACATTAGGAGGTGGCCCCGCAGGCTGTCGTGGATTTTCGCAACGGCTGACTGGTGGAGCGCGCAAGCCGGAGACCGCCTTTTGCTCAGGTTGTCCAGCTCGTGTATAGTGTGGACATATGTAGCAAGGGGGGTGAGATAGGGTAGTGAGGTTGAGGAGGGAGAGGAGGAAGTATACTGTCATCGCATGCTGTGATCTCATGTCGTCGCTTTGGCGTCATGCAGACAAAACCATGTATAGCATATCCATGTATAGCAAGAGGGCGGGAAAATAATGTGAGGATAAGGGGTAGTGTTGAGAGGATGATTATGAGCAAGGAAGAGCAAAGAGAGTAAAGCATAGAAAAGCCTTGAATGGCGTCACACAGGAAAGAAATCATGCTTGTATAGCCTAATACAGAAAGGGTGTGGGAAAGGGAAGTGAGGGTGAGCAGAGGAAAAAAGGGGGGAAGAAAGAGGGTAAGGCAAAGCATAGCCACGTATGGCGTCACGCAGTGAAAACCGTGTATAGCATAGCTATGTGTAGTATGGTATAGTGAGGGTACGGGAGAGGGGAGTGAAGGTGAGGAGGAGTGATACGGGGGGCGAGGAGGATGGGAATGAGAAGGGGGAGAGGGTAAAGCGTATCATAGCCAGGATAGTATCGAGTAGCCGCGTGTTGTATAGTATGGCAAGGGGTGGGAACGGGAAGCGAGGTTGAGGGGGGGGGGGGAAGGACGAGGGGGGGTAGAGCATAGCATTCGCCGTGTATAGTACAGCATAGCAAGGGACGACAAGTGGAAGCAAGGGTGAGGAGAGAAAGGAGAAAGAGAGAGGGTAAAGTACCGCATAGCCATGTGTGGCGTCACGCAGGCAAAAACATGTCAAGCATAGCCATGTATAGTATGGTAGAAAAAGGGTGCGGAAAAAGGGAAGTGAATATGAGAAAAAAAAGAAAAGAGAGGGGAGTAGAGCATAGCACCGCCATGCGTAGTACAGTACAGTGAGGGGGAAAGAGAAGTGAGAGCGAGGAGGAGTGATGTAAAAGTGAGGAGGAGACAAAAAAGGAGGGGAGGGTAGAGCATAGCATATCCATGTGTAGTACAGTATGTCGAGGGACAACGAGAAGTGAGAGGGAGAGCTAGGTAAACACGCGACATAAACAGATATACACAAGAAAATAACGTACTGAAGAGAGAACATTGCTTACCTGTACATCACATTTACTACTGTATTCGGTCAACGTAACAACCGATGCAACACGCTCGATAATTGCCAGTCTCAAACAGGCGAAGAATCTGAAATGCAGCCCGTTGCAACGGCCGCGCAGCGCGTGAACGTGTCCCCGTTGCATTGCCTCGGGGCTGATTTGCGGTGGATCCCGCAGGTTTACGAGTGTTCTTGCTTATTGTATCAACAGTCACACGCCACTCACGTACAAAATACAATTAGACCACGCACGTCATAAAGCGTAAATCCTGGTTAAATCGATGAAAGAAAGAGCAGCAAAAGCGCGAATTCAACAACCGCACTAACCGCCTCGCATTCCACTGCTCTTCCCGGCATAAACCTCAAGCTGTGCTACGCCGAGGAGAGATGACGCCGTCCCTGCTTCGATGAAGTTGAAGTGGCGTCTGGAGGACACCGCTAGCTCACACATCTCGCTATGCGCCCTCACTGAAAGGCCGTCGCACACTGTTTTGTTAACTTAGCGGCATCTTTTGATGCGAAGCAGCTATGCTCGACCCTACTTCCCCTGTGAGACGCCAGATGTTCTCTGACGCCGTCCACTCTAGTTACCGCTCCTCCCGCTGGAGGTGCTTCTCAAGGAATTTCTTGAAGAATCCGCTAGAAGGCGCTGGTCCGCGCGCCATAAACCCAGGTTGCGCGTCATAGTGGCGGTAGCGCGCGCATTCTTTCAATGACACTCAATGGGAGCGGGACGGTATGAGCGGAAAACAGCACTCTGAGTCTCTGACTCATCCGCAGCTGCTGCTCGGCGCGCTGGAGCCGCTGCCGCGAAACGGCAGCGGCGCCAAGCCGACCCTGATCGTGCAAGGGAAGCTGTAGCTCGACGGAAACGCCGCCGCTTCTGGAGAGACGAATGCTCGCGCGGCTGCAGCGCAACGTGAGCGCAGGGCAGCGGACGTTCCGCGCTCGTGCGACCTAACCACGAACCACCCATTACCGAGGTGCACCAAACGGAAAGCACTTACGGGAACCCCACGACGCCCCTAGCTGCTTCGCATGCCCACCAGGGTGCCCTTACGGGGAGATGTGTGCAACTTTTTCTCCTGTGCTGGCAATTCGATAGCGGTTAAAGGGCCCGTCAACAACCCCGAGGTCCAAAAATTGTTATAGAGAGAAATATGTGCACTTTTGCTATGTGAACCTGCTGCCGCAAGAATTTTGCGAATACGCGCAATAATAAGGAAGTTACAGGGGTTAGAACATCCGTTTCAGCTGGTTTCAAATTTTCGCGCGGCCTCGCCACCCTTTTCCGCTGTAGAAATGGGGAGGCGTAGCCCGTCTTCGTAACTCCGCCCACTTCGGCAACGTGACACGGACGTCAGTGATACGTCATCGGCGCGCAGCCAACGACCGAGCAGGGCTTCCCCCACATCAGCACGTGTCAGCGGCGCAGGGAGTAAGCGCGATGCGAAGAGACGACCCTTTCCCTAGCGCTAAAGTCAGTAAAGTAGCGAGACGTCTCTTTATCTCGGAGGCTTTCGTTCTGGCAATACCGCTTCTCCCGGTAGTCTCGGGCTCTACAAAACGGCAGAGGGCAGCACAGGAAAATGAAAATGCGTACTGCGCGGCCGAAACTGCATCACCGTAGGGCCAAGGCGCTGTTTCGTAGGGCAAAAGACCAATTGACGAGCTCAGTGCCACGTCAGGTCGGCGATCGCCGACTTGACGTCACTGCGCGTGCAAGGAGGAGGGGTCAGGTGTAGCAAAGCAGCGCGGGAATTGTTTTTCGAAATGGAGGGCCTGCGCGGCGCGCAGCGCTGTAATATTCGGGAAACGTGGTCGCCGCGGTCTACTGTACGAATTGGCGAGCTTGTTTGGGGGGGTGTTAAAAAAAAGTAGGAACCTGTTGACGGGCCCTTTAAGCGTGTTTGGTGCTATGTTGGGACCTGACGTTAGCTGTACTTTACGGCCAGTTAAATTTAACGCGAGAAAAAAAAACTAGACAAGACTGCAAGGAAATTCGGATAAATTGTATTGCGAGTTTCGGAAAATATTTTTCTCGAGCCACGGAATGGTTCTTCGACCGCATCGTTAGCTTAATTTTGTCGATTGTCATGTGCTCAGAGTACTTTATCGTGTCGCTATTTACCAGCTTGTGGATCTTCTGCTGCGCTATTAGCGAAGCTTCCCGGGGGAAAATCAATTAGTGTGGACTAAAAACAAAAAAAAATTCCCCATCTCCCGCTAAAGGGAACCATGTGTGGATGCGAAGCAGCGGGGAGATAATTAGCTTGAGCGGGAGGAACGTCGCCGCTCTCATTTCACGGCAGTGGTCCGGGCGCTCATCGCGGCGCTGCGCAGGAGAGAGAATGAGGCGCGCGCGCTCCTTCATTTTCATACCGTGGAACTACCGTGGCGCCCCCCAGCGGAGTAAGCAGCTGTCACACCACCTGTCGTTCGCGCCGCTCCGTAGAGGATTCCTAGAGGAAAGGACGGGGGGGGGGGGGGACCGTAGGAGAGGGGAGAGAGGGGACGTGCATGCGCTGTGGGGGTGTGGGACGCGTGAGCCGCTCCGTAGAGTAGATGATTCCAAGAGGAGAGAGGGGGGCGAGCACGCGCATGTCCTGTGGGGATGTGGGACGCCGGAGCCGCTCCATAGAGTAGAGTATTCGAAGAGGAGAGAGGGGCAGAGGACGCGCATGCGCCGCTCCGTAGAGTAGATGATTCCTAGAGTAGAAGAAGGGGGGTGAGCGTAGGAGAGCACAGGGGAGGGGACGCGCATGCGCTGTGGGGTGGTGTGGGACGCGGGGGGCCGCTCCGTAGAGTAGACGATTCCTAGAGGAGAGAAAGGGGGTGAGCTTTGGAGAGAGAGGGGGGAGGGGACGCGCATGCGCTGTGGTGGTGTGGGACGCGGGAAGGACTAAGCCCCCTCCAAATACATGCATGCAAGATTAAGGAATCGGGTCAACCTGGGCGACAGACACCACCTGCCTAGTCATTGCTAGGCAGCCTCTCTGTGCTCTCGGTCATGACTCAAGGAATGGGGTCAACCTGGGCGACAGACACCACCTGCCTAGCTATTGCTAAGCAGCCTCTCTCTGCTCTCGGCCATGACTCTGATGACTGTGTTAGGGTTGACGGCCTTCACATTACTACAGGGTTCTGGGTCGCATAATGGGTGCTTCCCTACTTCATGACAGTGGCCGGACGCGGGACGCGGGAGGGACGGACAGAGCCCCGAGCATAAGATGCTCCGCATCTAAAAAGATGTAAGAGCAACTTGAGAAGTTGTTTAGCCCAAACATTTGATCATCACAAGGAGGTATTTCGTTCTTGTGCTTCTACGCATGTCTGCACGCAATTTATGCCACTTCTTAAATTACGTGTTTTCAAAGCGTGCTCACTTTATTTAACGGCAGTTTAATTCATTCGCCACCATCGCTTGCCACAGTACCCTGCAATGTAAAATCGCTGCTTCTGTGATTTGCATTTCTGCTGTCCAGACCCGTTCTGCGTATACATTATCCCCTGTTCAATTTGATAAAGCCAGCCTTGAACAAGAGAGATCGAGATGGGACACATTCGATCAATAAACTTCTGCTCCATAGTGTAGGTCCCCTGACGGATGAGTCCCTGCTCTTCTATAAGTTACAATCTAAAGGTTACGGTGCATAACACGGTGCTTTAGCTTTTAAAATGGCATGCTACTTTCACTGCAACGTCTGAGAGGGAAATAAAGAAAACACGCCGATGAAATGGTTGTAACAGTCATGTAACTTGTAAATTATAAGTTACTTGCCGTTTTATGCAGTCGTACACTCTAATCACGGTAACGTTTACGACAGCATAAAACGGCCAGTATAACTTATAATTTATAGGTTACATGGCTGTTACAACAATTTTATCTTTGCGTTTTCTTCATTTCCCGCTCACATAAAGGTTACATTGACAGTAGCATGCCATTCTAAAAGCTAAAACACCGTGACAGGCATAGTAACCTTTAGATTGTAACTTATAAAGGAGCAGTGACTCATCCGTCAGGGGACCTACACTATGGAGTGGAAGTTTATTGATAGATGTTTCACATAGCTCACGAGGGATGCGATGCGGGCTTGTTGGTAGCACATCTTCAAAAGGTTTCTTTGTAGCGCACATAGACGACAGGACAAAAGGAAGACACGTATAGACACACTGGGCGCTAACATAGCGATCTATCTTGTTCAAGGCTGGGTTTAGCAATGGAACAGCTAATAATCTGTAAACAGAACGTGGTCTTGACAGCAGAAAAGCAAATCACAGTAGTAGCTGCTTTACATTGCGGGATACCGTGGCAAGCGATGGTGGGGCATGAATTAAAACTGCAGTTCAATAAAGTGAGCTCACTTCCAAAACACTTCATTTAAGAAGTGGCATAAAATCCGAACAGACATAGCCAGAAGCACAAAAACAAAATACCTTCTCATGTTGGTTAAATGTTCGTGCTAAGCAACTTCTTAAGTTGCTCTACTATATATTTTGCTTTTAAGCCGCGGGACTAATTGATATGCCCCTGGGAAGCTTCGCTAATTTCGGTGAAGATACATTAGATGGTAAATGCCGACACGATAAAGTACTGCGAGCACACAACAACCGACAAAATTAAAGTAACGATTCGATGGAAGAACCATTCCGTGGCGCGAGAAAAATATTTTGCAAGATTCACAATACACTTTATCCGAATTTCCTTGTCGTCTTGCCTATTTTTTTTCGCGTCATAATTAACTGGCCGTAAAGTACAGCAAACGTTAGGTCACAACACTGTACCGTACACGCTTAACCGTTATCAATTTGCTCACGCAGGAGAAAAAGATGCGGCTAAGTTCACAAAACAACGTGCGCCGGCCTCTCCAGTCAGAGCGCATAGAGAGATGTGTGAGGTCGCGGTGAGTCACAAGTGTGCCGTCCTCCAGGCGCCGCTTCAACTTCATCGAAGGAGGGACGGCGTCATCTCTCCGCGGATTTTGCACAGCTTGAGGTCAGTGTTGCCAGGTTTGGCTATATATAGCCACATTGGGCTACAGAAAAAAAAATTTGGCGTCGTCTTGGGCGAGTTGGCTACGTGACTATATTTGGGCTACTTGAAAATCGGGGACTTGGCTTTGTTTGGGCTATAAGTGGCGCCGTCACGATCAATGCTCCAGAGGTGGCTGTCATCGAGCAGAAAGATATCTCTAAATGCGCATTCACATTTCGCCTCGCACGCTTCATGTGAGCGGAAAACCATGCGACGAGCACCAGCGGTCTATGACCATTTTCGCCACGGCGACAGCGGAACGCCTTTCCGCCTTTATAGTAGTAGTTGGATGTATTTTTGTTTAGATAAAACGGGCCTTCGTTTATCCGAACCTTTTGCAATTTCGCAGATTCCCTTGCGGTTAATCTTGTTTAGATTGCAGGCGCAACGTGTGTTGTCTGCTTTAGAACCTATTCGAGCGCATACGCTGCCACGAATGATGAGTCACGCACCTGGCCATCGCCATGAATAATGAGCTCACGCGTTTCACCCAATATAAGGCGTCTGTGCTCTCCGTTCGTGCATTGCGTGACATCTGCGTCGCGTGGAGCAAGTTTACCCATAAAAGTTTAATTCTTGATCTACCGCATTACCTACTGTGATGGGATACTAGTTATGGTGCTCGAATGCTGACTGAAGGTCGCGGGATCGAATCCTGGCCGCTGCGGCCACATTTCCATGAAGTAAAATGCTATAGAGGCCTGCGTGCTCACTGCTTAGATAAGGTGAATGAATTAAAGAACCGTAGGCGGTCGTGATTTCCAGAGTCCTCCACCACGGCGTCTCTCATAATCGTGTCGTCGTTTTGGGACGTGAAATCTCGACAACTATTATTATCTATACCATAACCGCTGCTCTATCCTTCACCTCCACAATAACATTACAGTTGTAACAAAGCCTTGGAACTCTGCATTGCATCGTCCTCTCCGGTGCATTCTAGTGGGTCGCCCCCTTCGGCTCCTTTCTGAGAAAGCTCCGCTCGTGATCCGTCTTGTCTGTCGCTGTTGTGCATCGTCGCCGAGTACCAACCAATAAACGTCTTTACACATTATACATCTATAAGTGGGCACTTTTTTTTTATTTGGCGGCGCTAAACTGAATTCGACGCATGAACTGAGCATTAACAGAGAAGGCAACAAAGGCTGGTGGTTATGATCATAAACTTTTGCTAGGACAGAACAAAAAATAATCATTCACCCTGTTTTGCTTCATGAGTAAAATACTGCCGAGTTGTTGATAACTGGTCCTATAGAACACCTCGAATCGGAAGGAAACGTTCCAAAGGTGCGACTCAACTTGCATAATTTTGTTTTCTTTTCGTTTTTCTTCTGCTTCAAATTAAAGAGCCGTACGTGATTGCTTAAGGAAGCGCCTGAATATCGATATCTTCGCGTTTTTTAACGCAAGCTGTTTGATGCACTAACGGCGGGTTGCACAAAGTAAGCTGCAAATAAGAATGGCTATATTTGGCTACAAATATTTTCGGTCTTTTTTGCCTTTGGCTACATTTGGGCTACAGTTTCTGTGGCGTGTGGCTACGCCGCCTCGCCCGACCTGGCAACACTGCTTGAGGTGTATGCCGGGAAGAGTATTCGAATGAGAGGCGGTTGGTCCGGGGGTTGAAGTCGCGCTTGTGCTGCTCTTTGTTTCATCGATTTAACCAGGTCCGCGATTTAACCAGGCTCCGCGCTTTGATGACGTGCGTGGCTAATCGTGCTTTGTATGTGAGTGGTGTGTAACTGGTAATACAGTAAGCAAAGACATCCGTAAAAGTGCGCTATCCACCGCAAATCAGCCACGAGGCAATGCAACGGGTACATGTTCAGTGCGCTGCGCGGCCGTTGCAACGAGCTGCATTGCTGATTCTTCGCTTGTCTGAGACTGGTAATTATCGAGTGTGTTGCATCCATCGTTACGCTGGCCGAAGAGAGCAGTAAATGAGACCTACAGGTAAGCAATATTCTCTCGTCAGTACGTTATTTGCTTCTGTATATGTGTTTATGACACCTGTTTAACTGAATTCATGTTCATGCTTACGCGACTGTAAGAGATGGGTCGTGTCAGAAGAATAACACAGGTCATGCTTTTATTCAATGGATTGTTATCGGCAGTAGTCACTCCGCGTTTGACCTTACAGGACGGATGTACGGGCGTATATTAGCAAACATCCGACTAGGATCATTTTTTATCGTATCCGTTCAGGTGAAAAGCGACGAAAGAAGGAAGTTTAGCCTTCCTTGCTGTCACCGTCTTGGTGTCTTGAAATGGCTCGATGAAGGCTGCAATCACCGTGTGAAATATTGTAGCCGACATCAACAAAGTGCCCCATATCTGCGTTGCCAGACGAGCTCTAAGTACGCAGTCACTCGTTCCCTGTCGCAGTCTGGGCTTTTTCTGACGCCTTGGTCGCAGGTATACAGATCATATCTCGTGGCTTCTATACACTCTTAAAAATTTCCGTGGAATCAACAAACAAAATCTACGCAATCTTGAAGGATACCTGACTGTTTATTGAAACATAAAAGAAACTTCCCTAAATACGAAAAACATATCCCGTTTTTTGAGGTACAGAAAATGTCTCCGTGTTTGATGGACCACTTGCAAAAGTCGTAAAAGTGGGCTTCCCTCTCTAATTAATGTTCTAATTAAGGTATAATTAATATTTTGGCTTCGCTTTAAGGTAGTTTCCAAACGAAGGGCCCTTGTTACCAGGCTACTTTTGAGCCAAATTTTTTTAGTGGAAAGCATGGGAAGCGTGTATACAGGCATATATATTCTCCGTGTGAGCACTATAGAGGCCCGGGCTGTTGTCATCGTATGCTGTAATCGTCTCATGTCGCTTGCCGTCACGCAGGCAAAACCATACATAGCATAGCCATGTATAGTGTGGGCATATGTAGCAAGGGTGTGAGAAAGGGTAGTGAAGTGAGGAGGAGGGATGTGAGGGTGAGGAGGGAGAGGAAGTATACTGTCATCGTATGCTCTGATCTCATGTCGTCGCTTGGCGTCATGCAGACAAAACCATGTATAGCATATCCATGTGCAGCAAGAGGGCGGGAAAAGAATGTGAGGGTAACGGGGAGTGTTGAGAGGATGATTATGAATGCAAGGAAGAGCGGAGCGAGTAAAGCATAGAAAAGCCTTGTATGGCGTCACACAGGAAAGAAACCATGCTTGCATAGCCTAATACAGAAAGGGTGCGGGAAAGGGAAGTGAGGGTGAGAAGGAGAGAAAGAGGAAGGGGGGAAGAAAGAGGGTAAGGCAAAGCACAGCCACGCATGGCATCACGCAGGGAAAACCGTGTATAGCATAGCTATGTGTAGTATGGTATAGTGAGGGTAGGGGAAATGAAAGAGAAGTTGAGGAGGATGTGAATGAGAAAAGTAGAGGGTAAAGCGTATTGTAGCCAGGATAGTATCGCGTAGCCGAGTGTTGTATAGTATACCAAGGGGTGGGAAAGGGAAGCGAAGTTGAGAGCGAAAAGGACGAGGGGGGTAGAGCATAACATCGCCGTGTATAGTACGGTATAGAAACGGACGAGAAATGGAAGCGAGGGTGAGGAGGAGATAAAGGAGGAAGAGAGAGGGTAAAGTACAGCAAAGCCATGTGTGGCGTCACACAGGCAAAATAATGTCAAGCATAGCCATGTATAGTATTGTAGAAAAATGTTGCGAGAAAGGGAAGTGAATGTGAGGAGAAAGGAAAAAGAGGGAGGGTAAAGTATAGAACCGCCATGCGTAGTACAGTACAGTGAGGGGGGAAAGAGAAGTGAGAGCGAGGAGTGATGGAGAAGTGAGCAAGGGAGAAGGAAGGAGGGGAGGGTAAATCATACCATGTCCATGTGTAGTACAGTATAGTGAGGGACAAAGAGAAGTGAGAGGGAGAGCTAGGGAAAGGAGGGGGTGGTAAAGTATAGCATAGCCATGCAACAATATAGCAACGGGGTGGGAAAGTGAAGTGAGGGTAAGGAGGATAGAAAGGAGAAGGGGAGGGTAAATAATAGCATAGCCTTGTGTAGTTGATTGAAAAACAGTACGCTTGAGCGAGACCGACATAAGGGTCAAAGCGGACTATACTAATAATAATATAAAAGTGTTACGTCCCAGAACCACGATATTACTATAGAGACGCCATAGTGGAGGGCTCCGGAAATTTCGACCATCTGGTGTTTGTTAACGTGCCCTAACCTCGCACAGTAATGGGCCTCTACCATTTCGCCTCCATCGAAATGCGACCGCCGCGCCCGGATCGAACTCGCGACCTTCGGGTCAGCAGCCGAGAACTGGCTGCTGACCAGAAGATACCCGGATGATACGAATATTTCTCCAACAACATACAGTGAAACCTCGGTGATACGAATCTCACGGGACCACCAGAAATATTCGTGTCATCCGGAATTCGTATCATCAGAAAGCATGGAAAATTAGCATGCGACAAAAGAAAGCTGGCGTACGTTTTCATTTATTGTTTTTCATGGCCGCAGCAACGTCAGGAAGAACTCTGAATGATTGTCAGTCAAGTTTTCAGATGTCGGCAATCATACCAGCACCCGTTAATATACGCCCGTAAGCTCGTGTTGAATTAATGAACCAGATGCATTGTGACCCGCGACAGCAGTAGCCCCTTCCAAATTTTAGTATGCTTTTTCGCATGACACCGAAGTATTGCGGCGAAAGTAACAAAAGAAGCGCTTTGACATGATAGATCAAGGCCACAAAATTTCAGAACCACGGTCCTATGTTATGCTGTTGTTATCGCGGAAGTGTTGGGGATGTTTTTTTGGAGATTTACGGCCGTGCCCGCACAAGTGCGACCTCAACAGTCACACATGATAACGTTGTGAGGCCTGACTTCTTCGCCAAGACCGTCCTCGTCCACCGTTCATAGCATAGGCGGAGAGTACGGGGGGGCTCGCCCCCCCCCCCCCCCCCGGACGGCTTCACGGGAAGCAGAGCCCCCCCCCCCCCCCCCCCCGGCACCTGCCCGGGATATTTTTTAAGAGCTTGGCTTAGGTCCCCGTCCATTGACAACGAGCGTTTGGCCTCCTGTCCGGCAGCTATTTATTTCACAGGGGGGCTGTTTATACCCGCTTTTTCATTTCAGGCTTTTGAAATTCAGATCATGGACCAGTGACAAGTGAAACACTCAGTTAATAATTCTCCGCAAAGAGATTTGTATGTGCAGAATATGTTGTGTTAACAAACAACTGAGGCAACCTCTTAGTGTTCTATAGTGGTAGAAAATTGTATTTTCTACCACCTGAGAATTATTTTGACCATCACCAATTGAAGGTTAAAGCTTCCTGTACCAGCATTAGGCTACTGTCTTACGTCTGGTGCATGTTTTAACAAAGTAATGTATGTCAATAAAAAAAAAATAGGCGGGTCCCACTCATTGTGGGAATCGATTTCATGTGATGCAGTCACCGAGTAGCAGCCTATACGGCATTTTTCGCTTTGAGCCAAGCGTTGCAAGGAGGATCGATGTCTTTGTGTAAGTTGAAAAATAAATCGGGAGTCATCACAAGAGATATTCATACTGATATCGCGGTGTAGGCGCCAAAGAGAATAAGGTGGTATTAAAGTCTTTAATTATATTCTTTATTTAGGAGGCGGACATGCTCTCTCTCTTTCGATATATATATATATATATATATATATATATATATATATATATATATATATATATATATATATATATATATATAGCAAGACAGCAGCACCGTTGTGGTCTCGACGACGTTTATTCGACAGAGTCGCCTAACCAACCTTTCGAATGAAGAAGACGCTCACAGTGATGATGATTATACAGATTGAAGCCACAGATGTGGCTGTTTCGCGCAAAGAATTAACGTGGGAAGGGGTCAAGGGGAGCGCAAACTTTCGACTGTTTATTCCAAGCTTAATGCATCGCAATATATAGGCATAGGCATGCGCGGAAAGGAAGTCACACAACGATCACGTAACGCTCTGTGCGGCGCAATACATAGGTACAGACATGCGCAGAAGGAAAGGCACTGATCGATCGGATGACATCTTAATCACACCCTGCGATCCAAGTACATGTTCTCTGCCTGCGAAAGGAACAATGAAGTGTCACTGATGCAAAATGAACCCCGTGCTTTTATATGAAATGCTTCTAACAGTTCTCGCGCAGTGGTGTCCCTGCTTCTCCCCAGAATCTGAATCTTATTCAGGTACGGCTCACATTTGTGTGAATTGCAGTGGGCCGGCAAATGTGCCCCATCCTTACCTTTTAGCGAGAGCTCGTGTTCCCGCGCAGGCTCATTCACGCACCTTCCCGTCTGGCCGACATACGTCTTGCCACAGGATAGCGGAAATTCGTAAACAACACCGGTGGCACATTTTGTGTACGAGTTCGCGTGCTTCTTGCCACAGCCACTTTTTTTGTTCCCATCATTTAGAATACGTGGGCAAAGCTGAGATAGCTTCCGTGGCGCGGAAAAAACAATTGGCACGCCGTGCCTATTAGCAACCTTCTTGAGGTTGTGTGAAACCCGGTGCATATAGGGTACGACCTCAGGTCGCACCGTTCTCCGCTCTTGCTCAACCCCAGTACTGTGGTGTTCACACTTGAACTTCTGGAGGAGCGACTCGGCGACGGCGTTAAGGAGCGTGCGAGGGAAACCAGCCAAGGTCAACCGATCCAATTGGTTTTGAAAACCCTTCTGCATGACGTGTGAGCGCGACCTTGCAAGCGCAGACTCTAGACAGTGTTTTGCTATTGCCCTTTTCACAGTCTTGGAGTGCGCCGACTCATACGGCAGCAATTCTTTTTTAGATCTGGGCGAATAAAGCCAACAGGCGTGGCGCTCCTGCAGGGTGATGCTCAAATCCAGAAACTGCAAGGATCCACAGTTCGGCAACTCGTGTGTGAACACCAATCCCTTCCCGAGACGGCAAAAGGCCGCTAAAACATCGTTAACAATGGGCTGATATGAAGAGGTGGTTAATTGCTTTAAAATAATCAAAAAATCGTCAACATACCTAAAAACTTTCAAAACCTCCCCCCCCGTTAAAATGTTGGTGCAAGGCACGGTCAATAGAACATAAAAACAAATTACACAGTACTGGAGCGACACAAGAGCCTATGCAAATGCCTTGTCTTTGGATATAAAAATCTCCATTAAAATTGATGAAGGTAACTTTAACATAAAACTCCCCAGGCAGCACGCCGGCATTGGACCGATCTCGGCCCAATGTCGGCAAACGTCGGCGGCAATATTGGCCCCATGTCGGCAAATCACGCTCGCGCTACTTTCACCCACATCGGTCCGATGTCGGCTAGCCGGCGTTGGGCCGATGAGGGCTAGCCGGCGTCGGGCCGATGAGGGCTAGCCGGCGTCGGGCCGATGAGGGCTAGCCGGCGTTGGGCCGATGAGGGCTAGCCGGCGTTGGGCCTATGTAAGCTGGCCGATGCTGGCCTGGTGTCGGCCTCACCGAGGTCGGGAAGCCGCCGGTGCGACGGTTAGCACTCGTTATTATGGTAATTTACCGTGCGGTGAGTAAGGTAATATACTGTGCCGTTGTAGTCTGCACGTAGCCAGTTTAGATGGGGACACCGGCGGTGGTTGCTCGATGCCTTCAGTAGCTTGATTAAAAAGGCTGATACGCGTGTTATAAAGTGAAACGGCTGTGTGGCGACCATGCATAGTTCGGTATTCCTGTGATTACTGCACTGTAAGTCAGCAGTGCAAAAAAAAACCTATTCGCAGCACAACGGCATTCATCGACTACCGTTGACGCCGTATTCGGTAAATACTTCGTAAGCAGAACGACCCATTTGGGGTCTTAGCGTAGCATTGAGACCCAGAATTCTATGGAACCGTGCAAGGCAGAGAAGAAAAGTCAATATTGTCTCCAACACACCTAAAAGGATGAAAGTCCTGCTGCATCAATTACGCATGCGTCTAGGTAATGAAAGAGCAACACATTTGCAAAGTGATAAACAGACATTTATTCACACTTATGAACACACGCCAGCAGTTCCGGAATAATGATGCCATAAAGGAACACCTAAACATCTATAGATGCCGTAGCCAACATCTAAAACGATCCCACCGCCACCGTATTCCTCATGAAAAACACGAAAATATGATCGAGAATGGGGTCAGGCGAAGAGTTACAATGTTATTCAAGGCACATTCAGAATAAATATTTAAAAACATAGAACGGGAAAAAATATGATTAAGAATTAACTAAGAATTTCATAGCTACTTGTCTTTTGTGGACGATATCGCGCTTTGCGGCAATGACGGTGACGAATCACGAAACAAAAAAATACTGGCGATGTAAACGAAAGAAGCCGGATTAAAGATGTACCCGAAGAAAACAAACATCATGTTAGGCGGCCCGGCGAGAAAGGGAGATTACGGGTGGCAAACAGACTAGAAGTGCATGTATACGGCTAGTTGCTAACAGAGGAGCCACCCCCCCCCCCCCCCCCCATCCGATGTTTATCAAATTCACCGAAAAGTAAGGCAGGGTTGGTTCGCAAACGTTGGTCCATCGTAACACATGACTGGAAATTAAATTACCCCTATCCTTTAAGCGGAAATCACAATTCTTTCAGTCATAACTTATGGGACAGAAACATGAATAAACTACAGCACGCGACCTGAAAAACGTTGCGAGTGGTGCCGCAAGGTTCCATATACTGTACATCTAAACAAGGTAGACACGCACGCACGCATTCCTTATCTCAAGGTAAGAATGTAAGGGAAAAGAAGCATGAATGAATACCTTTCACGCATGGCTCTTGGATCGGTAAAAACACGAGCGAATAAAATGCATGGTCAATAGCGAACGCACGATAAAGAGAAAAATCTGTCTGGACAGACGTAAGAGCAGTCAAGACGTGTCCTTAAATGAAGCGAGCGAGTCCGATGTGGAAGCACGTAGCCACTGGCTGCTAGCTGCGGTGATCGTCGCCGAAAACAGCGCTGGAATCTTGCCGCGTATCCGTCTCGCACACGTTTCTGACTTTCCTCCGCACATGTCCACACACCGACACTTCTTGAAAATTCTGCTGGCCGGGGCGAAAAAGCCTGCTCTCGCTACAACTTATCCTTCCATCGAGCTGGCTACCCTTCCCTGCCTGGTCAAGCAAGTTTCGCGACAATGGTGGTGGTGGTTGTGGTTCGAAGAAGGAAAAGGCGCCTAATTTCTGCAGCCCGGTCGGGAGCACGGCGCAGCGCCTATGCGACAATGACGCGCCGACCCACAGGAGTGAAGACAGGTGAAGGGGGGGGGGGGGGGAAGAGGGGTAGAGCTGGAAGAAGACGAAAAAATGCTGACTCTCCCTTCTTAGGAGCACGGCTCAGCCTCCGACAATGGTGCGCCCCCCCCCCCCCCCCCCCCGTGTTCTCTCCCCCCTCCACAGCATGTCGTCTGTGTGCTACGTGGATTTTTCAATGCATCGCTTGTTCTAAGTGTCGCTACGTGAAAACTTTCCCTACACCATGTTGTAACCGCATTTTTTATCGTAGTTCCCGTGCAATAGTCGTAACATTAATGAAATCCAGAGTTTGACGGAATCCCGTTTGGTCGGGAGGGGGCATTGCAAAAGAAGAAGAAACGCCGACCACAATAAAATCTATTTAAAACAAATTAAACGAGACGTTTCGGCTCCCACACGGGAGCCTTGTTCACAGTGAAGTTAAAAAAAAAAAAAGAAAGATCTCTTCCTTCTTATGAGCATCTTTTTTTTTTTTTTTTGAACTTCACTGTGAACAAGGCTCCCGTGTGGGGGCCGGAACGTCTCGCTTTCTCTTAAATTGTTTTTATTGTAGTCAGCCTTTCTTCTTCTTTTGCAATAGTAACATTAAATGCGACTGTTTCTAAACGCACGTGGGAAGCAATCGTTGAACGAGATTTTTACTTCAAAATGATAGGTATGGGACAAAAAGACAGCGATGAAGTGAAAACACGAACTGGCAAACACGTGTCAAACACGTGTTTTATGTTCGTTAACGATTGTTTGTCTTGGTGGGCTAGTTGATTTGGAAGGTTTTTACCGAAAAAAACGTGTCTACACTTCTTCCCGGTCTTTCTTGCGCCATACCTATTTTTCTCAAGTAATGAACAACTAGCTCAGCAACACTCCTTGTTGAGCTTTTTACTACTTTCACAAGGCAAAATTATGTGACATCCCTGAAGCAAATGCGTTTGTTACGCTTGACCACAACATGCGCGTGTGTAAATACGTGCACACCCACAGCCAAGAGACTATTCGTGCAGTTTATAAGCACTCACACCATGCGGTCAGCGGCTGAAAGGTGTAAAGGATATAGCGTTAGAAATATGATGTAAGGCCCGGTTTATGCACAGATTTAGTATTTACATAAAACTTCTTCCGTTAAATGTATTCCTGCTGGAATGATTGGGCGAATCCTGAGGCTGGATATATCAGTAAGTTCTACCGACCAATGGCAAAAACATCTATGAAAGAGTTGGACTTTGAATGTAAGTTCAGTTTTTGTAGCGTTGAACAGCTCGTCAACGAAATGGCCCTCTAATGCGAGTCAGTCTGAAGGCCGCTTTTTGGGTAGAAAAGCCACAGTGCCAGTGACAACTGTTAGTTAATGTCCTTGCAGAAACTAAGAGGATGCAAGCTATTTACTCGGCGTTACATCACGCCCCGAATAGTACATGCGGCATTAGCACGATACAATGCATGCGTGCACTTTCTTATTTTTGCTAGTACACCAATCCATGTAGCAGCTTTCTGCAGCTTAGGCGAGTAATATTCAAGCGCTTAATGCTCTATGGCATTGCAAGCTTGTGTTCGACGTCGACCTACAGTAGATTGCCAGCATGTCAGCGACGGTTTTATTTAGCCGCTCGGTGAGGCCATTCGTCTGCGGATGATAGTTGCGGTTGTCCGTCGGTGACTTGTATGTCAAGATGGTTTGCGTTATTTCCGCCGTAAAATCCGTACCTGTGTCAGTGACGACGACTTCTGTAGCGCCGCGACGCAGGAGGACGTTCTCAACAGGGCAATATATAACTGTCTGAAGGAAGACAAGAAGGTATTCCAGCTTCGTCAATGAAAGCTAACCAACAATTGACTCAGCCAACATTACTTTAAGAGCGGCAACAACACTGGAAAAAAGGCCCAATTCTGCTTGTGAAAGCCTTCAGCTGCCGATATCAGTTGAAGCATCTGATACACGGCAGAATGACGGCAAGCTCGGCCCAATGTTGCCGGTGAAAGCCGTCGGCTAAGCCGATATCGATGGAAGTACGGCAGGACGCCGGCAAACTCGGCCCAATGTTGCCGGTCAAAGCCATCGGCTAAGCCGATATCGGCGAAAGTACGGCGGGAGGCCGGCAAACTCGGCCCAATGTTGCCGGTGAAAGCCATCGGCTAAGCCGATATCGGCGGAAGTACGGCGGGAGGCCGGCAAACTCGGCCCAATGTTGCCGGTGAAAGCCGAACATCGGCTGAAGGACGGCAAAATCGGCCCAATATTGCCGGCGAAAGTCAACGGCCCCGCCCATATTGGCTCCATGCCGGCAACGACGGACCGTGGTTGGGCCGCCCACAGCCGCCTTAAAACCAATATCGGCCCGACGTTGTGTGCTGCCTGGGTCGAGAAGGGACATAAAAGCTTCTACAGCCATGCCCGCGGCATTCTGGAAGGCAACAACACCACTCTCATCTATGCAACCTTTAACACACGCAAACAATTCATCGTGCGGCACAGAATAAAACAGATCCTCAACATCAATCGAGAATAAGTACCCTATCGAAGGATTCGTGGAAAGAAAGCGGATAACACACGAGGAATTCTCAGTCCGAAACGGGTCTTTCGCAGCAACCAAGTTTAACTGTTTCATTAAAAAACGACTAATCACGTTTTGCCAGGTGCCTCGTTCACTCACAATTGTCCTGAAAGGAACGTCCGGTTTATGCGTTTTGGCGGTGAAAAAAACCGAAAGGGCGTTGTTCTTGCTAGTTGCAACAGACCGGGCAAGTTTAGCAAGATCCAAGTCCTTACACAGAGCCACCGCCTTGCTTTTCACTCTTCTTTCAGCAGCTTTTATCTTGATGAAGTTCTTGTCGACCGCCTTTCCTGCCTTGAAGCTGTATGAATCCGCATCCATTGCCACAAAGCCACCGCTTTTGTCTGCTTGAAGCAGGCAAAGATTGTTGCGCTTGAAATATTCATATTCAATCTGAATATGAACCGACTAGCCCAGCAACGTGTACTTCTAGATGATGATTATATACAGGGGACGAAGATGAAGGACAAATGCTGTGAATATTGTGCTTACACTAATTTCCCCTTCGCGCGGAAGCGGCCAACCTGGCCGCTGTTTACGTCGGTGCATTACGTCGCACGAATGGTTTTAAGCGTGACACGTGAACAACCTCCGTGCCACGGGAACGGCCATCGGAAGGCATGACAACGGGAGTTACCCGATAGTTCACAGGCGACGTCTGGTCGACAATTGCGTACGGGGCGATAAAACGGGGCTGAAACTTGTCCCACTGGCCAGGAATCCGCGTTGGGGTCCACAGCAGTACTTCGTCTCCAGGATTGAACTGAACGACGTGGTGAACGTCATTGTAGCGAGTCTTGCGCTCTTGTTGACTTGCTTCCGTATTGAGACGGGCGCGGTGGCGACAAGCGGCCAGGCGAGAGAGTAGGTGCTCACTCGATGACGCCGACGACGCCACAGGGACATCAAAAAAGGAGACGTCGAGCGGTGATGTCGGTTGACGGCCATAGACGAGAAAGAATGGGGAGTAACCCGTGGTGCGCTGCGTAGCGGTATTATACGCAAAGGTGACAAATGGCAGGATGGTATCCCAGTTGGTGTGGTCGGCGTTGATGTACATGGAGATCATGTCGGACAGAGTTCGATGAAAGCGCTCCGTGAGGCCGTTAGTCTGGGGATGGTAGCTGGAAGTCGTCTTATGGATGGTGTGACAAGCATGGAGAACGTCTTCTAGTAGTTTCGAGAGAAACGCCTTGCCGCGGTCACCCAAAAGGACGCGCGGCGCGCCATGTCGCAAAAAGATTGCCTCCAGGAAGAAAGTGGCAATGTCCTCCGCTGATCCTGAAGGGAGTGCAGCTGTCTCAGCGTACCTTGTCAAGTGGTCAACTGCGGTGACAATCCATCGCTTGCCGCTAGCTGATATTGGCAGTGGTCCGTAGAGGTCAATCCCAATGACTTCGAATGGAGCGTCAGGACACGGAAGAGGTTGTAGCAGTCCGGCCGGGGATGAAGTGGGTCGCTTGCGGCGCTGGCAGAGCGGGCATGACGCAACATATCGCGCTACGCAGGTGGAAAGTCCAGGCCAGGCGAAACGACTGCGGATGCGTTCATAGGTTTTCTGAAAACCGAGGTGACCAGCCTTGGGGTCGTCGTGAAATGCTTCCAAAATTTGTGGTCTTAGAGAACGAGGAACGACGGGAACCCAGCGCTGTCCTTCGGGGTGGAATACAAAGCGGTACAGGATTGAATTTTCAATCTTGAAGTCCTGCAACTGTCGACGGGCGCGGGCGTTAGGAGGACGAGACGAGCCGTGAAGGCGTTGTAATATAGAGTTGCAGTAAGCGTCGCCGCGTTGGTGAGACGCAAACGTCTCGTTGCGGAAGGAAGGAAGCACATTGAGAGCGGCGAGCGAATGAAGTGACGAAGACGCGTTGACGGGGTCGCTCGCGCATGACGACAGGCCAGGTGTGTTTGAGGAGGAAGGTAATGGACAACGGCTAAGGGCATCCGCATCGTTGTGTTTCTTGCCGGATTTGTACGTAACGTCGAAGTCGTATTATTGAAGACGAAGTATCCAGCGACCAAGACGACCACACAAATTCTTCAACGTCGACAACCAGCACAAAGCGTGGTGGTCAGTCACGACGGTGAAGTGGCGGCCGTGGAGGTAAGGTCGAAGTTTCTGAAAGGCCCAGACAACAGCGAGACACTCCTGCTCGGTGATGGTGTAGTTTTTCTCGGCTGCTGTGAGGGTACGACTTGCGTATGCGATCACGCGTTCGCCAGACCGCTCATGTCGTTGCAAAAGTACAGCGCCGAGTCCATGCCCGCTGGCGTCAGTATGAAGGAAAGTAGGTGCGGTGTCATCGAAATGACAAAGCACTGGCTCAGACGTGAGGGCACGTTTCAAAGTGTCAAAAACCATTTCGCACTCGTCCGTCCATACGTATGACGTTCCCGAAGAAAGAAGTTGGTGAAGCGGTGCAGCAATGGTGGCGAAGTCTCGTACAAAGCGCCGGAAGTACGAGGCGAGGCCAAGAAAGCTGCGCAGCTCTTTGGAGCGGTGAGGCGTCGGGAAGCGAAGAACGGCGGTAATCTTGTCGGGATCAGGCCGAATGCCATCTTTGCTGACGAGATGACCCAGTACTTTTATACTTTTGCTTGCAAAGTGGCACTTTTTGGTATTCAGCTGGAGACCAGCAGCTGCGAGACACGTCAGAACTTCGTCTAGGCGCTGCAAGTGTTGTTCGAATGTTGAAGAAAATATGACTATGTCGTCGAGATAACATAAGCATGTCTTCCACTTAAGGCCCCGCAGTACAGTGTCCATCATTCGTTCAAAGGTTGCTGGCGCATTGCAGAGGCCGGAAGGCATGATGTTAAATTCGTAAAGCCCGTCGGGTGTGGCAAAGGCAATTTTTTCCTTGTCGTCCTCGTGCATGGGAATTTGCCAGTAACCTGAGCGCAGGTCAAGGCTGCAAAAATATTCCGCTCCTTGTAAGGAATCTAAGGCATCATCAATGCGGGGCAAGGGATATACGTCTTTTCTGGTGATTTTGTTCAATGCACGGTAGTCAACGCAGAATCGCACCGAGCCGTCTTTCTTGCGCACGAGAACGACAGGTAACGACCAAGGGCTTGCGGAGGGGCAGATGATGTTCTGCTTCAGCATATCACCAACGTGCTTGTCGATGATCTCGCGTTCGCTAGAAGAGACACGGTATGGTCGGCGGCGGACGATAGAAATTCCGTCGGTGTGTATGCGATGAGCTGCCGCCGAAGTCTGCCCTAGAACAGGGGAATGTGCGTCGAACGAAGATTTATGCTTCGACAATAATGCCAGTAGTTCGTCGGCTTGCGACGGAGTCAGATCCGTGCTGATTGCATTGGCGAGAGCCGTGGTTGTTGGAGCATCTGTAGGTGAGCGTGATTGCACCGCACTGGTATTCGTGGTCACTACAGAGACAGGTTGCGTGTCCACGCCGCAAACTACAGCAGTGCCTTTTGGAAGCAGAATCGGCTCATTGGTGACATTGAGTACAGCGAGAAAGGCGGTGCCGTTGACGAAGCGAACAAGACTCGACGCTAGTGCGATCCCTCTGGATATACAACGGGCTAATGGGGTGACTAGGACGTCACCATGCTCAACGAAGTCTGAAGCAACCGTAATAACGTGCTCGTGGCCAGGTGGCACCAGCAAATCGTTGACGGTTCGTAGGCGGTGACGCGACGAATATTTCGGGCCGATGTCATCAGTCTCTCGGATATGCACGAGTCTTTGTCGACACGAGATGGAAGCGGCAGCATCAGAAAGAAAGTCCCATCCTAAAATAAGCATATATGCGCAGGAAGGCAACACGGCGAACTGAATATGGTGCCGGATCCCATCAATAAAAACTCTAACGGCGCACTGTGCTGATGGCTGTATCTTAAAGTCGTTTGCGCTACGTAAGGGAGTGCCATGATAAGGTGTGGTAACCTTACGTAGACGAGAACATAAATCCGCATGAATAATTGAAATGGCAGCCCCCCGTGTCCACCAATGCTTGAATAGGCACCCCTTCAGCGTACACTAATAACAAGTTTGCCGGGCCCTCTGGAGGTGTTGGTGTTTGTCCGAGCGATGCAGCTTTCCCTCCAAAAACTGCACCAGCTAGTTTTTCCGAGCTGTAGTCAGAGATAGGAGCGACCGGTCGTAGAGGCGATGTTGAGCGTCGCAGAGGCGAAGGGGACCGGCGGCGTCCCGGATGGTAGGTGCGAGGTGCGTCGGGTGGAGAAGACGGGGAGAGAGAACGTGCTGGAGGGCGCTGCTGGAACTGGCTAGGAGATGGGGTCGAATCCCTTTCGTAAGCGTCGTAGCAGCGGCGTTCGTCCTGCTGGCGTTTGCGGCAAGATCGTGAAATATGGCCCCGAATGCCACATAGTAACATGTAGGGCGAAACGAGCGCCAGGGGCCATAAAACGCAGGAGGAGCTGGGACAGGCGAACGTGGTGCAAAGGCTGCTAAGGTGGGCTGAGCAGGAACAGGATGCGCGTGCTGAACCAAGGCAGGTGGCATGGCAGCGATTTGCGCATACGTCGCGGGCGGTGTTGGTGGCGTCGGAGTTTCGGATGTGAGAGCGCAAGCCATGGATGACAGCTCCTCTTTGATGATGTCGCGCAGTCCTGCAGACGAGGACTGAGGCCGAGGGGCGGGCGCACATGACAGCCCCTGCGCTTGAAGCTCCTCGCGAATCAGAGTGCGAATCAGCGTACGCAAATCCGCATCCGAGGAAGGCCGGACGTCACAGGCGTCTGGGTGCAATCGGATGGCTTGCAGTGCATCAAGATGCTGGCACGTGGAGATGACGTCCTCGACGGTGGTGGGGTTTTTGACAGCCAGAGCGTTGAACGCGACCTGACCTATCCCTTTAAGGATGTGTCGAACGCGGTCAGCTTCTGCCACCGCCGAGTCCACGCGGCGGCAGAGGGCAAGGACGTCTTCGATGTACGAAGTGTACGTCTCCCCTGGGTGTTGGGCGCGCCCGTCCAGCTTTCGTTTCGACACTTCAGAATGAATGTTTGGTGTCCCGAAAATTCTCCGGATCTGGTGAGCAAAGGTAGGCCAATCAGCAAAGCTGCTCTCGTGGTTAAAAAACCACGTTTTTGCGACGTCGGACAAGTAGGCGACGTGACGAAGTTTTTGAGGTTCGTCCCATTGGTTATACACACTTGTCATGTCGTACTCATTCAGCCATACTTCAACATCGTCGCGTGGAAGACCGGTGAAGATGGGTGGGTCCCGCGGGCGAGCGGTAACGGTCCACGGGGGGGTGAGTGGTTGGGCGGAGATGTTGGATGGTCCGGGCAGCGTTTCTTGGGCCATGACAGCGGATAGGCGCAGCAAGCGGCGACCCGAACGAAGCTCCAGGGGGAACTCGACGTCGTAGAGGACCTGGGGATCGAAAGCAACCTCCACCACTCTGCAAGACAGCAGCACCGTTGTGGTCTCGACGACGTTTATTCGACAGAGTCGCCTAACCAACCTTTAGAACGAAGAAGACGCTCACAGTGATGATGATTATATACAGGTGACGAAGATGAAGGACAAATGCTGTGAATATTGTGCTTACAAGATATATATATATATATATATATATATATACATATATATATATATATATATATATATATATATATATATATATATATATATATATATATATATATATATATATATATATATATATATATATATATATATATATATATATATATATATATGAAGCGACAGGGAGAATAATGTAGAAGAAGAGCAAGCCGGGCCCCGCCCCCTCCGGCAAAATGAAAACTTTCCGCCTATGGTTCATAGGATGTCCGATGCACGAGGTAGACACGTGTTAACATAGCACGAGAGCGGGCCGCGTCAACGCGCTTGACAAAAAAAAAAAAAAAAAGATAGCATGACGCCAGTGCCCTCTGTAATCTAAACGCAAAGGCACACGAAGGCACATTAGAACCTCAAAGATTCGCGCACACAATCTCGGAGGCCGTGACGCGCCTGTGAAGGTTTATTCTGATCGTTGAAAAGTATTTCTCTTGCACCGTGCTTCTGACGATTTGCCGGTGCGGCGCGCATGCCCGGGTTTGCGTTCCCGCGCTCGCACGTGTTCGGCGCGTCTTCCGCGACAGCGCCGACAGCACCTCTTCGTACCTGGGCGGTAGCGCACGTTCGTACGTCGCGGGGTGAAAATCGGTTCACAACAACCGTACTCTATTTTATTGCAGGCCAACGGGCCTTGGCCGGAACGAAAGGATTATTCTTATCACCCCGAAATTCGTATGAGCTGTGATCGTATCACCGACGTTTCACTTATATGCACCGGACCTACCGCACTTCCTCCTAAACTCACCAAGCAACCTTTGCAACTCCATGTTTCTTTTGTAAAAGGTGTTCTTGGTTCTCTGCTCGAGTGATCCTTTCTCATGAAATCTGTATCTCCCACCAGTGGCGTAGCCAGGGGGTGGCACACCCCCTGGCTACGCCACTGGTTACGCCCCCCCCCCCCCCCCCGAAAACAATTTTTGCCTACGCCCCTATCTCCCCAGTCGAAAAATCCGTCAGGGCACTCCTAACTGACAGCCAGGAATCCTTGCACGTCGGTCAGGAATCTCTGACTGAGTCACAATTAGAGGACCTTTGCAGTTAGGATCAATTAGGATCGCTGCCCGTGGTCGTGCAGCACAGTCAAGGATGGCTGACGGTAGCCTCTCGTCACGGGCAGGGTGGCTGCCCGGGGTAATGCAGTCCGGTCAGGTTGGCTGGCCGTAGCCTTTGTCACAGTCAGGATCGCTGCCCGTGGTCATGAGCTCGGTCAAGGAAGGCTGACTGGGCCTTCGGCTGGCTTAACTGTCTGCACGTACGCCGAGCAGCTCAATCAGGAGGTGCAGCTAGCTGTCGACTGATCAACCGTCGGTCACGCAATAAGCCCCAGCGGCAGCATGACACGCCGCCAAAACTTATCCGATGCGTTTTAAAAACCAACTATAGTGTAAATAACAATCAGATTTTTGTTATACGTTGGCAGTGGCGCGATGCACGATATGCCGTGTCGATCCGTAGCGCGCATGCAGGCTTCGTGCCGATCGAAGACGGCGATATAGTGTCTATACAATTCATTTTTGTCATATACGTTGGCAGTGGCGCGACGGACGACGATATGTCACGTCGATCCGTAGCGCGCAATCAGGCTTCGTGTCGATCGAAGACGATCGATCGATCGAGGAACTGTGATCGCGTAAGCTCAAACTGCAGCTCTCGATCGCGCGCTGCATCCGCCGAAGAGCCAAAATGACAATATAAAGCATCGACGGCGCAAATTTCACCACGCGCCCGCATTTATCGCATTCAAAACCAATTAATATTTCTTCTGAAGTTGGAGCCTAGCTTCCGCAGATGCTAGTGCATGGCCGACATAGTTCGTAGGCCATCGCCACCAGCGGAATTTAGCAAACGAACATATGTTTTCACATTGTATAACTGTTCCGGCGACAGCGAGTTAACAAAAAAGTGTACGAAAAAGAGTCTCGCGCACCCTTCACGCACGCTCCGTAAAGTGGCGCGTTCCCTGAGCCATCGTCGTGCTTGTGACCCGCATGTGCCTGCCCCGTCGCCTACTTGATGGCGTAATCACTGTCTGGCATCCCCTTATCATCGGCACTACGCGTGAATTAAGCGCACGCGCCAGCCTGCCCTTCTTAACTCACGAACTCCTCCGCCATCCCAGCCGTCGTTCCCATGAGTGTTCGTGCACCTCCCTTTCGCACAAGCGAAGACTAGAAACGTTTCTGCTCTCTATCCAGCGACTCGTGATGGCCATCGCAAAATACCCCACCCCTCCCCACCCCACCCCTCTTTTTCTTTTCCTCTGTGCGTGTATTTGTTCTTCCGCTTCTCTCTCTCTTCGTGTCCCTCTCTTTTCTTTTGCCCTCCGGTGACGGGCTAGCAGACGCACACGAGTAAGGGAACTTCCTTTCTTCCTAGCCTCGATCACGTCACCCGGGGGTTCACACATTGCATTATTGTGCAAATAAAGATTATGATATAATTAAAAGAAGGACACCGACTATGAAAAAGAATGCGAAAGAGATGTTTCGGCTCCCCTGATGGGAGACTTGTTCACAATGAAAACGAGGACGAATGAAGCAATGTTTATGAGGGCTTTCAAATATGAGGTAAGCAGCAGGTGCTGATAAAAGGGAGGGTACCGTCATTTCGGTTCAATGTATGATCCGTCATGTGAATTAGATTCTAAGTGATGTCCTGAAGACAGTTTTTTCTCTTTTTCCAATCATGGCATTATCTCAATCGACTTGATGGCTCAAGTTTTCAGCGTGCTCTGCTAAGATGGGCGTGGCGGGGTTCAAACCTCCCCGACCGAAATTTTTCAATTTTGCTTGCCTATATATACACACACACATACAAGCGCACACACGAACATACATAAAGTATGGTTGAACCACCTCCCCCCCCAAAAAAAAAATTTCTGGCTATGCCCCTGTCTGCCAAGGCATTCGAAGACGCTTTTTTTTTTGTTGACATCATTGACATGCTGTTTAACCCACTGTTAAAAATTTCCCGTCTCGCTGATATATACACAGTCAAAGTCTCAACATGGGATCCGGTAAACGACACCAGGAAACTTTTCTTTTGGAAGCTTCTCTTTCACATTAACGAGCTGATGCAATTTCAGTGTAGGAACATGGGCTACTTGGACGTTGTAATGGCGTAGAATGCGGGCAAAATCCTCGCTCACGTAGGCACGTACAGTATAGCGGCACATTTTCTTGTGAACACATGGTCAGGTCTCGGCGGCTGAGACAGCTGGTGTTCCACCGAGTTCAACAAAGACTTCGGGTAGCCACACGCTGAGAGATCTCGGTGCACTTGCTGTAGGTCAGCAGCCCTGCTACTCGACATTGTGCACGTGCGGTTGGTTCTGCCGACAAGTGAGGCAACCAGCGATCTCTTCTGGTTTGTCGGGTGCATCGAGTCATAATGCAGGTACCTGCCAGTACCTGTCTCAATTCTATCATGTTACTTCTGGGCCAGACGTGCCTCCGTCAAGATCTCGGCTTAAATAAAAATTATTATTATTATCATTAGTAGTAGTAGTATTATTAGGAGCAGCTGTTTCTCACCTTGTGCAATATAAGAAACGGCCAGCTGTGAGCATGCAGTAGGTCTCGAATATCGCTTAATCTGTAATTATTACTGAACTTGCACGCTGCATGCAGTGACGTACGTATAGACACACACGCACACAAATGTTACTTGCATAGTGAGAGGGGTTAAGGGGTTCCACCCACCCTCCACCCCCCTGATAGGCCACTAATATGCTGACTCATTGTATGCTGTCTGTGTGTACAAAGTGTAACGTACGCTACATCCAAACTTATGTAATGGTGGCAACAGTTGAAAGTTACACCCATAGTGATAAGAAATAAAATAAGTATAGTAGGTGTCAATTAGTAGGTGACATGAGCAAATGGGCCTGTTTAAGCATCCTCTAATTAGTTTTCAAGATGCTGCAGAGTGCCGATATGCAAAACATGCACCATGCAGTGACCCCTTCAATACACTGCAACGTGCAAGCGGAGCAATCACAAATATCTGCTTTTCCCTAACGTGTCTGTGTGTCAGCAATCATCGTTGTTTTTGTGAGAAAGCTGCACCGCGCTGTCTAAATGAGTGCGCAAAATGAGCAGTATAGCAGGAAAGAGATTGAGCCTTTGTTTGACTAAATGCATCAGTATAAATGGCATAGTTGGTCCCTTGACTATGCATGCAATGCAACACTGCTAATGTGTGGAAATCTGTGTGCCATATTACAACGGACATGCGGTGTCAGCAATTTGGGGAGGAGGTGGCCATACGTGGTGATATAAACAATGCTAGCATGGAGGCTCTACAAATATAATTGTGCAATATATGAGTCAACATTCACATGCGAATGTTGACATTTAATAATGTGAAAGCTTAATTCTGACTGCAATTACATTAACACTTATAAAAAATGTTTTTAAATGTTAACATAGTTATAGTCAGTATTAAAACTACGGGTGTGCAAATATTCGAGTTCCGAATTCGAATGGAATAGTTCTTAATCAAATAATTTGATTCGACTTTCGAATAGCTAGTATTCGAAGTTTCGAATGATTCGCCTGGACGAATATCTAAAGAGCTGCAAAGGCCAACGGTGCAACTTGGTTCTGTTGGGGGGTGGCTAAAACTAAAGCTAATGTTGTTACTGAAGGCCTTCCGTTAAAACTTTCACCGATATACTGGTTCAAAAGTGAGCACGTGTTTATTCTAAAGGAGATTGTGCGATTTCCGCACGCCATGGCTCCAACAGAAAAGGCCAGAAAACAGTCTGGGAGACCGTTGAACTGCTATCGTCAAAAAATAACAAGCACTGAGCTTGGACCTTATAGTCAAGAGGTTCAAAAATACTTGACAGGGCTCCTGACCCCAAGAAAGGATGATCCTTTGAAATAGTGGAAACTGCAAAGAGCCACACTTTATTCAGGTATTGCCAAAATTGCTTTGTGAAACCTTCCAGTCCCCGCTACAGAGGCGCCCAGTGAGCACATGTTTCCAACTGCAGGAAATAAACACCGTAACATCATCGCGAGAAAGTTTGAAGCAGGGTCACGTGGAACAGCTTGTGTTTCTGCATAACAATTTGTAGTCTTTCGGAGGCAGTCACTCACTGCGTTATGTGCTCAAGGACATGTGTGGATTGCATTTCTTTGTTCGTTATTTCAATTTTCAACAAAATCCTTGGTATTCGGTATTCGATTCGATATTCGACATTTTTGGCCACTATTCCGCACTATTCGATTCAAATTCGATTCGAGATGACATTTCACTATTGGCACACCCTTAATTAAAACAGCTTTCACATTATTAACTGGTGCCATCTTTGCGTATGCACTGAGCTCATCAAGAACATTCCTCTAATAATTGATTTTAACATTACGACCACTCGTATAACTTGTTAAATGCAAGAAACGACCCAAGTGGAGGGGCTTCATGGTGCTATGCAGTAGCTGTTGTCAACTACGAGGTGATATCATTGCCATTTCTGATGACTCCCTCTTTTGTCATTCTTTATCAGCTCACCTACTTCGTGATGGCCCTCCCTAGTCACCTGATGTATTCCTTCTCCCTACAACTTTCTTTCTACATGTGACGATATGCCGGCTTGTTTTTTTCTTTTTTTTTGGAGCATTTTTTTTAGTTCATATTTTTCCACTAGTACTGTATAATTTGACCGTGTTTACTATGTTCATTTCTCTTACTAACGTTTTTGTTTTGTTGCATTTTATTGAGTAGCAATTTTATTTGCTTTAGTTCATGTTTAGTTTCATGTAATACATGATGTCTTGTTTTGTTGTTTTGCATTTTTCATATGTTGTAACCCGCTCCCCTCTGTAATCTTTCGGCGATTGAGGGTAACAAAAACAAAAATAAATAAATAAACTGACATAATATTTGATCTCACAAGCTTGAACGTGCGTTCATTTTTAGTTTCTCATTCATGCACTGAAGCGATAGTAACCATGGCATGTCATCCGGAAGCAGCACTAAGGCTCACTTATGTTCCCTTACGTTAAGTTTACTTCTCCAAGAAACAAAAAAGGAGCTATACAGGGGACGAGTGGTTAACGCTGCCGAACTCTTTTGTTACCGCACCTATTCATGTCTGTGATCGATAATTTCAACAGGGAAGTGACTGACGATGAGGCATATGTACTAAGCACATGCACGACAATTCTGTCTTACAAACTCTCAAGTGATGTTTGGAATACAAATGTTGTATACTCACTTCATTTTTACAAATATAAAAGGTATTTTCATCTTAGGTCGCATTTTTGTTGAAGTAAATAGCGATGCTTTGCAAGCCCTTGAAGGCTCAAAGTATTCCCTTACTTCGCATGTTTATGTTTAGGACTTGAGCTTGCTTTACACCGTAATATGCACAAGTGCAAAAAAAAGAAGCTTAGGCAAAAACTTTAGGCTAAAAGTATAAAATTTAATTCCTTTCTTTCGTGCATCATACCGGGCTGGCCTCTATGTTCCTGTTTAAAGAAACTAACAAAAAACAAAAAAAGGAGCTAGACAGGGGACGAGTGGTTAACGTTGCCGAACTCTTTTGTTACCGCACCTATTCATGTCTGTGATCAATAATTTCAACAGCCGATTCTGACATGACAGCTTTTCCAGCACTGTACCGAGTAATTCGTCCGATTGGACTTGTAGAGTCAATGGAGACGTCATGCTCATGGGAAGAAGTAAGTATTAGCTTTGAGAAACTATATAGTGTGTATGCAGTGGCAAAAGAAGACATGGCTGTCATCCTCTGCTACATTTAGGAAAGCATGCTGCTCACGACTACACCTAACAAGAAATTTTCGTATTGAAAAGACCTATGAAATCAACAGTCAAATTATGTCCTCAGCTCTTATATGTGACAGAGCTGAGCAGGGTGACAATTGCCCGAAAAAACAAGCCAGATATTCACAGGTGAGCGTTGGTTTCAAACGCACGTGGCTTTATTTACTTTTTTTGTTTTTATTTACAACATTGCCCAGACATATTCCAGGTCCCTGGAAATAGTGGATATTGAATATAATGTACACTGCTGTAACATACACTTTTGCAACAAGAAAGAATGCTCAGCCTAACAGCTAGCACAATCGAAACTCCAAGAAAAGCATAAATAAATATAATAACTGACTGTCGTGTTAATGCAAACGTACGTGTGAATACAGATATGAACAGCATGACAGTTATGCAAAGATATATGACGGCAATTCTTTTTCAAGGTCCAAATGGCTGCAGAATAAAAAAACCACAGCAAAAATCAAAAGTTTCATTTGGAACATTTTTATTTGGACAAATGTCTTAATCTAGACGCCACTACAGTTGAGACATTTGCCGTAGTGCGGTACCAACTTTCCTATACCCTCATCAAAAAAGGCAGTCAGCTGGGTTTTCAGCGAATTCTGTATGCTGGTCTGCAGTTTGTTGTCCAAGTCGAACTCCTCTCCTCCCAGCTAGCATTCCAGGAGAGCAGAGGTGCTAATCAGAGGCAGCCAAGCCCAAGGTGTACAATGAGTAGTGAAACATTGCATCGAAATATGCTGCAAGACGTTCTTTTGCTGCAGCTCCACTGTGCAACCATGCATTGTCATGAAGGACAATGCTTGATGATAACATTCCTCTTCACCTGTTCTCATTTGTCCATCGTACACAGTCAAAAGTCACACTACACAAGGCTGCACTGGTGGTCATGCCACGTTCCCTGATTTCCACCAAGAAAACATCATGTTTATCTGAGAACAAAGTAACCATACAAATAAACCATAATGCATACAGTTTTAAGTGCTCTTTTGTTTCTTTAGTATTGGCACGAACCAGTTTTCTGTATGCCTGTGTTTCGGCCTTCTTGTTACCTGTATTTGTCTCATGTTCCTGAGCAATGTATGGGTGGGGGGGGGGGGTTGTCAGGCAGTTGCATCTGCCTTTAGCCCTCTCATCCCAGACAATGACTGTCTGAATAAAGTTCAAATTCAAATTCTATCGTGGGATGATTTGGCTTTGCCATCCTGACCCATTCGCTGTGTTTTGTGATGGTCATTTAGCATCTTGGGAACCATGCTCGCTCAGTTTACGGTACTGGAATTTCTCGCAATAATATAAAAAGCAAATTATGAAATTTCTCGAAATGAATTACTCAACACAGAAAATGTGAATTGACTGATCCAATTGCTGAACAAGACCATCGGTTGACGCTCACTTCCTTCCCTGC
This sequence comes from Rhipicephalus appendiculatus, assembly GCA_030522465.1. Classification (NCBI taxonomy): domain Eukaryota; kingdom Metazoa; phylum Arthropoda; class Arachnida; order Ixodida; family Ixodidae; genus Rhipicephalus; species Rhipicephalus appendiculatus. The sequence continues at coordinate 269,747 of JALIZH010026318.1, forward strand.
CCGCCTTCATCATGAAGTTTCTGTACTGTTGCTGTCACTCATGAAAGTTTTACCATACACACTACTCAATCATTCATGAATTTCAGCTGGATTGCACCCCTCAAGTATGCAGAAATCAAATGACAGCAGCCTTTAGAGGGAGCCTTGTATGAGGCATGTTTACGTGCTGACTGAGTGCTGGAAATTGACAACCATAATCTCATGCAATAGACTAGCTCGACACTACTCAACACATCTGAACACTTTCAATGTAGTTTTCATTTCTCGACCTATCGGACCTTGAAAAAGACGCAGCCTTCATACGTGATCAAACGAGGCAATACAAGCGCAATAGAAAAAAAAGTGATCACTAGCTGTAACATAACACATTACAGTATGAAAGCAAACTGAGAATACAGGAAAGAAAACGCAAACGATGCATAAGTATCATCACAGATAGGGCTACTTCACCTGAGTTACATTAACATTTCAAGACTGCGTTTTATGATCTCACCAAACCCGCTACACTTGTAAACGTCATGTCTATTTTAACAGGCTCTTCATTGCAAGTTAAGTTGCGCCGAGAACAAGACACAACTAGTAATACACCAAGAAATGAATGTCTGCTACATGTTCAACATATGCACTGAGCATTTTTTGCCAGTTGCAGGTATTTCAGCTATGTTTCTCCAATGAAGTCCCAGCAAGGAGCAATGCTCATTACCGCTGTGGTGCAAAAGTCGCTTTGTGATGGTGGTGGTGTCCTAAGCTACTGGGCCACAAAAGAAGCGTTCCATTAAGACTGCGTCACACCCACAGCTGAATTTAGCGATGTGAACTCAAGCAGCAATTTTGACGATTACCATACCTTAAATTAAAGCTCTGATAGCAGCATTATTTCAAGCAGACCTGGGATATTTGCAGCTGTTCAAGCTCTGAAAATTTACCGCTATGTCTGTCGTTATGTGTTCATGTTGTCCTCGTTTTTGATCTGTGCTGCCATGAGCTGCCATTGGTAAGCATGCTCACATTTACGGACCTCAATGAGCTGTGAAGTCGAGCGCATGACGGAATGCCATCTGATGGGAAAGGTACATTCTAAACAAAAAAATAAAAACGCTAAACAGAATGATTACAATGTGCACGTGGCACACGTTCTAGTAAAAAAAAAGATGCGCCATCAACCTTGTGAGAGTGAAGGACCATTTGCCCAGGAAGCGTTTCCCCGGTGTTCTTTATGAGATAGATACCTTGCGAAGACTGCCAGGGTAATGTTTACATCAGGGAATCGGGTAATTACAAGAAATGTCTGCAGCAGCATGCCCGTAACATTAACTACAAGAGTGTCCTCAACAATGCTTTAGGAGTACACTTCATCATGAATGACCACAAGATTGATTGAGACAATGCAGGAATCGTTGCTACAGAAAAAAAAGTGACAGCATCGTGGCTACATCTAGAATCACTTATCATACAGACCAGTTTTAACATAATTAATCATAACAAAAATCTTAACCTGATCTATGCATGCTCTTTGCAGCGATCATTCAATTTAGTTTTTGGATGTAAAACCCAAGCAATTATTATTGGGCCCGTGGTTACAAACTTGCAGTCTTAAATTGCCATAACTAGTCCCTTTCCTTACTATTTGGCACTTCACATAAGTATGAAACATCATTCACAGTCAGAAACACACACTGACAAGCTACATCACCGCTCCTATAAAGACAATGGTTCTGAGCAGCTGGTGGATGGTGACACTCTACAATGTGTGGTACATCAAACATAACTGGCACGATCAGCAGCCTCTGACAATGAAAATATATGTTGCCTAAAACCACATAAATTCCACGTACAAAGCAATGTGAGCCATCTACCATTTTGACATAAGAAGAACAAGCCTTCTTCGGTGCTGAATAGTCAGACGTGTGTATGACCATGGTATCGACCTGAGCTCGAAAGTACTTCAGCATGTCCGGTATGCGGCCGAATTCAGAAATTAATAGAGTCTTTAGATACTCCGGGAGAGTGGATATGGAATGTGCTATACCTAGAGGGCATGTTTGTGAACATTTCTTGTATCTGACAACAATATCTTTCTTGGCTGCAGCTAGGTGGGGAGGAAGCTCCACATGCTTTTCTAGTTCAAGGTAGGTGTTATGCATAATACATCTTTCAGCAATTTGCATTGGCACATGCTTGGCAGCTGACACAAGCCGAAGGGCATGCCCAATCCCGTCCTCAAAGAGAAACGTGGATGTAGCCCACAGTGGGCCAAACATGCGTGTCGCTTTTGCGAGGTGCACTAACTGGTGGACATTAAATGTCATCGCTGCGTCACCGTACAACTTGGACATCAGCTGAACAAATGTTAGCAACGATCTTTCTGCGTAAGAAACATCTGTTTCAGAAACAGTGTCTTTGTTCAACAAAAATACAGCCTTGACAAGGAGGGCAAAGTGGGACATGTAATTCCGTGGTAAGAAGTCCAACAAGCATGGAACACTGTAAAACAGCAACCAATTGCGCCACTCAGTGGCTTTCCAGTATGCACGCTCTGACAGTGGTCTCCCTGTTCGAGAAAAGGTAATTGGTGACATTATGGCACGCAGCCTGACATCTATAAGTCTTATGCGCCGTCCCAGGTAGAATGCAGAGTCAGTGACTGAGAGCCATAACTCCACAAGCTGCCTTGCTACACCTTCAAGTACACAGTGCATATAGTCTGGCGGCAGTCCCCAGACAAGGTCGAGGCTTCGAAGCCTCACCAATGGTGATGGCCCCTTGAATCCTTCAACTGCCGCCTCTTGTCCTTGGGCCTTCCTCATTGCTTCCATCACACGACCATGGCTCCGATCAGCTGCTAGGTGGCCGCAGTAGAGGTACTTCACTGAACCTGTCGCAGAACAGCACGCATAAGAGGGCGACTAGTTTTCACAAATACAGATGTGGTTAATCATAAAAATGAAGTTCTGCCCATGCTAAAAGCACACGGAACCACTTTTAATAGTTCTGCATGAAAGGAATATACTAGAGAGGCCTTTAGGAACAGCCAACTTTAAATGGCTCGTGCAAACCCTGTACTACGGAGTCCCGACTTTTGGGCTAGTCGGTTCTTCGCAGTAATAAGACATAAATTTCAAACACCTTCTATTCTAAGCAAAAAACATGCCTCTACAGTTTTGAGTGACCGGTGTCTATTACTAGCAAAATGGAACCGAGATTGCACTCGCTGCTATGTGCACTCTCACACATATTTATTTTAAGGGGCCCCGCAACACTTTTACAGGAAATTGCACAACGACCACACCATTTATTTGCACTGATTTATGAGTGTCCTGCACAGAACTGTTTTCCAGTTTATCCAATAAAGTAAAGGTATGCAAAATTATTGCACGAGCCACACACATTTTATCACCTCGAGCATGCTGGAAGCTATGCAGGTGATGAAGCATGGCCCGAAAGTTATGTTGTCGCACATCAAGACTTTGAATGTGTTTTCTTTTTTTCTTTTTCTTTGGCCATATTAGCTGCTGCTTGTGGTTCCGATATGCATGATACAGGGCTTCAATTCTTCATTATTTCAACACACATAAAAGCTACAAAAAAACTCACCATCAACACAAGTTCCTTCCTCAAGGCACCAGCTGCACCCGTAATAACCATTAAATTGTTTCATGTTAAGTACTGATGCCCTCGCTGGAGAGTCAACACAACAGAGAACCACATGAACTGATGACTTGATAACAGCTTCAGCATGTGACCATACAACAGTTCCAATGTCTCTCACTTCTTCAACAAACCGCCTTAAGAATATCTGCATTGGTGGATGTTCCTTTGCGTACCAAAGTCCTGAAAGTGCAATATTCCTGCACCTGACATCAAAGGGAAGCTCATTGATCATGACTTGTATGGGCCAAATCGAGCTCTTCGAAGAATCGAACACTGGTGCGCCGTCGGTATTGAAGGTTAGCGTTAGGTCGCTCCATGCCATGCTCATCTGCCTACGAATGCTTCTGTAGAGGTCACCATCTGTGATGTCAGAGTACATCCCCAGCTCTCGACTAGCAGACAACTTTTGCAAGCTTCTAAAAAGGGGACCACTGACGTACTTGACTAAATCCGTAAGTTGTTGCCTCAAGTCAAACATGACAAAAAAGCTTCCACTTGCTACAAGCTCCTTAGTGGTTCGTTTCATATTACAGCCACTACAGACTACTTCGCTTTTTGCTGGCATCTCTTGAAAAATGCCAAGATAATCATGGCAGTACTCGCAATATAAATGGATCCTTAGTGCCTTCTTCTTGTCTTTCCAAAGCTTCCGAAATAAGTAGGTTGAGGATGGCACAACAGCCTCACCAAACAGGGTGTTCAGCAAGATGAGCGAACCCCGCACCTGCGCCCACGTCAGTCCTGCCGTCACAATATACGCCAAAACTAGCAGCAGAGCTTGTGCTTTCGTTGTCCTCTGGTGCGGAAGGGTTTCCTCGGACAGCTTTGCGAAATACTCGCTGAAGTCATTGGGAGCATCACTTCCACTGGCATCGTCATTCGCACAGTTGTCATCTGGATCGTTCGCACAGTTGTCATCTGGATCGTTCGCACAGTCGTTATCTGGATCGTTCGCACAGTTGTTATCTGGATCGTTTGCACAGTTGTCATCCGGATCTTCCAGACTACAATCCATGGTTTCACTGTCAGAAGTGTCAGAGGCAGACACTTCATCTATGCAACTGCTGCTCTGAGTCGGTTCTTCTGAAGCACACTGGAAGGAAGCAGAGTTCACAGAGTCCCCGTGCGAGGAACCATCTCTGGCACTTTGGTTGTTATTGCTACTGGTAGAATTTTGACTTGCATCATCCTGGAAGTGTGATGAGCTCTGCAAATGAAACAAGTAGGTAGCGTAAGGTTATGACTGAAACGACCAATATTCTGTATCTTTATTTGCAGTTAATACATTTGTCATTTACAACAGTACTACACGGTGTTTTTTTAGCCAATACATATTGTTCATAAAACGTCTATGACAGTTAGGCTCCAGTCGTTTTCGCGCACGAACTCGATGTGGAGGTGGAAATACTTTTCTGAAACTGAAGTGACATTCACGCGACTAATTAACAAAGCTTGTTAGTTTAATTTTAGTTATTGACTTGAGGGCAGTTGTTTATATTAGAAAGTTGAAGCACCGGCCAATTTGTAGCATACCCATTTTTAGAAATCACAAAAGCTGCACGAAATTAGTGATATTTATCATAAAAAATTTTTAAGGCGATGTCGCAACTAGCGGCACCCAGCGTGCAGGACATGTGGCCTCTCCGTCATACTTCTTGGATGTGGGCGCTAGAAGACGAGGACGAAGGGAAGAAGGACACACACACTGGCGCTACTGACAACGCTACTGTCCTTCTTCCCTTCGTCCTCGTCTTCTAGCGCCCACATCCAAGAAGTATGACAGACCAACAAGCCCGCATCGCCACCCTCTCCGTCATGACCAGACCGGAACTACCCATGACAGGGCAGTGATGAAATTTGAATCATGGTGTGCCAAAGCAGAATCTGTTGAGAAAAATCAGCAACCAATCTGAAATACACAAGTAAACAGCTTATTGTTTGTGTGCAATGTGTAGTGTTCTTTTGGTTCTTTCTTAAACTATGAACAGGCGTGAAAAAGTATTTCTCCTGTCTGCAACAAGAAGCACCACAGCAGCTACCCCTGAGCAAGCACCCACCTCCTTTCTTTGGGAGATTTCCAATATGCGGCCTCTTCTCCCCTTCCACCATTTTCGCTGTTTCATTCACAGTTTCTAGCCGCCTGACGAAATCCATGAATACAGTGAATGCATGCATATTCAACAAAGTGTTTCATTGGAAGCACAGGTGTACATTCTTTATTAGTGGCTCTTCTGACGTCATCTTGAATTCTGATCCATGACCAAGCAAGGGCCTCCACACAAATCTTGAATTATCCTTCACTGTAGGGGGGGGGGGGGGGCGCTTGCTCGGGATTTTACGGTATGCTTCCCAGACAAGGTGAAGGTTGACATTGCAACTTTCTTGCGTATAGCTCGAAATAAATGAATGAGCATCGAACACTACACGCAAAGGTCAGGCAATGCGCTGGCATAAGTGAGATGACCCGCTACTTTTCATGAAAAAATACGACCACAGCACACCTTCATTCAAATTTCGTCACTTGTCACGGGCAGTTGTGGTCTGACGTAATAGGCACTAGAGTGATCATGCTTCGCGCACTCTGGATGTGATTAGTTTCGATATTGCCCTTAAAACTTGATAATGAATATTTAAAACTATGTGCAACTATCGTGATTTCTAAAACATGGATGTGCCATGAGTTACAACTTTCTAAAATAAACAACTGCCCTCGCATATATAATCAAAAAGTTAGTCAACAAGCTTTTGTTAATTAGCTGCAACATTGCCATTTTATCTGCGGCAAAGTATGTCCCCCCTCACCGGCGTTGAGTTCATGAAGGAAAATGACGAGCTTGACTATCATGAAATTTTTATTAGAAAATCTGCATTTTCCAAAAAGAATAAAAAAGGGGGGAGGGGCAGAGTTCTTGCATATTTTTCTATAAATCTCCGACCGCAACAATACAGGCGCCGCGAATTATGTAAATGATTGCGACATGCACATTTGTATATGCTATCTTCACTGCTTTATACCGGCGTCAAGCGGACAATTTTCATCGGGATCAAGGTCGATCTGGATTGGGCTCGATCCGGACCAGGTGCTGCTGCTACACGGTCACATTTAATCGCTGTTAGGCCCAGGCGAAATCAAGACGATCGCGATTCGCCTGACGTCTGCGCAAAACTCTGTCCGGATTAGTTTGGACCATACAGCAGCGGCGATTGTTCATGGCGATCAAGAAATCCGATCCAGATCGACGCTTATAGCGATCAAAAGTGGCCATGTGACATCGGAATTACATAAGAAGGGGAATTGTTCGAGGGGCTCATTTCTGTGTTAAATACAATTAATGAAACCAACAGGCACATAAACTAAAGAAAACATTGGGGATCATAATTGTGTTGCCTTCATAACGCTGCATGAGTGAGGGTGTGTGTGCGCGGGTGCGTACGTTTCGGCACAGAGCGCACGTGCAAAGCAACGAATATGAAACGTGTTCGGCCTGCAACCCACATTCATAACAGGCACTCACCTGGGAAGTACTGGAATTCTTCGCTCTCTTGGCGGCATTTGCCAAAGTTTGCCTCGGAACCTGGACGCTCGACCCAGGCTCCAGATATTGCCTGTAACGTCGCCGCGGCTTCTCGGACATCGCGAAGTAAGCTGAAAAGCTCTATTTTAGGACCTCAAAGCTATCCAAGGCCGCTTTTTTTTATATACAGCAACAAAATAATAATGATGCTGTAGGATTAGACAACCTGACATGAAAATGAAAAAAAAACATCCGCAGTGTTGCTAGCACACTTTTCACCAAACGTTGCGCGGACTAACTAAACTGGGTATTATCTGTAACCAAGTGGGCTTTAGCATAAATTGGTATCACCGCTTGCCGACAGTTGGAAAAAAACTTGGCGGTGAAGCGTTTGAGTTGCTGCAGGCCAAAGAAACTCTTCGGAGCAATTAACAGGAGGCAGCTCTTGTTGACTAGCTCCTTTCTGGCAGGCAGACGGCGACAAGACTAATGCAAACTCTGTTTTCGAAGCAGCCAGCTTTCTCAAGGAATTGAACATTTTGTGACTTGAACAAGTGAACATTTTGTGATCTTAAAAAGACTAAGTAACCTGTACAAGACAATGCAACAGTGGCGTAGGCAGAAACTTGTTTCGGTGGGGGGCGCGTTCTTTATCGGAAATATAGGTGCCGGGTAGGCAAGTGTGGTCGAGTGTCAGTGCGAAACATGATCGAGGAAGAACGCGATACGTATTAAATTTTATATAGTAGGCTTAGCAGTGCTTTTGTCTGGGCAAGTTGGTGCGACATTTGCGAAAAATAAAACAGCACGAAAGACGGGACGAAAGACACAGTACGACAGGACCAGTGCTGAACCAACTGAGATTTTGTTATATCTGTACGTCGGTTCAGGTTGTTAAAAGATAGCATTCTGATTGTGGCTATTACTGGTTGTGGATGTGACGTCCTCATGGTGGTGACATGTGACACTATAAAAAGGCTGGTTCTTCAAATAAATCTCAGTTGGTCAGCACTGGTCCTGTCGTACTGTGTCTTTCGTCCCGTCTTTCGTGCTGTTTTATTTTTCGTTTATATAGTAGGGTTTTGTTTCCGATATGCACATCCCCTGTTGTTTCATCCCCTGTGCAATGGTGTAAAAAACCTAAGAGTGAGGGAGCGGGGTTCAAACCCCGATCAGTCTCCCGTCTACTAGCAGAAAGTGAATGTTTCATGTTGATGGCAGAACATAGGACTAACGTTTTATATCAAAACTAATAGCAACAAGACAGCCCTTGCCGCGTTACCTAAGCGCGGAGTGAAAGTTGTCGATATTGAAATTTCTCTCAGCATAGAGCGAAATAGTTCACCGTTGAAAGCACATTTAGGTACAAAGGAGCAGCGACAGCATATGTTTGTTATACTATTTAGCTTGCGGCGTTAAACTAAGGTCCGTGCCCTCAACTCAATATATAGGCACAAAGGAGTAGTGGTGGCATGTTTTTGCTGCTAATTGCTTGTGGCGTACGAAGGTCCATGACTTCAAGGCAATAGTAAACATAATGCCAAAGCTCAGTGCACCATGTATAATTAAATATAGCGACTTTTCTACAATTACTTTCGGTTTCGAAGTCTGCGGAAACAAGCCGTAATCGTCAGAAGAAAGCGTTAGGCAAACGTTGTGTTAAGTTCACGGTGACCTGAGGCTTCGCAGAACTTTTCTGTGCTTATGAGGTCCCTGGACTCGATACAAAGCTGAGAAACAACATATCACTACACCGCATCTGAGACAGCTGTACACCATAAAACATCTGCACCTCCTAGAAAATCATAGCTAAAAAATTGTATGCATTACGTACTGGTGACGCAATTTCATCGATGGTTGCCAGGGTTTTGTGAAAGTCCGATTCATATATATCACGTGCGATGTGTCAGAGCATTTAGCATTGGTATATGAAATGAAATATTGCTTCCTGCGGTCTCTCTCACTTGAACGTCTTCTTTTCAGCGTTAAGAAGAATACACGCTAAAAAGAAAACAACATACTTGTGCTTTTCGGAACTAAAGCTATATTTTGTATCCCAACGTGGCTTTACATAAATCCTTTCAATTCTTTGGCGTGGAGTGTGCGACGGCACGATCGTGCACTCGACGTAGGGATTATTTTTCACTCATAAATCGTTTGTATCCGAATGTGGCCTTCCACAATGGACGTTTTCCTTTCGAATCTTACACCTTCAATCAAGACCACTCTGCTTGTCGGTGGTTACAATATTTGCCTTGGCCCTCTTGCACGCACATACATGACTTCATTTACCATCACATTTAAGGTTACCAAAAGGGAAGTTCGAGCTAGCCACACCTTCTTCGCAATTGTTCTTTAATTTCAACCACTTTTAAAGCTGCATACTGAAATTTTTCGTGCGTGTTCATTTCGATAAGCATGCTAAAGAAGGATCGCGGGCTCTGCTTTACACATGGTGCAGTTGTCATACTGGCGTCACATTGTTCGCATGAAAGTATTAAAAAGGGGAAATATTGTATGTGTGAGTGAGCAGAGGCTGTCATTTACAACCTTACTTAATCGCGATGAACAGAACAATGAAATAAAAAAAAATAATAAAACGCTAAACACCATCACTACTAAGGTGGCCACCATTTCTCTGTTATATCCAGTAGGTGAATCGTACGGATGGAGCGTGTTCGTCGATGACACATGGCCAGCGGTTCACGTGCGGACTTTGTCGAGCTGTAACTTGTGTGGTGTTGCTTGAGTCCTTCTCATTGGAATATGTACGCACTCGTACAGTATCACGTCGACTCGACGATTGCTATCCTTGAATGCGGCGAGATCGAGTCGTTTAAGCCGCGCAATGTAGCAGACTTCGACTCTCGTGCTATCTATCGAGCGTATTGGTGCGGCGACAGCGACACACTGGGTGGATACTATGACGCTACAATCCATCACCTAGCTGGTAAGTTTATATATTTTGTTGGCTGTATTTTTGTTTTGCATGTGATGCACACACACACTTAATCTTTTGCTCTAACAGAGGCGTAGCATGAGCTCTAGGCCTCGGTAACGCAAAGCTTTGCATTACCGAGGTCGAGGTACTGTTGCCATTGTTGACAGTCATTGTGTTCTGCTTCGTCTCGCGCACATACTCACCGTGGTCAAAAGCAGGCCCTCAAAAAGTATTTGTGACACCCTTTGATTGTGTCGCTCGCTTTCAGTGTTGGCTAAGAATTAAACGAGCCTAATTGTAAGCGACGAGTGCGGGAGAAGTACACGTAATTCGTCTATCCGCGGTGGCACATCGCCGTTGCGTAAATACAAAGTAAAAATAATATCGAAGAACGCATGATAACAGCACTGAAAATTTCACAGAAAAACAGTAAACAACGCCTTCAATTGCCAAAAGTGAGGCTTTTGCAGGATTGCAAGACGTGATCGCTAGCACAGACGCCCAATAAAGATTGAGGACTTGCAGCACTAGAAGATAGTTAACGTATTTAAAACAGCTTTTGGCACCTTACGCATAAACCAAGCTTTTACTTAGTCAGGTCACCGTTGCATGCAGCAGCAAGTCGTGAAGCTCGAGGACAGTGCACTGGTTATTCTGCCACGCTTAAAACATCAATGGGCCAAAAGCTTTAAGAAGCTTAAGTAACGAGGCTGAAGCAGCTGCAAATTTGTAGCACAAGGTAAAGGTAGCTGTAATACCATGTATGTGTAGATTTTCACACTGCCTAAAAATATTGGGGAAAGTCATGGCACAAATGTGGCACTTTCCACTCTTTCATGATGTAGAGCTCATCCAAAAATGTAGAAAGGAACTGAACACATCCAACTATCCATAATGAAGCATGCCAGCAAGTGTTTGGATTACAATAAAACGGCAGCGCACACCGGATTGAGACACAATACACGAAACACAAAAGGACGACACAAGCGCTGAACTTCAACTAATCTTTATTGACAACCACCTTTGCTTAAATAGCATCTTTTTGCGCGTGCGCATAGCATATTGGTAAGAGCAAAACCCAAGACAATCTCAAGCGCAACAACCCCGGAAGCCGCAATCAAATCACAATGCAAGAGCGGAAGGATTCAAGATAGGAGCAACCAAAAACCAACATAAAAAAAACCTAAAAAAATAAACAAACCATACCACATCACCTGTTAAAACCTAAAAACTTCCTCTCTTTTGACGATAGAGCGACCGATGGGCAGCTAATGCAGTCTTCTTTTCTTTCGAACATTTCTGCCGCTTCTAAAATTTCACGTGCGATTTTTCCTTTTTCTTTACACACCACCCTCGTGTTGCCCAACATGGGTGCGCAGCCGCAGTCCCTGCAGTGTATGGCAAGGTGGCCTGCATCTTTTTTGGAGCAGTGATAATTGTGCTCCGTGAGCCTCGTGTTGAGGCATCTGCCCGTTTGGCCTACGTACACCTTATTGCACGTCAGCGGTATCGAATAGACGACACACTCAGTGCAGGTGACGTAAGGGTTCCTGTGCTTTATCGAGCATGCTTCCCTCTGTTTGCTCTGCGAATTGGCTTTTTTGCAAAGGGCTGACAGCCGCGCAGGCGCAGAAAACACCACATCCAACCCAACCTTTTGGCCGAGCTTGCGCAGGTTGTGCGACACAGTGTGGACATAGGGAATCACAAGAACGTTTTTTGGCCGAAATCGAGCGTCGTTGCCGCCAGTGGCTGCGGCGGAGCCGCTCCTCGAGCCTTTAAGCAGCGTTTCCGCGACTGACGCCAGAAGGGCCATCGGGTACCCTGACTGACGAAGGCGGTGGGTCTGATTAAGAAAACTCGTCTCACATCGGTGGATGCATGATTTAATTAGGGCATGGTGAAAACATGAACGCGCGATAGCTCTTTTAACTAGCTTCGAATGGGCCGAATGATATGGAAGAACTGGTTTGCTGCCTCTCGGTTCATAGCTCCAACACACATGATCGGCAGAGCAGTGCAGACTAAGATCTAAAAACCTTATACAGTTATTCTTCGGGACCTCATGGGTAACAACCAAGGGTTTCAGGCAATCTGTGAATACTTCAATTGTGCTGTACATGGCATTGTCAAAACCTTCTTCGTCATAACGTAACAGTACTAAAAAATCGTCGACGTGCCTAAAAACACGGACCACATTTTGATTGTCAATGCGCTCTTTGAGATTCTTGTCGCGTACAGCAAGGTACAGGTCACTCAGGATGGGTGCTATGCATGATCCTATACAAATTCCGTTTTTCTGTAGGTAAATGTCACCATTCCATTCAGTAAAAGGGGATGCTCCAACACACATGATCGGCAGAGCAGTGCAGACTAAGATCTAAAAACCTTATACAGTTATTCTTCGGGACCTCATGGGTAACAACCAAGGGTTTCAGGCAATCTGTGAATACTTCAATTGTGCTGTACATGGCATTGTCAAAACCTTCTTCGTCATAACGTAACAGTACTAAAAAATCGTCGACGTACCTAAAAACACGGACCACATTTTGATTGTCAATGCGCTCTTTGAGATTCTTGTCGCGTACAGCAAGGTACAGGTCACTCAGGATGGGTGCTATGCATGATCCTATACAAATTCCGTTTTTCTGTAGGTAAATGTCACCATTCCATTCAGTAAAAGTGGATTTGAGATACATAGAAATTAATTCTAAAAATTGACTGCAATGGATTCCGGATTCGTTCTGAAACTTCGTCGCGCCGTGCCTGTCTAAGCAATCGCTAACAGTTGTCATTAGATCGTCATGTGGAATGCTGTAATATAAGTCTTTGATGTCAACAGAGAATGCCAGGTAACCTTGATTTGAGTGCTCAGTTAAAAAATGAATGACTTCTTCGGAGTTCTTAACTCGGAAAGGGTCATTAATAGGTAAAATCCTAAGTTTTTCTTGCAGGAAGCTTGCTAACTGCTTTTGCCAGGTATTCCTCTCAGAAACAATGACCCTCAATGGGCATTCAGGTTTGTGAGTTTTTGCAGAGAAGAATAGGTCTAAACTTAACTTTGAGCCTTCACTAAGACTTCTTTTAAGGGCTTCTAGTTTGAACTGGCTGCATAGCTTAATCGCCCTTGATTTCACCTTCTTCAGATCAACCTCAGGGAACTTAGAGAACACCGTAGAAACCGCTGCTGACGCCTTCGTGTCGAAAAGTTGCTTAGGAAGCACAGCGAAGCCCCCCTTCTTTGTCTGCAGTCAACAGAAACAAAGATCTGCTTTTTAGAAATGACAAAGCCTTCTTAACCGGTAGTTTAGACCTCGGGCAGCTGGCCCTTTCTAATAAGTCAACCCCTTCAGAAATGCACCGGTCAAACTCGGACTCGGGAGCTTTTCCCGCAACTTGCCTGACCAACGCGAGTTGTTCCTGCCGGGTCAGTCGTGGTGCCATGGCGAACTTTGGTCCACAACTCAGGACTTCTTGCGCAGCCTCGGACAGCTCGGCGTTTCCCAAGCAGTGAACGGGGTTTCTTGCCGTCTTGCTCCTCTTGGGGACTTGTCTACGCAGCTGGGTTAGCACCAACCAACTAGCCCACAAGTTCATTTTAAGCAAGTGTTTAGAATGTGTTGACAATGTCTGCAATAGCTTTATCATGTGCAAAAAATTATACCTACAGTTCACAGATGGATGTTTTAATCTCAGTTCGAGAGAGTATAGATATGCAACAGAAACACAAGGATGCTCCACCTGCCAGGACATTTGGCATCACGCTGAGCATGATTGATACACCTGCAAGTCTGTCTTCAATGAAACCTAGGTTTTGAACTTATGCTACTGTTAAAATAGAACGTGTAGTCTCACAAACCTATGACGTGCTAAAAATGCATGGATTTTGTAAGGAAATGGGCGAAACAGTGCACTGCATACAAGTGTTTAAAGGAAGCACACAATGCATGGCAGTGTAAAAGAAATTGATTTGAAACAATGCTGAGGTTGGGGGGTCCATTTCTGACTACTGGCAAGTCCATAGACATGTGCACGGTTCTGTTAATGTGGATGAAGGCACGCCGTGGCCCCTCTCGTTTGTGGCTGAGTCCGAAAGAAGTAAGCTTCGCAATTACTGAAGTGAAAAACTACTAATAATATCCTGTGGGCTTTGCCTGGCTTCATTATCTGATGCCTTTATTTATGGTGGTGCTTAACCCTTTAATGCCTGAATTATGAAACCGCCGCACAAAATAAAAACTGTTTTCATTTTCCAGCTTTAAATAGCAACATTTCATTGATTTTGCAGCTAAATTATCTAAAATGCAACATTAATGCATACTTTTAGGTATGTTGCAAGTTCGCGATATGCAACAGAAACGAGGATCTTGCAACAAAAAACGCACTTCAGAACTATGTAACATGTTGTGTGCCACCTCTGGGGTGCGTACACACCAAATGAACAAAATTATTGCACATTGAACTTACGTAACTCAGCCGAGAAAGAACGAAGAAGTGAGAGCTGTCGCACGTGCTTCGCGCTCTCCGCCATCAGCTACAAAACAATTGGTTCTAGCATAGAATACCTTACACAATACGGCGCAAGATTTTCTCATTCTGAAAGCTACATTCCCCAGGAGTACTTGACAGCCGGCATTAAAGGCGGCAGGCGTTTCGTTACTTGTTGGCTCCAAGTTTTCCGGTATGTCGCGAATTCGCGACACTCCGCGGTAAAGGGTCAAGAAAAATGGGGACCCCCTCACTCGGCCTACCACTCCTTGATGATGTGTTGGCTGTAGCACGATTCACTTGCTGATTGCAGTACCTGTTCTATTGCCAATATGAGGTAGAAAAATGAACAAAATTGAACTTTCTAAGAAGCGCCCGCAAGCATTGCACAAAATTAACATTTTACACTGTGTGCCATTGACTCACTTTCTCACGCCAGAAAAAAAATGCTGCTTTGCTTGCTCCAAGTACTCTAATCACATTATTTCTTGCGATATAGAGACGAAGGAAGAGATGGAGGCGTACCAAAAGAGCGAGAAACGCCTAAGAAAAACTGCAGGTGGCGCAACCATGAAGCGGGCAACGAATAGCAAAGAGAAGGTAATGTTTTGTGATGCACATCTACACACGATCGATGGTAATCTGATGCAGTTTATCATCTAGCTAGTGCATGCAAGTGTTCATTAAACTCAGGGGCTGGTTGCCATGCTTTGCCTCTCTGAGGATCACAGTTGTTTGTATAATGTGACCCCTGTATTTCTAAAATTGCACATTCCAAATTCGCAGTGGGATTTATCTCAAAAACAGTTTACCATAGCTTTTTTGAGGGATCATAAAGGAACAAAAAAGCATTTTCCATAGCTACAGATGTGTTGCTTAAAAGGATACTGAACAAAAATTGGAAAAACTGACGAAAACATTGAAATTCTACTCGGAAGATGCCACTGTTCCGATAAACAGTTTATTTCATGTATTTTTGAACAGTTTGCTGTATTTTTGGTGGATTGTTAGCGAGCGGCGGCTGCACACGAGCGCGAGTCGGGACGTCAGATTCTCCCTGGCGCACGCAGGGTGCACATGCTCCTGTCCTTCTCTTCCTTTTCTCCACCTCTCTTTTCATTTGACTCTCTCCCTTCCACAAAAGCGCTGATGCCTTACCCCAACCGGGAGCATTGTTCACTGCCGTAGTGTTTCTGGGAAACGTAGTGCGAGCTGAGCGGGCTGAGAGACATGGGCGATGGCTGGCATTGGTGGGATGCCTGTTTCCGGCAAGTTTCACGTGACCCCCTCTAGTTCACGGCGTGGCCGCTAGACGCGGCGGTTTGTGAGAAACTCTTTAAATTCATTATTTTCCTCTAGTTTCTGCCTGAAATGAAGGTTGTGTCTATCAATTTCAACCCCCCAATCTTTCAATTTGGCAGGAAATCTTGCCAGCAAAAATTTTGTTCAGTATCCCTTTAGTAATGAATGATGTGTTGCTTATTAATGAGTGATGAAAATAAGAATTAGATACAAGCATATATTGATCAAAATAGTATGTTCATTTAAGCAAATGTTTCACACTCGCTTACAGAACTACACAGACCAGATTACTGTTACCTTTTATCGTTTAGGATTGCTGTGCTGCGCGTGTTTCCGAGAAACTTCTCCGTGGTGACAGTATGATTATGGACTGTTTCGCGATTACCCATCTGTATGGTTTATATCCAATGAATCTGATTCCCACTGTGGCATTGCAGCAGGAGTCCGTACTGAATTAATTGCGGCTTGACTCGATGACAGCAGAGCAACTGGCTGTCACACCCATACCGTTATTGCTGTGTGAAGACATGCAAGAAGGTTGTGCACCCATAAAAAAAAACCAAATGTCTTTATGCTGCACCCTCGTTTCCACCCATGGGTACTACACTTGCTGGTCTTCCCTGCATATGATAAACAATAAAAATTTGAACATCCCTTTTATTATCCCTTTTGCAACCGTACAAGTTGGGTCTACAGCCACGAGGGTAAATCTGAGAAAGGAAAGACTAAAGTGAAATTCGCTATTACTCTTCACAGAGCTTCTCAACGTTTGCAGTGTTCTGTCCCAAATTCGACATGCTCTGCAACATAAGTCTTTAAAAAGCTTGCCTCGCTGTCCCACACCTGCTATTGTGATATTGGCCTTTTTTTTTCAGAGTTTTATTGTTGATAAGGTCAGTTTTCATCTTTTATTTGGATTTTCATATGCAGGTCCCGGAACCAAAAAAAAAATTAAGAAAGGCTGTGCAACGAAAGCATGAAGAGGACCTCATATCTGAGTGTGGTGTTGAAGAGAACATGGTGCCAAAAGAAGCTTTTGATGCAGTACAAATGAGGCTGGTTAAAATTGAGGAAGAACTGGCATTGGTAAAAAAAACAAGGAAGACGAAAGCTGTACAAACTGCAAAGAAATGAAGAAGCAGCTTGAAGAAGTGGAAATTTTGAACAGAGACTTGCAGAGAAGTGTAACGCAAAAAATTTTTTCAACCGGTGAGTGAGTGTTCCGTTTCCTTCTATTCCATAAATGGGAGCGTGAGGCTGGCAGGTGACTACGCTTGATTACATGTTTTAGAAAGATGCTCAAGGGGATAAAGAAAGTGATAAGACATTCCAGTCCTGCTTATTCTAAATGCATGTTACAATGTCAGCATTTTTCTTACAAGGACTGTCTCATGATGCCAAGCAGAAAGACTTGGGGAGGAGGCATATAGAAGTGAAATAAGGGTTGCTGTGTGATTAACACAATAAGAGGGAACTGTTGCTGCATGCTAACCCTATATTAAAGGAGTCTTAGACCAGCTGTTGGGCTTGGTGAAAAAACATTCTCTGGATAGAAAGTGTGCTTCTATGAAAGGTCAGGCATGTGTTTGTGGGTGGCACTTCACAGGCAGAGCACAAAGTTACCACTTTACAGGAAAGGACCACTGTCATCAGCTAAACGCTGTGGACCTGCCAATGTTCAGGCAAAACATTGGCTGCACTGTTTTTTTACGTCACGGCTTGTTTGCCTTGTCTCTTTCAATTAATTTTCAATGTCACAAGTGGCCTCAAACATAACGAAGCTTGTGTGGAGCACCGAGTTGCAATGCTTGGAGCATGTGATTAACTGCCATGCATTTATACCGTCTCACATAGTGCGTAAATAAAAACAAGCTGTGCACTGAGCATGTACGTACATGCCCAACCACATGCAGCACATTGTATGCACATTATGAAGGTACCCAAACAGTGGATTAGAGTACTGAAGCAGTGAAGAGAGATGGGGCTGGTAACTGTGCCAGAAATGCTATACAAACGAGCCGTAAACACATGGGCTTCTACTGGATCTCTGCTGACTGTCCAAGCAAGTTTGCATTATAATGATGTGTCAAATCAATACGTTATTACAAGGCACTTGACATTGTATTGCAACAAAAATAATGTCATAATAGTGTAATTTATGTGCGTAATTTCGACATGAATGCGTAGATCAGAGCCAACATTGTCTTAGAGGCCAGTTTCGTCGGGACGTGACGACGTTATCTCGAGCAATTGCGCATACCCGTTATTATACTAAAACAATTTGATATATCATTTAAATCCATGAGTACTGTACATAGTGATTCAAGGGATTGAAACCACACAAATTTTCGCAGATTTCAGTTGGCTGTATTGATTTGGTAGAAGCGATGAGGCAAGAATACAGTTGTAACTTCCCTCCTGCTTCATTTGCCAATAAGGAGTGGATGCACTTGATGAATCTTAACCATATGTTTTCATTTCAGAATGCAGGATTATACTTGCAAATTCATTGGATGTGACTGTAAATACAGCATCCATGCCGCCCAGAAGTGTCAGGAAAGGCAAGTTATTTTTGCCAGTTCAATCCTTAGTAGTACTCTGGCTCGTGTTTTTATGTGCTGCTCCAAGTAGTGGTTTTTTGTTCAGCCTGTTTGTGCAGAAGGACTCAAATGCCTTCTTTAAGCCTCTTCATGCAGTCAAGTGTGTGTTTTTTTCTTTTACACCAGGTATATAAGGTGCATGTTATTGTTTTCAGTCACAGGAGGAGCCCAATATTCTGGCCATGGCCCCAGGCAATCCTGTAAGCAAATAGCTTCATATTCAATACTTGTGGATTGCACTTTATAGAATGTATTCACTGAGCTCACCCTGCCAGGCGGTGCTAGCGAGTGCGCTACCTTAGCCGAGGTCCATCAGCAATCCAGCATATGACAGCCTGATGTTAGGTGGCATTGCGCCTCACTACGCCGTTTTCTAAGAAAAATATCAACATAACACGTGCTGCCGAGAACTTTGGTTGTAGTCCGATGATGACGTTTGCACGTGAGACCATCAGTATGGCGAATGCCGCGCTATACTCGCGGACAACTTTTCTGTGCAATGAAGGAAGGCTACGAAGCCAAAGTGGGCGTGTGCCACCACTGAAGAATATAGTCCCACAATTGCCTCTGTGTTTTAAGCGTGAAAATCATAAAAAACATTACTTTATTTTCTACATGATGCTGTTTATAAAAAGACGCAGCATGCACCAAGGAGATATTCATATTTGTTTCACTTTATGGAGTGTCGTTTTGCGTTTTTGCATGGCTGAAAACGTGGCACATTTTACGCACACCCCACAGTCAAGATGGTGTCTTTTCGCCCTCCAGCTATTCCGACAACTCGCAGAAGGAGCTTGAGACGAATTTCACTTACAAATGGCTGTCTAAGCAGATGAAGCAAATGGCATGCTATCTTACTATTCGAAAACGGCAGTCATTTGAAACGAGAGCTGAACCGTACTACTTCGCAAAAAAAGTATGTGTGCAGTAGCTCCGCCCCCGTAGCTTTCCCTTCATTGCCAAGAAAAGCTGTCCGCGAGTATAGTACCCTTTGCGGATGAAGTCATGCGAATACGTCCTACACTTCTTGCGTGTCTTTATAGATTGGTAGGTCATCACGATTGTTATAGCGCGAACTCTGGACAAAGACAAAAAGTACACAAAGACGAGCGCTAAAAAAGCACACGGAGACTAGCGCTATCTTCGTGTACCTTTTTCATTGGTATACTTCATGGGTAACGTTTCTGTGGCTTTTCGATTCAGTATGCTTCGTGACCATGCTAATCCAAAGTCCCCCCACACCCCAATGGCCTGCCTCATAATCATGTCATTATTACTACTACTACTACTACTACTACTAATAATAATAATAATAATAATAATAGTAATAATAATAATAATAATAATACTAACTTCTTAATATGCCTTTGTTACAGTTGCAAGACCATCGTCTGATGACCACCGTCGCAGCACACAGGAGAGCTATTGTAAGCGCTAATTATTTGCATAACACATCCGTTCTGCTTGTTGGGTACTTTACAGTGCCTTGACAGGTGTGCATAGTTTCTTAAATCCTGAGTTTAACTTGTCTTCGATAAATTCCTGAATTAGTACTAGCATGTTGGGCCGTTTATCATGTCTGCAATTCTTTTGCTTGAAATTTCTTTTCTAGCAGTGTACCATTTCAGTTCTTTTTTTAGGAAAAAATTTTATGAAGTGTTCCATTTTTATGCTACCTGTGCTCAAATTTCGGAAGCGTTGAACATGACAAAACAATGTCTTCAGCTATCGAAAATTATGTTTTTCCAAGGCAAACAAAAATATTTTGAACAAAAGTAACTTTACAATAATTGTTCTGTGTCAAAAACACGCACCTGAAGTAATTTTCATGCCAATCCTGTACAGTGACCAGGGCCAACTGTTCATTCTTATATTCACTGAGCCATGTGTATGCTCTTGCAGCACAAGCAGTACGACATCTGCATAGAGCATGCAAAATTTATGTAGGTCTGATGACGTAAAGCTTGTCACTGTATGAATTATGAGAACATTATTTACAGTGCCACCGCCTCAACCGTCTGCTCCTTCTGCACCAGCAGCTGATGGTGAAAGCATTGGTAAGCAAGTGTTTTGCTCCACGTGGTGTATTTTTACTACTACAGAAGCCTAAGTCAATTTAAAGGGACAGTAAAGAGAAAAATGATTTTTCTCGTATTTGTAAGTTACTCTTTCACAATACCAAAATCGCCATGCTTGCCATGAGAAGTTGCTTGGTAAGGGAGAAAGACATGCAAAAAACAAAATGCCAGTGCCTACGCGAAGTTCTCTTTCAGGTAGACTTGATGCCTTCGGATAGTATGCGAGGTATTATTGCTCAGCTGCCAGCTCGTAAAAAGACCACATGCTACACGACGCCAGCAGGCAAAACAAGAGTGTTGAACACTTTCTATCACGGCTACGAGCTGTGCTAACACTCCCACCCCAGGTTTAAATCCACAGATATACCCGATAAAGTGGACGGGAGAACGATTACTGCCGTAACTCAATTAGTGGAGCATCAAACTTGTTATTCGAAAGTTGCAAGACCGGTCCTTGCCGGTAGCAAGTTTTGCATTATTGGGAGCTTCAGCAGTGCTCCATTGCTCCCGGACAAAGTTTGTCAGTTCCTTTCAACATCGGAAAACACTCCATTTTCCGACCCCCGAGAAGTTCCTCTCAGGCTGCTGCACACAAGGAGGGCTTCCTTCTCTTTCCCCCAACCGCAAATGCTTCGCTCGTCTACGACGAACTGCTGCCCGACTGCACAGTTGCCGATGGTTTTGGCAGCTGGCATCACCTTTCTTTTAAAGGCAGCCGAATATTGCTTTTGCGGTTCTCACATAGCGTAGAATTGTCCATTGTGATGGAGGACTAACACTATAGTGCTACCTAACGCAGAGGCCTGATGATGATGATAGCCCCACACAATGCCAAAAGCGAAACTGAATTATCAGCTGAAAATTCTTGGTATCGGCACATAGTGCGGGGCCAAAATTTCGCATCATAAAAACCAGAAAAAAAACCTCGGACTATACACAGGATTTTATGGCACCTGCATTTAGGCAGATAAAGCACATGCTTGGGTGTTTTTTTTGGAATTTCACTTAAAGATTACTGCCGAAGCATCTCTCTTGTCAATAATATTTCTTGGTTATTTGTTCAGCAAAGGTGGCTATAAATTTTGATGTTTTTTGGACGGGCAGTGTTTCATTCTGCCCGTTGCGTGTTGCTATTAAGGTCCCAGAAATTGTGTTCTGTTTAGGCGACCTGGACCTTGGCAGCAGCCATGGCGAGCTCGGCGACAGCCCAGTCAAACTCGGCTGCAGCCAAGTTGAACTCGGCGGCAGCCAAGTTGAACTCGGCGGCAGCCAGGGCGAACTCGGCGGCAGCCAGGACGAACTCGGCGGCAGCCAGGGCGAGTTCGACGACCCCAGCAATGAGCTTGGCAGCAGCCAGTGCGAGCAAGACCCTTCTAGAGACCAAACCATCATTGGTTCTAGCAGGGATGATGGCAAGGTACAGTGGAACCCCGATTATTGGTTGCCACTCTTGCACAGCCAGCTTTCTGTGACAAATTGGTTTATTCCTGGTAAAACCGAGATTTTCTTACTGCTGAAATATTCAGTAGAATATTGAATATAATTCTGGTGATTAGGTATCAATCACATCATTTTGTTATCACTAATGGCAGACATAATATATTGGTAGGGCAGCTTCTTTCGACCTCAATTTAATTGAGGAACACAGTAGAGAGAACTTGCTAAAAATCTGATCAGTGGTTCTTATAATGTTCTCTTCCTGAAACACCCCTACAAGCAAAAAAAAAAGGATACCAAGCAAATGAGACGCTCGCAGAGCACAAAGCCCTCCGCACCTTTCTAATGAAGGCTCCCAGAGTGCCGCTATAATCTGAGACTATGGCGCTTGTAAATATGCATGGCCCCCCCCAAAATTTTCTGCTGTGACCCGAGCGTGCTGCTTCTACTCGCTAGGCTATATATTGTCTTGCTTAGTGAAGTGGCAAACATAGCTCACAGACATTAAAAAATGACACCAGAGCACTTTTCCGGTGAAAAATGTTCTTGCTGCAATATTAAACACTGGGGAATGGTCACCTTTGATCCGATCCGGATTGTCTCGCCGCGCACGCTTTCGAGGCGTCGCTCCTTCATCATCATCTGAGTCTAAACTCGTAAGTAAATCCTCATCTGATGAACTGAAATCCAATGAATCTGATTCTGATTCGGCACTTGGGGAACAGTCCACATACATGGCAAAATGTAGCTCTAACATAAAATGTGCTTGCCAGAGAGCGAGTAACACTGTGCATTAGTGAACTGATAAATATGACGTGAGCTGTGCATGCTTGCTATTTGTTTAAATGGTCCAGTTTTGTTCTTACCCCTTTCTATATGCAGATCTATGCTGGGTGCGGCAGATGGGTGTGCAAAGATGCCTGGGGCATGCTTATGAAAGCGCCGAGTGATTCGATGTTTTGCCGCTCTGCATGCCTAATATATTGGACACCAGAGGAGCTGAAGTGCCGAAGCGTGACAGGGGTCCTCTTCAACAAATATAAATCACTTGGCCAAACCCAGGCCAAACCTGCCATGACACCGGAGAAGCTGAACTCCCTGAAAGGTATGACAGTCTTATGATTTAGGTTGGATCAGCTGATGGGGATTTTGTGCCATTGTTACTTAAATGTCCTTTTTGAATAACACCATCACAGGTAGCAGGTTTTTTGCATGTCCTACTACCTGGTGCTTACTGCATTGTGATCCTCATTGTGATCGCAAGCATGCCGGCGTAATTCTACATCATGGGTAATTCCAGGAATGTAAGGCACGGTGTGAGCATGTCATGGCACCTTGAGGCGGCTGCATAAGTATGCAACTCACCATGCTCGAATCAGCTGATGGCCATGTTTATGTGCTGTGACGCAGTTGATTTTGGGTACAGTAAAAACTTGTTAATTTGACCAGCGTTAATTTGGAAAATTGGACAGTTCGCAGTTGTACTGTGGTTCCAGCAAGCATATGAATGGTTGAAGGGTGTCGAACTCTCGTTTATTCAGTCACATTTGGCCTCAACTCGGTTATTGAGATGGTCCGTGAGCCAAGTGTGAAGTGCCATGAACGTGCTCCGCACAGGAGGGAAAGCGGCGTTCACGGACAACCAAAGCAGAAGGTGTGGTTGCCATCCGCAATCACATTGTTGGCGACCAGTGCTTCAGCAGCTCTAGCAAATTTGTTTCGTTTTCATGTTTACTTGGCGCTGCACTCCCTTCTGTGCCGGCCGCAACCGTCAGTCGCAGAGATAGATCGCCAGTGCACTCAGGTCACTGTATCCCAGTCCAAATGCAACCAAATCTGCTCACCTCCAAGTGTAGCATAAGCAGGCCACAGATGTTTTTTTTTAGGTCGCTCTAGTCCAAATAAATTTTATTTTCATGTATTAATAAATATTTTGGTCTCTTCGACTTTTTGAACTATTCTGCAGTGCCAGCCAGGGCTGGAAAATCGGTCTGTGACTGTATGCCATGTATAATGTCTGTGTGTAACACTGTGCTTTTCTTTTCGCAGCGGTGTTCCATATTTATATGGGCGACCATACGCCAGCAGAAATGGCCGCCAAGAGAGTGAAGAGCGTCCGCAGGCATCTGGCACAGAAGCTAAGTGATGTGCAGCGGAAATACACACCTTGAATAAATGACTGTGCACTTCAAAGAAATTGTACAGAAAGTCATTACTTTAAAAGACCATTCACTAAATGAAGCTCGAAGGTATCACTGCGTTTATGCTGTAAAACTGAAACCAATACCTAAATTATATAGGCTTTCATTTCCAGGAAAATCAATACAGTAAGTGAGTGTACATAAGCGGAAATAGCCACTGCCATTTGCATCATTCCTTGACTTGTTGTTTCGCAACTTCTCACTGCTACTTGAACATTATATCAGCATTGCCACCATGTTTTGTGTTGTGTTGCGGTACTTTTACCTGCAGCATTGCATGCTCGATCAAAAGGGCTTGGATAAAATAGCTTATATTGTGTATTGTTTTGCATAACTCCTGATGCAAAACATTTTGAATATCTCGTAACATGCATGCACAACCAACTCTAAACCGGACTATAAACTTATTGTTGCAGCGATGGTGGTTTTGGCTGTTATAATGCCTTACGTTCATTGTTTCGCATGGCAGCTTCTTTGTAAAACAGTGTGGCGGCAGCCTGCTTTGTGCCATTTTTTGTTCATGTCTATGGTATGCAAGTTTTTCGTCTGCAGTTGAAGGCACTCAAGCATGGCACTGGCTCACATTGTTTCTCTATGAGATGCATGCTACCCTAAAATAGTCGGCAGGAACGTTCGGCTGCGCAAGGAGGTGCAGCAATGAGCAAAGGTAGTTTGTCAGCACTCTTACTCATGCACCCTTTGCGTAGTCACACAAAGCGCACAAACTGGTGACATTGGGTTGTCACAGCTGCTAAATATATTCACAGGATTGCATAAAAACGGCTAAATGAGCGGGCTTGGCCGAGCCTCCAGCACGCAGACCAGTCACAATCAGAGCAATTACAAGCAGACCAGTTACAATCAGCAGTTACAATCAGAGCAATTACATGCAGACCAGTTACAGTCAGACCAGTTACAATCAGACCAGTTACAATCAGACCAGTTACAATCAGACCAGTTACATGCAGGCCCAAATTACGTATTCCCTTAGACCGTCAGGCTGTTGGAATTTTCGACTGGGTCCCGCTACACCGGATTAATACAAAGACAAAAAAGAAAAAATGCCCCCCACCTCCCCGAAGGGAATCGTGAGGAAATGCGAATGCATTTCGCGCGCGCTTCACTCCATTTATATATGGTGGTTGTGGTTCGAAGAAGGAAAAGGCGCCTAATTTCTGCAGCCCGGTCGGGAGCACGGCGCAGCGCCTGTTTTTTTTTTTTGCTTTTGTTCTGTTTTTTCTTCTTTCTTTATTTACTTTTTTTCTTCTTTTTTGTTCTTTTTTCCTTTTTTTTTAATTTTTTTTTCATATATAGCTCCGCCGAGCTCCCGCGATGCGAGCGCCCTCACGCACTTGAAATGCATTCGCATTTAAAACTGGAGATGCGTAAAGCACGCAGCGATGGAGCGGTGTTTCCTACTGGAACATGCCAATCGCTGCTAATGGGCTATGAGAGACAGAAGACTCCGACTGGACACAGAGACCCGCAGTCGGCTTTTAGTTAACGCGCACGCTGCGAATTTTTATTGTTCAACAACGCACAGGAGAAATCTCCCACCGGCACCACCTTGGAGGTCAAGATCCATTGCCATATATACGGGATGGACAGTGAACGGTTGTGCAGCGCGAGCAGTCGGTTTTTTCAACCAAGAAACTCGCTAGCAGACGCTGCCTGCGTCGGCGTCGCGAGGCGAGAGAGGGGGGTAGCGTAGGAGAGGAGAGAGAGGGGGGGGGACGCGCATGCGCAGTGGGGGGTGTGGACGCTGTGGGCAGGGATGCCTAGAGGAGGGAGGGGGGGAGCGTATTAGAGGAGAGAGAGGGGGGACGCGCATGCGCAGTGGGAGTGCGGGGAGGGATGCCTAGAGGAGAGAGAGGGGGGAGCGTAGGAGGGGAGAGAGGAGGGGAGGCGCATGCGCAGTGAGGGTGCGGTTGCCGCGGGGAGGGATGCCTAGAGGAGAGAGGGGGGAGAGAGGAGGTTTTTTTATTTATATTTTTTTAAAGGGCTTGCGCATGCGCAGTATGGGTGGTCACGCCGCCCACCACCACCACCGGATAAGATGCTTCACATCTAACACCTGCCGGCGCTTACCTCCTCAACCTGTCCTCCTCCTCCCCCTCCGCGGACAACGCTGGACAACGCTGGACAACGCCGGACAACGCCGGACAACGCCGACAACGCCGGATGCCTGACATAGCCCGACTATGAAATGCATTCGCATTTAAAACAAAGGTGGCTGTTTGCGCGGGGGGGGGGCAATTGACACTTTGCAAAAAGTCTGTACTGGTGTGTTTTTCGTTCTTTCCCATCGCTATTTAGGTTCTTTCCGATAAAATATGTTTTCTGTGCATGTGCGTGTGCGTTCTTGCCGTGTTTCAAAGTCGCTAGACTATATAGGCTCACGTCGTGAAGGAAGCGAAGTATTTATGCAAGGGCAAAGCGCTGACGATCGTACCAGCCGGTGAGATGCAGCGTGTCCTGAAGCGTCGCACAGGGCAGCCGGCAAGGTCAACAAGGTGGCGAAAGAGCAGGATAAAGAAGGGGTGAACAGTGAGAACAGAAAACACAAGGAGGACAGTGCACTCCACAACTCAGTTCAAATCGTGACAGTATACTACTAGCACGAGAACACACGGACAAGAAAGAGGACGACACACTGCGCTGATACACTGCGCTAGTAGTATACTGTCATGAATTTCCAACAAGCCCAAGCCGCTACCCTCAGTTCAAATCACCCGCCGCGCCTCACGCAAAACCGCCCGCCAATCGCTTAAAAGTAAAGGCGTGCGTGCGAGACCACACTTAACGCGAAAAAAAAAACAAATAAGAAATAATAATAAGCTCGGTCCGTGCTTGTATAATTACAATGTTGATATTATATGTGGTTATCATTGGTATCAATTGTTGACTGGGGATGTTCAAATCACGTGCTGTACGTGAGCCAATCACTTCAAACCAAAACCACGTGTGCGGAACCTACGTTCAGCACGAAAAAAAAATGTCAGCAGTGCCGCGATAAGTTTGTCCCGCGCTTGTGTATTTGCGGTGTTTATCGATATTATGCGTGGTTATCATCGTTGTTAGTTGTCGACTAGAGATCTATCGCGTGCTGGATGGAACGGGTGGCCAAGGGTGTGCCCAGGTTTTGTGTTGGTGTTCTGTGGTTCTTAATAATTGAACTGCGCTAGAGACGAGAGACCAGAAACGAAGTGGACAGGACGATCGCAGAAGAAGTATGAAGCATGTTATTAAGAAGTATGTCATACCAACTAGCCCCCCCCAACAAACGCTTCTCGTGTTCTGTGGTGTGTCGTAGTAGCCTCAACGGACTCGTAGCTTTGTCTGCGCGCTCAGAGCTGCGTGATCAGCGTGCTTTCGACGTTTCTTGATTACGCACGTTTATTGCGTGATTCACTCGAATGCACCTACTGTGACTGTCCACGGCCCAGTGCCTTGTCGGACGACGACGACGGCGACTGCAAAGCGCAAGCGTGCGCCTCAGCGGATACGTAGGTGAGTTCAAGCAAGTCGCCAAATTACGTAACTTTGCGATCTTATTGCGTGACGACATTTATGCAGGTAAGGCAGCCCGGTGGCGTGTTCAGACAGCAGCGATGATGTGCAAGAAAAGGTGTCTGATGGGCAAGTATGAATTGTGCTACAGGTAGTATATTTGCTTTTCTATGATGTTTCTTTTACACTTCGAGGGAGTGGTTGCTGTGTGTTTGTCATTCAAGCCTTGTGTTCATCCTGCTCCGCTTGTTTTCATCTTGCTCCGCTGTGTTCTTCGCGAGATCATGCCCGCCGCGGTGGTAGAGCTTATGGTGCTTGGCAGTTGACGTGAATGTCGCGAGTTCGATCTCGGCCACGGCAGTCGCATTTCTGTGAAGGGGAAATGCTAGAGGCCCCTGTACTGTAAGATGTCAGCGCACGGTAAACAACACCAGATGGTGTAAGTTTACGGAACCCTCCACTACGTCGTGCCTCGTATCGTAGTATTGGCACGTAAAAGCCCAAATATTAAATGCGAAGCATTTCTTAATAAACTTCGGTGACTGTGAGCGCATCTATCTATCAGCCGCCTACGACTTTGTGCTCTCCGGACCGGGTCATTAATTGTATTCATACTAAAATTGGTATAGCGTAATATGACTACGAAGAACACAAATGACTGGTCATATCATTAAAATCATGACTTGCTTGTCAGGAACGGCATGGTTGACATGCCGTGGCCGTGGTGCTCTAGCGGCCGTTTCGTCAACATGATATCTGCCAAAATTAGTATGACAAGACATTTCTGTATGACTAACATAAATGAGAGGTAGTAATAATAAAATAATGAGCTGCATGTCATGTATAGCATGACATATATGACATGGTCCTGGTGTATTTGTGGCTGTTTTACCAGCTTGACGTGTACCAAACTTGGCATTGGGTGATGTGACTGTAAAACCAACATTAATTACAGGTGTTAACGTGACAATCATGATGAATGATTTTCATGACACGCTTATGATGCACTTACGTCCAGTTTGCTAGCTTGATATACAACAAAATTCCTATGGCACGACATGACTGTTTGACGAACATAAATGACATGGTAAATTGAAAATCATTGCATCCATGTCATGTAATGATTTACATGCCACGCTCATGGTGTGTTCACTGCTGTTGCGCTAGCTTTATATACAGCAAAATTGGCACTGCGTAATGTTATTGTATGACGAACTTAAATGACAAGTGGTGATATGAAATTACGACATTGATGTCATGTAAGGCATGACCTCCATGACATGCTCATGGGGTGCTCACGGCCAGTTCCCTAGCTTGATATACACCGAATTCGGTATTGTGCTTTGTGACTTTATGAGAAACACGAGTGACAGATGGTAAAACGAAAATCATGATGTCCATGTCATGTATAACATGATTTACATGCCACGCTCATGGTGCGCTAACAGCTGTCACAAGCTTGATATGCACCAAAATCGGTATTGCGTGACAGGTCTGTGTGACAAACTTAGATGACAGGTGGTAGCAAGAAAATCGTGACATGCATGACATTTATGATATGTATGAGATGCCACGCTCACGGTGCACTCGTGACCATTTCGCTAGCTTGATATACACCAAAACTGGTATTGTGTGACGTGACTGTATGACGAACATAAATGACAGGTCTTAACATGTTAATCATGACATGCACGTTATGTACAGCATAATTTACTCCTTGCTGGCTGCTTCGCATTACATCGATTCCCAAAATGTTTGGGATCTGCTGGTTTTTGTTATTATCACGAGATCATCGCGTGAAGCAGTTGTGCAATGGCCTGTTGCCTTTGAAAAATATGTGCTGGCTTTTCAATTTACTGGTTGCCCCGTACATTTTCTGTGAGAGAAATGCAACGGTAGTAATAAACTAACATGAAAATCGACTATAATGCAGTAGATGGAGACAGATAGACACAAAATGCTTATGTGACACCAGCGCAAAAACAAGGAACAAAGGACAAGGAAGAACTACAGACGAGCGCTGACGTTCTTCCTTGTCCTTTGTTCCTTGTTTTTGCGCTGGTGTCACATAATGAACCACCAACTTGCCCAAAAATGTGCCCTCTTAAGTTACAAAATGCTTGTTGAGCTGCGCATAAGCATATGTGTCTCTGGTTGCGTCACCATCTACCGTGCTGCACTCGTTTTAGTCATGATAAATAGCATAATTGTTCTGTGGTGCGGCTTTCAGCCTGGCTGGACTAGGTGGGGGCGCGTAGCACTTCATTCAGAGGTCCCAAACTCACTTCAGCTGATGGGCCGCAGTCGCCAAATTTAGTCTCCCAGAAATTCAGCAACAGTGGGAAAAGTGGGAGCAGAAAGGAGGCGGGGGGGGGGGGAGGGTTAAAAAATGTAGCTTAGCGTTGCCATTTCAAAGAAGGCCTTTTCCATATATCATATTGTTGACGATGGCACGTGTTTATTTACAGAATGGCCCACCTACCCAGCTGCCGAGCAGCACGCCTACTGGCCGAACATCCCGAGTGACCCACCCGTGTCTGTGCGCAGCTTGACGCTGCCTACCACGCATCAGCCTCAGTCACCATCTCTACTGTCCTGGCCACGGCTTTCATATCCACCATGAGGAAACTAGCCGATGCGGCTGACGGAGGTGAGGTCGCTGAGCATACCGCGTTTCACAAAAGTATACCCCGCGCCTCCACCACAACTGTGGCAATGGAACGCATTTATTTACAGAATGTAGAATGAATGCAGAAGTACAGCTTGGAGCTAACAGCAGTTCACCGAGCCACTCGCGAACAAGTGCTGTTCGGTTCTCATCTTCTTCATCTACTCTCCGACAGCTTGTTTCACTATGTTTGTCATTTCTATAAGAGATTTGATGTCAGATTTAGAAAAACATATAGACACTGATGTGTAGATAATTTTACATAAGACACAAGGGCAATGCCACTGGGGGCTGTTAAACGAAAAAAAAATTGTATATGGCGACGTGAATTAACTAGGTCATGTAATGTCGAACGCACAAACCAAACTGTTCTCATGCGCATGCATTGTACTGTAGCACTGTTTGTTTAGTTGTTAAAGAAACAAAATAACAAAGTGAACAGCCCGATATGAAGGCACCAAAACTCATCAGTAATATAGCTTATAGAATGACTGAAATCGAAGTGCCGATAGTGAAGTATCCTTTTTATTTTAAGGTTATGTTTAAGCACAAGTTGGCTGCGTGGGGTACCTTACGAAAAAATGCTTCTTCTAGTCTGGCTGTGTAGCTCACAGACATATTTATTAACTTATTAAATAAATCAAAGAAAACATGGTGCGAGGACAGTTGTATGAAAGCTGGGCTGCTGGCTAGAGATACATGGGCCGTATGTTTAAGACCTTTGATTTAGTTGGGCAGGAAACTTGAGGGAAGGCAATACATTTGTGTGAATCATTTAGTGTGCCAGTAGTAACAGTAAGTGTGCATGTACAACTGAAAGCTAAATTGGAAGTAGTAAAGCATGTATATATAAATTATTGACAGACGTGTGTGTCAGTCCAGTTAAATTTATTAAGCTACTGCATGCTGTGCTTCATGCTGTATTTGCCTTGGGAAAAAATGGTGTCAATTATTAGTCGTGGCATTACATGTCTTTGATGAACCAAACATGCTCTCTCAAATATCAATTCTTTTAATAGTGAAGTAGCACTATTGCAGAAGCGTTTGATCATAAATGGTTCAGGCTGTGCTGTTGTATCAATAACATTACTCAATTGTGTGGTACCATAGTTTTTGCTTTCATTTGTGCTTTGCTAAAGAAGCATGAAGCCAAAAGGGGGGGTTTTATTTGCAGTATTCACAACCAAGATGTATCATTGAAGGACAGTGGTGATAATGCTGCATTAGTTAACACAGTTATTAATTGGAGAATGGCATTTATGATATATCTACGTGTTTTCTCCTCACAGAATTCTGGAGAATGCGGTTACTGATTTTGTGGCGTGCCAAGCACTATGAAATTGAACAGACAACACAAGGCGAATGAAATAAGGGCTCGTTTTCCTTGTTAGACAACCTACTGGAGCAAATTGTTAATGAAGCCAAGGTAGGGGCGAATATCTTAGTTTTAATTGTAGTGGGTTAATTATGACAAATTCAAAGGAATTAAAGTCACCGAAACTGACACTTGCTGCTACCAGGGACTGGATCTGCAACCTTTGGATAGTGCTTGTAATGCTGCACCAGTGGGGCTACGACAGCGGTAGTTGTCCCATCCTTCCCCTTGAGCACCTCATGTGTGTAATCCCAGCAGTGCATGCTAGTGCCACTTGTGGCCATTGGCAACTGGCCAATGAACCCTCATATACTACCTGAACCCATCAAGTCTGCCGTGACAAGACCCTAGCTATGAAAGACGAAAT
Organism: Rhipicephalus appendiculatus; assembly: GCA_030522465.1. NCBI lineage: Eukaryota > Metazoa > Arthropoda > Arachnida > Ixodida > Ixodidae > Rhipicephalus > Rhipicephalus appendiculatus. The sequence continues at coordinate 301,880 of JALIZH010026318.1, forward strand.
AAGTGAGGTGAATAAATGGCTCATTGAATGGAACAGACACTTGTAGTGAACAGGACGAAGCCTGCATATCAAATGACTTTAGTGCAAGAAGGCTGATTTTTTGAAGAGTTTAAAACTGGGCATGTTGGCAAAACAAACCCAAGATTTAAAACCATGCAAGAGCAGCAGAGGTCACACAAAAAATAACACAGTGCTCAATATTTCTTGTACCCTCTGGTGTTCTTACACTTCTATTAACCCATATATGCCCAGTGTCCTACATATAGGACGCTTCTTTGATGCATTCTAACATCGGTAGTTCTTTAGCTGATGACTAGCGCCACTTACAGCACATCAAACAGGTCTTATTCTCAATGTGTGCAAGCCTACACATTGCTTGCTTTTCATCCCGCCACGTGCCGACCGCTTTCTCCGGGCAAACGCGTGCTTCGTATGAAAGACGTCTTGTAGACGCGCACCGACCACATTGTTGTCCCTCAAAGTAAACAGACAAGGTGCGCTCACTGACATGAGAAGACAACTCCTCGCTGTGAGAAGTGCAATGTCGGTATGCACGTGAAATGTTTCAAGGCTTACCACACCCGCACATAGCACCCATAATGGCCAGTGTCCAGTATGTAGGACCGCTTGAAAAACAGTGTCACGTTTACCTGGCAGTAAATAAAAAACTTGTGCTCTCTTTTGAGGGTACAAGTGCACTTTTTTGTGAAAAAAATATTTGTTTTGTCATTTTTTTCTGAGTTTGGGCATATATGGGTTAAATCTTGAGCTATCTTGAAATCTTCACATTCATGATGAAATACAATAAGATTGGCACGTTATGATCCACTGTGCACATAGACCACACTTTGATTTATTTAATAATGTGATGAGAGTGCTGATTGAGTTTTCTGTGCAAATTACTTATTTGGCAAGCTGCGTTTTTCATCCTTTTTTTTAGTACCAAAGTGTAGGAAAGCTTGACATAAAATCCATAACTGCATTTGTCTGCAGAATTGATTGCTCCACTCATAGTTGCTCTTAATGCATCCTCAGCTCATCGTTCAAGGTCAAATTTTAGTATATCAACATAGATCTGTATTTAGCTATCATGTTTGGTATGTACTACTTCTGTACTGTAAGGCCTCTCTTGTGCAGAAGTTGATGGAATGTTTTTTATGCATGTACCCGGTGTAGACGACTGACTGTTCAAAGGACTAAAGCAATGGAGAGCTTGCTGTGAAAGATGGGAGCATTCTTCCATAGGTCTGGACAAGTCCATATTAAGCGGTGGGTATTTGTTTCTATGTCTACAAATGGGCAGTTCAGATATTTTTGACCAATTGTGAAATGAAGTGGAGAAGGGTAGCTTGGGCTTGTTGGTACATAATGTAAAATAGTGCACGCTTAGACAATGACAGAGTAAACATCATGACGCAAGCACTGTCAGCTAATGTTTATTTGAAATAGCAGAGAAATATGTGAGGTGAGTGCACGTGTCACACCGGCATCACTGCAAACAATCTGAAATCGGCACTAAGGAATGTAAGTTGCTTTTCAGACAAACTAACAGAAGGCGGGCAACGCACCCCTTGCCTAAACTCTCAATCATTTCGGCTCCTATTGTCTCAAGGTCTGCACTTTCTTTACTCTTCAGAATCCCATCAACTTCATGAAATTCAGGCTGACATCCCCACATGCTATAGTGCATAGCTAGAAGACCCTAGTTTGCAACGGTCTCCTCTCGTCTTGTGGAATGGCTAATGTAGAACATTTCACAATGTAGTGTGATCCAATACATAGCATGATGAATACATCTAACAAACGTAGATGTGTGTTTCTTTGAGAATGTCACCAGCCACTCTGTCTCAGGCACACTACTATTCCAAAGGCTGAAAAACTTTTGAGGGGCACTAAACAAAACAGGTACGTCAACGTGACCAGCAATCTCTTTCAGATTATGCACAACATCATGCATGTAAGGCGCTACAACAATGCGCTTGATATTGCGGGAAGATAATTTGTGAAATAAACTTTTGACCACTGCTATCTGTGGATTACTCAGATAACCAGCTTCCAGCAACTGACATCCTCGAAAACAAAAACAAACGCGGTTTTTGCAGGCACATGATGCCCCGTGACAGCGGCCCCTTTTCAGTTTTGGTATGTTTTACAGCATAGCATTATTTGATTGTGGCAGAGCCAATTTAGGTACATCTCTTGTTTGTGAGATGGTTGTAAAGCTTTGGTTGCAGTTTTATACGACATGCATGCAAGCATGCTTTTCCTAGGTTTGCATAATGGAAGAGCAAACATGCTTAATTGTAGCTGCAGACCACACAAATTATTGACAATCAGTTGAGATCAAATAGGTGCGGCACTTTAGTTTGACCGTTCTTTGCCAGGGAGAAAGAAAAGGCACCTATTCCACACTGCATGCTGTGTTAATTTAGGACCCCTCGCCTTACTCTCACTGCAAGGGCTCCCTCAACTTTTAATAGCCCACAAAGTCACCAAAATTCATGGCTGAGAACCTGTGTACTAGGCTTTTATCTAATATTTATTTTCATTGAATGGAACGCTATTCCACGCTTGCAAAAGCAAGGCATGTATTGGTTTTTCCATCGCTCCTCTTCATAGTGATTTATTCTTGGGTAAACTTTACAGTGGACAGTCTTACTCATACTACCGTTTTAAAGGCCATCATATTTGTGGGTGCCTTTCTTAACAATGACTTGAACTCTCTTGAAACTAGTGCTTGTAGCATTTTTTACTATGCGAGTGCCCGATGTTTCTAGATTTAACATTTGAGCTTCTTGTTCAGGGAAAATTAAGATTTCTCAAGATAATGTGTCATTGTAGCCGTCACTGCACCTGCTCTTGTTATAAACATTGAGCGAACAATCCTTTGATGCTGTTCCTCTCGTCGCATTCCAGGCTGTTAGACGGGAGCATTGCTAACATGACCTTCCGTAATGCTATGTTGAAAATGTGTGTGCATTTGACTGCTCGGGCACTTCGGAATAAGGCAAATTGATTGCTGGAAGCTCATTATTTAAGTAATCTACAGGTAACAGTGGCAAGAAGTTTACTTCACAAATAATCCTATCAGTGCGCCTGCACTGTCAAGCACACTGACAGGAGACTTAATGTTGTTGTGGCTTACATGCACGAGATTGCTCTTAATCTCATGAAAACTGTTGGTCGCTTTGATGTATCTGTTCTGTTAAGTGGCCCTTGAGAACTTTTCAGCCTTTGCAAAAATAGTGTGCTTGGGAAGGAGACGTCAGTGACATGCTGAAAGTAACAGATCTATCCAAGTTTGTTTCATGTGCTGACCATTCAGTTTATCTGATTTCGCTGAGTTGTAGAATGTTCTACAGTGGCCGCTCTACTAGGTGCCTTAATGGTCATTTGAGAGAGCATTGTGGCAATGAAGAAAAACGCAGACGGTCCTATAGCCATGCAATTTGGCTCGTGTGAATGTCAGCATGAATTTGATGAATTTGACGTGATTGTCAAAAATGAAACAAAGTTATTCCTGAGGTAACTGAAGCCGAAATGATTGAGTGGTTAGGCACGCGGTGTGTTAGCACACCTTCTGTTAGTTTGCCCGAAAAGCAACTTGCATTCCTTTGTGCCGATTTCAGATGGTTTGCAGTCATGCCTCTGTGACATGCACACTCTCACCCATTTCTGTACGTACGTCTTTGTCTGCTGTTTCCTATAAAGATTTGTTATAGTTAGTACTGGTGCTGTGTTGCTTTCTCCATCCCTGTCAAAATGTGCGCTATTTAGCTCACCCAGCTGACAAACTTATTGCACCTATTTAGTGAGGAACTCCAAGAAGGGAAACAGTATGTAACAGCAAGTGCTTGTCATATTGTTCAAACACGCAACGTTGCAACTTGCCTGCAGCCTAGTCTGCACCTTAACGGCTCTTGCAAACAGTTGCGAAGTTGGACACGCTTCACCTTGTTTGGGTTGCAGAGAATGTGGCCAGTTGGACCAGTGTGATGTGATGTGTACCCAAAAGAAATGTCTTCTAAATGGCGCTCACCATTTATACACTTGAGCTCAAATAAATAACCGAGGCTATTACGCTTTAATATAGCCTCTACAATCGAAATCTCGCAATTGTATGTCGCATGCTTTGTGCCGCTTACAAGTTGCCCCACTGGTCACTTGAACCGATCCTGTCACTCTCTTGTCATCTTTGGATGACACGAGCTTGTTTTCTGATGGGCTCGGGAACTCTGTAACGTTGCTAATAAAGTTGCGCCCACGGCAGTAATTTCATAAGCATGTTTACAGCCTCGCAGGTGTCTGTGGTGTAGTTGTTACTGCAGTCAAATTCGTTGTGCTCCTTCGGTTCTGTTAGCATTTCCTCTTTAATAGTATGTGGCTCTGCTCCATTTAGAGATTAGTCATTTTTTTTCCTAGATTCATTACAGAAACCTCTAGACAACAAATTTGAAACATAGCTCACTTATTTATTTATTTATTTATTTATTTATTTATTTATTTATTTATTTATTTATTTATTTATTTATTTCGATTACCCTCAGGGCACATAAAGGCGTTAAGAGGGGGGTGGGTAATACAACAAAAAATGCAGTAAAAATAGAACATAAAAATACAAGTCAGTGAGAATACATGTTTTAACAACAAAACGTTATTTAAGGCACATAACATAATCTGTCAGTGCAGCTTTGAATGATGATGCGTCTTCAATGCAGGCGATGAAGGAGGGAAGGCGGTTCCACTCGGCACTGGTTTTTGGCAGAAAGGAGTCGGAAAAAACATTAGTGCGACAGAGAGGAGTGAAAACTTTATGCTCATGATCAAGACGTGACGATATGTATGTTGGTTGTGATATGAGCTCCTGTTTAATTGAATTGTTCAGGTGAAGAATTTTTTGGAAAAGGCATAGACGAGAAATTTTTCTTCTAAGCTGCAAATCAAGTAGTCCGAGATCTGATTTCATTAATGAAACGCTAGCTGTGCGGGAATAGTTTGACATAATGAAACGTGCTGATCGATTTTGAACGGACTCAATAATGGTTTTTAATGTTTTTAGACCGGGGTCCCAAACAGAAGACGCATACTCGAGTTTGGGTCTAATGTGTGTTTTGTAAAGTAGCAATTTTAAATGGCATGGGGCATCAGAAAAATTTCTGCGTATGTACCCGAGTGATTTATTGGCATTGTTAGTGATGTATTGAATGTGTGTATGCCAAGAAAGGTTATTCGTTATGTGAATTCCGAGATACTTATACGAGGTTACGTACTCAAGGTTGATGTTATTGATAGCATAGCTGAAAGGAATGGATGTATCAGAGCGACGTGAAACAGACATAATCTTGCATTTCGTCGGATTTAATAACATTAGCCATTGTGAGCACCACTTTGATATGTTATCTAGATCGGACTAAAGAATGAGGTTATCATGCAGACTAGTTATTTCACGGTATACGACAGAATCGTCAGCGAAAAGTTTAATGGAACTATTAATAACGGTAGGTAAGTCATTAATATATATTAGAAATAGCAAGGGGCCCAAAACAGAGCCTTGAGGAACGCCTGACTTTACGTCACAGTGGGGGGGGATGCGGCATCATTAGCGGTTACAAATTGAGTACGGTTAGTTGGAAAACATTCTATCCACTTCAAGATGTTAGGGTCAATATTAAGAGTACTGAGTTTAAGAAGTAGTAAGCGGTGAGACACCTTGTCAAAAGCCTTAGCAAAATCTAAAAAAATACAGTCAATAACCTGTCCTTTATCTGAGGAGGATGAAATGTTATGCGTAAACGATACAAGTTGTGTTTCGCAGGAAATAGTTCTTGCGAAACCCATGCTGAAATGAAGTGAAAAATGCGTTGGATTCAAGAAATGAAACGAGGTTAGTAAATATGACATGTTCGAGGATTTTGCAAGGAATGCTAGTGAGCGAGATGGGTCTGTAATTGAGAGGGGAATGCGGGTCACCTGATTTAAACAGAGGCACCACCTTCCCCACCTTCCAATCTGCAGGCACAGTCGAGCACTCAATAGACTGGGTGAAAAGATACATAAGAAATACAGAGGAGTACACAGCAGTATTTTTCAAGAACTGGGAATTAATTTCATCAGCGCCACAAGAAGACGATAGTTTTAAACCATTAATTAATTTCAAAGTACCCGCAAAATCAACTACAAGTGGATCCATGGGGAAAAAATCGTTTTTGTGCAAGTGCGACTCCGTGTCAATATAGCTATCAGAAAATGATTTCGCAAAGGTGTCATTTAGTACCATGCAACATTCTTCATTGCTCATAGCGCAGCCATCAGGAGCTGTAAGAGATATGCTAGTTTTCTTTTTTATTTGAATAGTGCTCCAAAATTTTGATGGATTAGTAGAAAGAAGTGATGGTAGATATGTATTAAAAAATACGGCTATTGCCTCTTTTAACGCGATGCGATATGCACGCAGTGCGTGAAAATAAGCATTCCAACGGATAGATGTTTGAATGCGTTTCGCAAGGTGAAAGAGGCGTTTTTTCTTGTTTGATAATCTTTTTAGTGTCGTCGAAAACCAAGGGGAACGTTTCTTTTCGGAAAGCCTGCGCAGTGGAATATATTTAGCAACAAGTGACGTGGCTTTATTTTTAAACAAATTCCAATTATCTTCTACGGTACGGCTGAAAAATTCTGGCATGTACTCGTCAATGAACAGTGCAAGCTCATTATTAATTGCTGTGTAATCACCTCTCACATAATCTCTGATCAATTTTGGAGTGCTTTTCTGGCGTGTGACGTGGCCCTTTACAAAAAAAATGTAAGACAGTGATCGCTTATTCCGGGTAAACAAGTTAATGAGTGTACTAAGTTAGGGTTGTTGACGAGCACGAGGTCGAGGGTATTTGACGAAGTAGCGCCAGTTCTAGTAGGTCCAGAAACAAGTTGCGTAAGATTAAAATTTAAGCACAAGTTAATAAAAGAGTCGCTTTCAGCGGACGAACCAACAACAGAGGGATATTGCGAAGCCCAATTTATTTTAGGAAAATTAAAATCACCCAGAAGAAGCAAAGGAGAGTGGGGAAATTCTGAGACAAGAAAATTAAGAACGTCATGAAGTTCATCGCAGAAAGCAGTTGGTGCATTTGGCGGACGATAACAAGCACAGAGCAATATGTTTTGTTGATTTAAGACAGCACGTACGCATACTAATTCTAAGGACGTCGTAAATGCAATCCTAGCAGACACTATATTATCGGCGACGGCAATCAGTACGCCACCACCCGGTTTTATACCACGGTCGTGACGGTACACAACATAATTCTTCTCACACTGAAACAACTCTTCGCTCAAAATTTTATCGGTCAACCAGGTCTCCGTCAATGCAATCACGTCAGCGGCACATGAATCAAGAATAGGGGCTAGAGCGTCGCGTTTATTAATTAAACTGCGCACATTTGACAACAAAAAGGATAAGCCTTCAGAATACTGGTTGCGTGGCTGATGCCTAACTTTTGTCAGGAAAAAGAACCGCCAGAACGGCAGTTTGTAGCAATAGACGATAGTTCAGTGTTACTTGGAGCATTGCCAAAATGCAATTCACAGACACTGTCGGTATCGGGGGGAGTAAATGTAACACTTTTTGTTGATGTATAACTTGTTGTACCTCACAGAGAAAACTTCGCCGCTTTTCTTGCCAAAATCGTACAGCTTTGTCCTGACAGTTCTGGTTGCCTTACAAAAATCTTCGCTTGCGGAAACACCAATTGCTTTTAACTTATTTTTAGAAGACAGAATCGTTTCTCTTAGTTTACAAGATGAAAACCGAACAATAATAGGTCTGGGCTTTTTAGTGACAAAATGGCCAAGTCTGTGGGCCCGGGAAATCCGGTCATCGCTGTTGCTTAGGTTCAGGCATAATGCTGAATTTAATATCGAGCAAACTTTTTCTTCCGATTTTGCCCAAGTTTCAGCAGCGGTGTCTGCTATGCCGTGAAATATTAAATTTTCTCGACGCGAACGGTCTTCAAATTCATTTAGCCGTTGGTTCAGTACAGCCATATGAGGCGCTACGCTTTCCCCTTGTTGCCCCTCAGACGATCGAATGCTTTGTTCAACTGCCGAGAGCCTATTGTCGATATCGGCGATTTGCTGCTCCATCGAATATTGAGCTTCTTTTACTTCACCCCCGGGCAGACATGACTTCGTGTTTCGCATCAAACTTATCGTGAAGTGATTTAACAAGCTGTAGTAATTCCTTGTTAGGATCGTCTCTGGGGGGGCCCAGGGTTTAGCTCTACGTCACCGGACATGAATAACAACTTGGCGATAAACACACACTCACATGTTAATTGAAACAATATTTGCGGGCCTGGAAGCACTAGCAGCCAAACATTGTTTGACTTTTTACAGTGAAGTTGCGGTGCTGTACTCACCTGCACCCAGAAACGGAAAGGTATTTCAAACATGTTGACGGCTGCAGTGCCTCCATTCCCACTAAAATGGTGCAAGCTTTCCCAGCACCCTTTACGGCTTGCCGATGACGATGCGTCGGTCGACTTGGTAGCCGGGAATAACAGCACAGCAGTAATACGCGGCCAGCTCGCACAGAATGTCTCGGTAGCTTCACAGCGTAACAGGGGCTCCGTCATTCGGTTCAGCGGGTAGATGCCTCCGTCATTAGCTGCCGGGATTACCAGCACTTGCGCAGTGCCGGTGAGGTTGTCCCACACGAAGAAACCGATCAACAGGTGCACCCAGAAACGGAAAGGTGTTTCAAACATGTTGACGGCTGCAGTGCTTTCATTCCCACTAAAATGGTGTAAGCTTTCCCAGCAGCCTTTACGGCTTGCCGATGACGATGCGTCGGTCGACTTGGTAGCCGGGAATAACAGCACAGCAGTAATACGCGGCCAGCTCGCACAGAATGTCTCGGTAGCTTCACAGCGTAACAGGGGCTCCGTCATTCGGTTCAGCAGGTAGATGCCTCCGTCATTAGCTGCCGGGATTACCAGCACTTGCGCAGTGCCGGTGAGGTTGTCCCACACGAAGAAACCGATGAACAGGTGCACCCAGAAACGGAAAGGTGTTTCAAACATGTTGACGGCTGCAGTGCTTCCATTCCCACTTATAGGTGATGTGTGTTGCTCTCGGAATGAAACTTAAAACACAGAGCGAAAGTTTTGTTCCCAAAATGGTGGAAAAAAGGTACATTCTAAATTTTGCTGATGATATATGATATTAATGTCTGCTCGAGTTAAGAGAAGTGGGTGAAAGCATGCCTGAGCTATGCCTTGCTCATGGGTGCAATTGACTGCACTTTCATGTGGGACAGCCACTCAAAGATGGGCCAAAAATGACGCGCTAGAGTATGATTTCTCGTGTCACTGTCTCTTATTAAGATGCCTTCTTCACCTGATTTTTTATCATATATTTTTCACACTTCCTCGGTGTACGTAAGATGCTCAGAACTAATGAAATGAGTGAAACTGTTTTTTTCTATCAAGCCATCCAGCTAACTACTTTTCAGTGTGCAGTTCCATTTTCTATAAAGCACTTCAAAAACTTTTCCACTGAAATACATACAATGCACGCTCCCTCATTCTGTGAAGCAGTGTGAAGCAAAAGGGCATCTGAGCTTCTCCGGATTTTTAATCTTTGTAGTGCATGTTTGCAAGCTTCTGGGTGTTTTGTCACGTCGGCTGCATTACTAAGCAACTGAGCTCAAAGTTGCCATGAACAGAAAAAAAGAAGCCATGAGCGAGAACAAGTAGTATAAATTAGAAGAATGGACTGTTGGGCGAGTTGTAGGATGTGTAATTTATTTTGTTAGTGGTCGTTTTGATCTAGTGCTTGGTTCTATACAAGTTATACCTGACTCTGAACATGACAATGAAACTATTGCTTCGGAAGCTAGACAGCATGTCAACGTCACTGTCACAGAATGCAAAATGCTCCTGGGAGGTTGTGTAGCTAGCTTTTCTGCATACTGCAACAGTAAATGAAATAAGTCAGTGGAGAGCAAAGCCAAGTCCCCAATAATAAAAGCAGGAGCCTCTGCAAGATTGATTTTATTGTGAGGCATTGAGTTTCTCGAGCCTGACGAGCAGGGGCGTGTGTGGCCTGTGAACTCTGAGTGGAATGTGTTATGTTTAATAACGTGCTATACAGTATGCTGCAAGAGAAAGTTGGGTAGCATCGACGTGCTTGCCTTGAGCTTATGATGCCGTCTATGACACTCATTGTGCATTTTGAGTTAACTTGTGAAAACATGAGTCAAGGATGATTCGCAACACTGTCCACCCGCAACTCCCTGGCGTGATGTGGGAGCGGAAACAAACTTTGTTCCACATGTGCACCTTAGCAATGGCTCATTGCTTATGTTCTGACTTGCTTATTTCATGTTGCATGTGCCTTGTCTTGTGCAGAAAGGTTAAATGTCACAGAACGTGTTTTCATCTCTTCTTTAACCCTTTTAATTTCGCATTTTTGATAATGACTAACACCCCTTCTAAGCCAGTCTCTGTTCGAATCTGTTCATGGCCATTGCACGGGGCCAACAGTTAGTGTGCAAAATCTTATTTTCACTTTTACGTTGCTTTCTCACTTTCAAGATCACCCTTTGCTTGAGCAGTTACGTATGTCTGATCTCAGTATGATAATCTAGCATTTCAGCTGAACTTAACGTCTCCCCTTGGTGTCTCTTTAATGTCACTTGCACAGAAGTCATTTGGATTTTATTTATGTGGACATTACATTTCACTTTACAGGGGTTTTGGGGCCCTTTCCTTTTATGAGTTTGGGCATGCTGCGGATGCATCAAAATTTAAATCCTTCTGCTGTGTGGCTCATTTGTTTTTGCAAGGTAGATGCAAAATTCAATTTTGGTAAAGATTGCCTTCTTTCTTTTGGTTTAAGTGTTTTGATCTTTTTTGTTTCTTCTCTTTTCAGACGAGCCATGGTGCGAAGGTTATTAGTACAGTTTGGAAGAATAAACCTCAGCTTTGTGCGTTCAGAGCAGCTGGAGGTTCACTGTTTACTTGGCAAGAAGTAGTATGTATACTTGCTTCACACCACACCTATATACTGTTTCACACTTTGTAGGAAGCACAGTGAATGCTACAACCTTTGCTGAAAAATATGTGTGCCAACTAGAGCACTGCACGGGCTCGGGCCTACCCGAAAACCCGGGCCCGGCCCGGCCCGACGGGCCGGGCCGGGCCGGGTAAGGTGGTTTTCACGGCGGGCCCAGGCCGGGCTCGGGCCTGAAGCTCCGGGCTTAGGGCCGGGCCCGGGTTTGAGGTGGCGGGCTCGGGTCGGGCCGGGCTTGAACTTTGCCCAGTTCTTAAAGGGACCCTGAAACTGTTATTTGAAGCTTTGTCAGCGTTTAGGCTAGAGCATCATCGAACAATTGGCACCACAAATTTAGCGGCACGCCGTGTGCCAAGGCGGCTACGGACAATTATATCATACCCTCCTTCTCACCGCTGCCTTGCCTCCTCAACTCATGAGACACGCTGGCATCGCTGGTGATCGCAGAGCTCACGTGAGCACACTCGACGATTTGAGCTTCGCCCAGTCATGACCTCCGAGACTGCACGCTGACAGGTTGCGTGCAATCTCGGAGACCATAGCCCAGTGCGCCCGGCAGCACGCACACCGTCTGGCAACAGAGACATCGCGGAGTGGTTGATATCTGTTCCGACAGGTGCCGCCACCCTACCAGCCAATTTTTCGTGCGCGCACACCGCAGCCCCAATGACGTCGCCAGCAGCCCCAATGACGTCATGCGGACACTGCATGTCGTACTCGCAAGGGGCGGTTGAAAACGCGTTGGGCTGAGCCGCAGTGATCTGCAGCGATTCGCAGCTTTATAGCGTTGTAATAAATTACACAGTGTAAGCAGAGAGCTTAAATTAGTCTGTAAATGAGCCTTAGGACTTGGTCTACTGGCCCAATGTGTTTGTACAAAATCTTCAAAACCGTTTCAGGGTTCCTTTAAGACTTCCACATACGTCGTGCACGCATATATGTTACGGATATTATATCTCGAAAAAAAAAACTTTTTGTTTTTTACGTGGCGCAAACTATTTGACAAAGTTTTATGAGCGACAAGTACTGAAATTCTGTTGCTTCTTGTATGTGGGGATACTTGATAAACTAGACGCCTATATAGCTAAGATCTCACTGTTTTTTGCTGTATTGCATTGCCTATTATTTTGTATCCGGAATGTCAATTTGTAATCACAGTAATAATTGCAATGTAATAATTCAGATAATGTATTTATATCTATAACCTAACATCGGAAGAGTGATCACAGAATTCCAAAGAAGAGCAGCGTTCTTGAATTTTCCCGCAGTCCACTAAAACAAAAGGTCTGCGCGGAGCCTCGTCACAAATAATCATTATTAAGGCACGTTCTTTTTTTTCGAGGCTCCGTCACGGCTTTCAGTGGTTGTGTGACGCGACTTGGACATGCACAGCCTGCTTTGTGTGCCTCATGGTTAACGTCTGAGCTTCCGCTGTGTTCCGCTGTGTGGTGCGAGAGCTACATGGTACTGCCGCAGCAATGTTGGAATGTGCAGGAATAGCACAGGTTCATTAAACAAGGTGTGTGGTAAAGTATATTCACTTGACAATATATCTGGCTTGAAAAAAAAAAGACGGTTACGAATTCCGTGTTGGGTGATATCCCGTTACTTCGAACCATACGCATAAAATGAGTAAGCTTCGAGAAGCTTATTCGCATCTTTATCGACAAACTGGAACGAACCGTGAAAACAGATCGAAATCTCTTCGTCCACCTCCTGCCAGTTTTGCCCGCGTAGTCTAATCGCCACCTTCTAATGGTACAAAATTGTTAGAAAGCCATACACCATAATAAAAAAAAATACAGAGCATAGTACAATACCATGTATAACATATGCAGCTGAAACCTGCAAGGGGAAGCGCTCAAAGAGTACTTTTATGGATTATATCGAAGTGTGGCACGACGTTCGGGAACAAGACAAATGAAGCGATGAGTTGGAAAGCCATGTTCACTATGCATAAGTCCGCGCAGAAATTTGCTCCAGTGGGTAGGTCTGAGAACTACGACTGCCGACGCCTTCACAATTCGCAAGGCAGACGTCGTGCGTCCTTGCGACTAGCGCAAGCAGTTCAAGGAACTGTAGCACGGCACGATATCTGATGCAACAGAGCATGGCGTGCTTACAGCCGGTATCTCTTGATAATTTGACTTTTCGTACAAAAAGTGTGAAGGATGGAACTGTAAACTATGCACAAAAGCTTATTTTATTTCATTTTCATTTATTGCTACCCTCAAGGCCAAAGCCGTTAGAGAGGGGAGCGAGTAAAACAGCAGACATAAAAGCAAACAAGAAACGCAGCAAACAATACATAAAGACACAAGTTCTTCGGCGCTATACACTGTATGTACTAGCAGTGCATAGCGTGATATACGGAAATAACGCCATACGAACTTTTTTTTGTCCTTTCGGCTGTTTATACGTATTTCGAAAAGTACACTTGGTGCATGGACTTTGTTTTAATTATGATCCAGGTTAGCTTATTGACAACAAAGGTAATCAATTTGTTTTAGGGGCGAAGCTCCTCTTAGTCTGACCTTGTCACGCGTCAGGCGTAACCGGCAGTATCTCTCGAACAGTATAGGCACCGGGCGGCCGTCGTACGGCGCCAGCGGCGCCCCTCCCGAAAAAGCGCCCCTAGCGGCGGCAGCGAAAGCACTGGCATGTGAAGCAGACGACGCGGAGAAGGCTCTGCTACTTTCGGCAACGTATTCAAGTAGTAGCGGCGGCGTTTCTTTTTAGACAATCGCAAGCTGTAAACTGTTTTGTTTGTCGCCCAAGGCAAAGAGAAGCGGCAGCAACAGTGTTTCTTGAACAAAGCACGAAGCGTTCGACTGTCGGACATGTGTTCAGATAACGGGGCCACTCGTCCGGCTCCAGGGAGACTCCCCCGCAGTCGTTTGCGGTCGTGGCAGCGTTCAACGGTCGCCAAGTCATCAAGAAAGGATGACACATGTTCTTTTCATGTCTTCACACCCAGGAGCACCGTCGGAACGTCAATCGACTAGGCTTCTTTGCGTGGTGCTGTGCTTTTATGCGTTTGCTTTCGTTTGGAGGCGGACCAGAGGCACGATGACTCCTCCCTTTCGGGACTGCAAATGAGACCGGCCCGATTGGCGAAAGTGTTGTAAAATAAACATCTTTGTATTTTAACTGCCAAACTCGCTGCTCCTCACTGTTGGGCTCCTGGCGGGAAGGCGAGTACTGACTACTGACAGCGCACGCGCACTAATGGCGCTGCCGGTTACATTGCGTTGCGGCTTTCAAGGCTTGACCAGCCGGCGTACGCGTTTTCATGCGTTTGCTCTAGAGAAGGGTCAGCGCTTGCACGAAGCTGGCCACGTACTTGACATCAAGGAATATAAAAGAGACAACGACTGCAAATTGCTTTGCAAGTGCACCCCGCAGACGAAGTTCAATGCGATAAGCTACGATGTGGAGCTAGATCTAGGTATCCCCATTCCTATTTCTATTTTAAACGCAAAGCATTTCTTATCTCTATAAATGCCTCTATTTCTCTATCTAGCCGCCTACGTCTGGGCGCTCTCGTGGTCGCCTCCTTAAGTTGACGTTAACAAAATTGGCATAGGTGGGTACGAAAATAAGACGAACATGGCTGTCTGGTTGTGATATGGTCGTATGAGTAGCGCGAAAATCTTTCCAGTCACGTGCGGCACATACCGGGCGTATACCACGGGCCGCGGGATGCTGGTATGAGGCACAGGTGATTCACAGTGGATCGACCCAGGAACGGCGAGAACAGACATTGATAATTTAAGCGGGTGCATGTCCAAAAAATCCGGCATCAGCCACGTGAACCCGACGTATGCAAAGAATAGAAATCCGGATCCCAGCAGGAGTCGAAACCAGATACTCTGAGCGGATATCAAATATTCTACCACACAGCAAAGCCATGACTTGAAATTACTTTTGAAAAGATCCTATGCGCAAGAAAAATGTCGGTGCAACCAACGTCAATTGTGGTTGCAGTGCTGGCTATCTAATTTCATGACAAGGTAATAAACATTACTCATGTATGAAACAGACGTTACGTCGGCTTAACGCCAATCTTGGTTTTATTAAGACTTCTCGTTGGGCGAGTTGGTTAACATCAAAGGGGCACATAGTAGCGCAAACTTAGAAAATAAACACGAGAAAAGAAGTAGGAGGGAGCAGAAAGGTCGGGTGCTCCCTCGTACTTGTTTTCTCGTGTCTATTTTGTAAGTTTGTGCTACTATGTACCCCTTTGATTTCAATGTTGGCTCCGCTTTTATAACCGTCAGATAAACATTACATATGTGCTCCTATGAATCTGCAAGCTATATTCAAGCGTTGCTCGACCCGGAACAACACTCTGATCAACGCTACGCGTATGATATTCACAGCATCGGCACGAATAGTGAATCGCAACGTAGCGTGCGCTTCGTTTCAATAACACTGACGCCTGTTCTCTAACATGAACACTAACATTACGTCAGACCACAAGTTAGCCTTTAAACGTCAGTGTAGTCGGCATGCTTATTAAGCCCACTATGTGCACACAACTCCAGCTACAAAAACACGTCGATACACCTCGTTACGCGTGACTTAAAGCTAAAAAACAAATGCAGCATAGACTCGCTGATTCGCATAAAATCGGTTCCTACAATACGTGGGATCTGCCGATTTTTTCCTAATACTTTGTTATTCTGTCTATACGTTAACATTGTCCCCTAACATTAAAGAAATAGAGCGTACGTCTCCCATTCCCTTCTCGTCTTTACTGGATGCTTCGCCGATTGCACTTGTTCCTCAGTTGTAGTTTTGCACGCCCCCCGTTCCTGTTATGTTTCCCATTGATTTTCGATCCTTCGCCGACCTTAAGATATTGTAATCTTCAGTCTTCGCGCACACGTAGATTTCGGCAGCGCACGACACAAGCAACGAGAGCACAATGAAGAGAAACGAACGTCCAGCCCCGCGCCCCCCGCAGCAAGCGCCTGCGCCCTTTTCGGCACTCCCATTCCATTAGTTCCCCGTCGCCACCGAAAGAGGCGCCACCAGTCCCCGCGCCCGGTGCCTATAATAGATGGCGCTGTCTCATAGAGATGCACGCAAACTGCAGTTGGGTGACGATATATAAGATGGCGCTGTACGCATTCCTTTTCTCGTCTTGTTTCCGAGAGGGCGCTGTCCCATAGACATGCGTACAATATGGCGGTTGGGTGAAGGTACGCTAGATGGCGTTGGCGGTTCAGCTGCTCTCCGATTTTAGGGGCGCCCTCACCCTCTCCTCTCCTATGCTTCCCCCTCTCTCCTACGGTCCCCCCCCCCTCTCTCGCCTCGCGACGCCGGCGCAGGTACAGTGGCTGTAGCGCAGGCAGCGTCTGCTAGCGAGTTTCATGGCGTTGGCAGTGCAGCTACTCTCCGATTTTAGGGGTGCTCTCACCCTCTCCTCTCCTACGCTTCCCCCCTCTCTCCTACGGTCTCCCCCCCTCTGTCGCCTCGCGACGCCGACGCAGGCAGCGTCTGCTAGTGAGTTTCTGTTTAGAAAAAATTTATTCAATCGTGGGACACTTGATTGAAAAAACCGGCAGATCCCACGCACCGTGGGAATCGATGTGATGCGAAGCAGCCAGCAAGGAGCAAATCATGCTGTACATAATATGCAGGTCATTATTTACATGATAGGGCCTGTCATTTGTGTTCGTCAAACAGTCACGTCGCGAAATACAAATTTTGGTGTATATCAATCTTGCGAATTGGACGCAAGCGCACCACGAGCGTGGCATGTAAGTGGCATTGTAGATGACATGCATGCCAAGATTTACATGTTACCACCTGCCACTTATGTTCGCTTAATTTTTTACCTCAAATCACAGCGAGACGCGAGACCAATCTGCCTCCATTTCGCATGCGTTC
Source organism: Rhipicephalus appendiculatus (assembly GCA_030522465.1). Taxonomy (NCBI): domain Eukaryota; kingdom Metazoa; phylum Arthropoda; class Arachnida; order Ixodida; family Ixodidae; genus Rhipicephalus; species Rhipicephalus appendiculatus. The sequence goes on from JALIZH010026318.1 coordinate 318,848, forward strand.
GTATTCTCGCGCTCTGCGCATCGTGCAGACGCCATCCGCGTTCCAGCGTTTAAATTGACGGACAATTTGTCAATTCCAAAGTGTGTTCCTCGAACGCCTGTGCCCACTGAGACGGGGTCGGTCAGAATGAAACGTGATGCGCGCGTCTCCCTCCTTGCATGATTAGAGACGCTGGGCAATGCGACGTTACGCAAGCAAAGCGCGAGCGCTGTAGAGTCCAACGCGACCGGCGCCCGTTTGCGCGCCCCGGCGCCCACCTGGCACTGTGCCAGGGCACGGCTGGCGGGACGGATGGACGGACGGGCGGACGCGAGCATGAGACATTAAAGGCTTTCACCTTAAAATTTGGTGTATATCAAGCTGGCGAAACGGCCACAAGAGTGTCATGAGCGTGGCATGCAAGTCATGTTGCACATGACATGTCATGATTTGCATATTACCACTTGTCATTTATCCTTGTCATACAATCACGTCACTGAATACCATAATTGGTGTATATCAAGCTAGCGAAACGACCACGGGAGTACCATGAGTGTGGCATGCAAGTCATGTTGCGCATGACATGACATGGTTTCCATATTAAAACGTCATTTATGCCCGTCATACAGTCACGTCCCTGAATACGAAGTTTGTTGCATATCAAGCTAGCGAAACGCTCACGAGAGTGTCATGAGCGTACCATGCAAGTCATGTAGCACATGACATGTCACGATTTCCGTATTACCACTTGGCAGTTATGTTCGTCATACAGTCACGTCAGTCAATACCTAATTTGGTGTATATCAAGCTAGCGAAACGGCTGTCAGCGCGCCATGAGCGTGGCATGTAAATCATGTTGTATATGACATGCAGGTCATGATTTTCATATTACCACCTGTCATTTATGCTAGTCATACAGTCCCGTACCTCAATACCAAACTTGGTGTATATCAAGATAGCGAAACGGCCACGAGAGTGTCATGAGCGTGGCATGCAAGTCATGTTGCACATGACATGTCATGATTTCCATATTACCACTTGGCATTTATGTTCGTCATACAGTCACGTCACGCAATACCAAATTTGGTGTTTATCAAGCTAGCGAAACGGCCGTCAGCGCGCCATGAGCGTGGCATGTAAATCATGTTGTACATGACATGCACGTCATTATTTGCATATTACCACCTGTCATTTATGTTCCTCATACAGTCACGTCACTCAATCCCAAATTTGGTGTATATCAAGCTAACGAAACGGCCGCGAGCGCGCCATGAGCATGGCATGTAAATCATACTTTTCATGAAAAGTTATTCATGATTTTCATGATATGACCAGCCATTTATGTTCGTCATACAGTCATGTTATGCCATACCAAATTTGGTATAAATCCCATTAACGATACGGCCAGGAGAGCACAAAGTCGTAGGCGGCTAGATAGATAGATAGATAGATAGATACTCTCAAAGTCGCCGAAGTTCGCTAAGAAATGCTTCGCATTTAAAAACCGACTGCTCGCGCTGCACAACCGTTCACTGACCACCCCGTGTATATAGGCACTGGATTTTGACCTCCAAGGTAGCGCCTGTGTGAGATTTCTCCTCTGCGTGATTAAACAATAAAAATTCACCGCGTACATGTAAAATTAAAGTGAGCTGCAAGTCACCATGACACTCATCGACCCTTTAGTATAAACGCGCCCGATCTCACGTCGTTGATGATGTACTGGGCAGAATTCACGGAAGATTCACGGTTTACCGATGAACCTCCGGAGCTTCGCCCACTCATCATCATTCACTCCGTGGATGATGATGATGATGATGATAAAAACAAAGTGAAGGGAGGGTTCTGTTCCCTCTCTGCCTGTTCATACGCTCCCTGTTGACACTGAACCCCTGCTGCAAAACCCTTTTCTTGCTACAATAGCTGCTACCAAACGCTCTTGATGATCCCCATTGTATTGTTAGAAAAAATATGCACAATATACCGCTGACGGATAACGGTTTATCGTACGCAGTATGTCAGATCAACTGTTACCACAGCGAGGCTCTTTGTACAAGGAATTACTGTAGATTATAGCATACTTGTTAGCGCAGCATGTGCCAACAGAGCGTAGATGTTTTCTACTTAAAAGGCCTAGCTGTCGATTCTATGTTCAGGCAGCACCACCTAGATTAATGGCTCGGGCCTCAGTCGGGCCCGATCTGCGGACGGGCCGGGCCGGGCCGGGTAGGTGAAATTTTTTCTCGGGTTCGGGCCGGGCCCGGGTCTCGCTTTTGAGTGACCGGGCCGGGCTCGGGCGGGTAAACTTCAACGAGTGCCGGGCTCGGGCCGGGCCCGGGCCGAGAATCCCGGCCCGTGCAGTGCTCTAGTGCCAACTAGTTCATTTTGTTGCTTTACAGTCACCATTGTGCTCAACTGGACACCACACTGTACACAAAAAGCTGTAATAATAGGTGTGTGGTGAACAAGGTTATGGTGCTTTTCATGCAGCTACCACAATGTTTGACTGATGCCAGCGGAAGCTTCTAGCTTGCTGCGAAAAAGTTGTTAGACATCACGCAGTGATGACGATGGAAATTTCCACTGGATGTTAACACAATAGTTGTGAAAAGACATGCATGTACACATTGCCCCTGGCAGACTAGAAAGAAAAATAATGGGTGCGAACCAAAAAGGTGCTGTCAAAAATAAAATGACGTTTCAGCTTCCACATGGAAGCCTTGTTCACCCAAAACGTCATTTTATTTTCGACAACTTTTTGGTTGGCGCCCATTATTTTTCTTTGTACATTGCCATTACATCCCGACAAGATGAGATTTAGTCAAATTCTCAAATTTACACATTGCCCCTGTTGAGACGTTTTTATATTTGGTCGGCCAATTCATTTATTGAGCTCAACAGCAATATATCTTCTTCGAATTTCCAGACTCTTTTAATTGGCATCCAGCAATGTTTTCATCATATTTTGTCAGACCCACGACTTCATGAAGCCACACCACGTACAATTTTTGTATGTGGTGCCAGAAAACTTCACTGAAAATAACCGACCAAATATAATGACACTTGTAGCCTCACATACCTTTTAACGGGGGAAATGTGTACACGCATGGCCTTTCTCATGACCATTGTGTTAAACATCCAGTGTAAATTTTACTCACCATCACCGCATAATGTGTTTGTTCTCTTTTAACAACTTCTTCACCGCAAGTAGCAGCCGCCGCTGGCATGAGTACATAACCAAGCGGTAGCTGCATGTAAAGCACCGTAACTTTCTTCCCCATGCAGCACCCATTATTAGAACTGTTTAGGTACAGTGTAGTGTCAAGGGGTGCACATTTGTCACTGTAAAACTACAAAATGCACTGTTTGGCACATACCATATTCCTCATTACATACAAAATTCATGGAGACGTTACATACAACATCTTCAAAGAGACATTATGTAACACACTGTAAAATAGCACAAAAACACACGGACACAAGCGAGACGACAACACAGGCGCTACAATAGCGCCTGTGTCGTCACCACGCTTGGGTCCGTGTTCTTGCGCTACTTTACAATGCATTACGGACTAGCTTGGCTTTCCGTATTATGTAACACATTCCTAAGGTGTCATTACGTACAACGTTTCTAGGAGACATTACGTACGCCATTCCTAAGTTGGCTTTACGTACGCCATTCCTAAGGTGGCTTTACGTACGCCATTCCTAAGGTGGCTTTACGTACAACATTTCTAGGAAATACGTATGACATTCTTACGGAGGGATTACGTATACAAGGTTTCTGAAATACATTACGCACAACATTCCTAAAGAGACTCCGTTTAAGGAAATTGCTATAATTTGGAAAAGGAAAAGTGATCGGCACCTTTTTACCTTCAGCTTTTTACGTAAACAGGGGTCCAGATTTTTAACAGTGTACGCAAAGTGTCGGCTAATTCAACTTGTCGCCACACTTCAATCTAAGCTGCGATAGTTTAATGTGCATGGGTGAGGGGTCAAGGTGGTAATGCGGGCTTGTTGGTTGTGATCCCTGGCATGCATTTCGGTAATGCAAACTACCGCCCGCCCTGTCTATGTGTCCTCTCTTGTGTCTAGGTCTTTAATTTATTTGCGCGCTACCGAAATGAATGCCAGTGAGTGTTTAAGTACACGAAAAACAATGGAATGGCGTTAAAGTGGGTTTAAATCCGTTAAAGGGAGTAACAGCATGCTTCGTTGTGTTGGTGAAGGTATAAAACCCGATGTGCTGCGCCGACCAAATTAAAATTTTAATACACACACACAAGCACGTTTATGAGATAAAGAAAGGAAATGCTAAATTGATGCAGTGCTTTGGCTAAGCACGTTTTAGGGGGTCCCGCAGTCGAATGGGGGAAGACACTTGTTCGCGCTAGAGAAAAATGACTGTCACGAAGTCTATCTCTAAGTCGCTGTTAGTGTGTGTATGTGTGTGTGCTTGTGTGTGCGTGCGTGCGTGTGCGTGCATGTGTATGTGCACGTGCGTGCGTGCGTGCGTGCGCGCGTGTGTGTGTGTGCGTGTGCGACCGTGTGTGTGTGCATGTATGCATGTGTGTGCGTGTGTGTGCGAGCGTGCGTGTGTGTGTGCGTGCGTGCGCGTGCATGTGTATGTGCGCGTGCGTGTGTGTGCGAGCGTGTGTCCGCGTGTGCGAGCGTGTGTGTGTCTGTGTGTGTGTGCATGTGTGTGTGCGCGTGCGTGTGTGTGCATGTGTGTGTGTGTGTGCGAGCGTGTGTGTGTGTGCATGTATGTGTGTGGGCGTGCAAGCGTGTGTGTGTGTGTGTGTGCGCGCGTGCGTGTGTGTGCGAGCGTGTGTGTGTGTGTGCATGTATGTGTGCGTGCGAGCGTGTGTGTGTGTGTGTGTGCGCGTGCGCGTGTGTGTGTGCGCGCGTGCGTGTGTGTGCGAGCGTGTGTGTGTGTGCATGTATGTGTGCGTGCGAGCGTGCGTACGTGTGTGTGTGTGTCTGCTTGTGCGAGTGTGTGCGTGTGCATGGGTTGTGTGTGGGCGTGCGAGCGTGCGTGTGTGTGTGCGCGCGCGTGCGTGCGTGTGTGTGTGCGCGCGCGCGTGCGTGCGTGTGTGTGCGAGCGTGTCTGTGTGGATATATGTGTGCGTGCGAGCGTGCGTACGTGTGTGTACGTGCGTGTGTGTGCGAGCGTGCGTGCGTGCGTGTGTGTGTCTGTGTGTGTGTGTTCAAGGTTTGCTTTGACGGGCTCCGTGTGTTGGGTTTCCTACCTTCACCATGTATCATGTTGCCATATCAATATATGGTGGCATGATACTTGATCGGAGCTACCATATCAATATATGGTAGCTCCGTAGTTCCGTAGTTGCACTCATACGGATCACAATGTGGGGCATTCAAAATTCAGATTACCTGAATTCATGCTCATGCTTTGTTACTTCAAGCGATGGGTCGTGTCAGAAAAATAAATTATGTCATGCTTTTACGCAATAGTTTGTTATCGGCAGTACTTGTTCTCCGTCGTTCGATTACGTCTAACTGCGTAGCTCTGGAAACGGAGCAGCCGAGAATGATAGGTTACGCAATGAGCGATAGGCTGTGGCTTTGTGATTTTTCAAATAGCATGAAGGACAGCAATCGTGCAATGTAGAAGCAAAAAGGGGGACATGGTTGGTGTGGTTGGTATGTCTCTCGACGTTCATAGTTCTTTGGTGCTTTGAATTTGTTCTCTTGCAATAACATAATTTTTTTTATCTTCTCGTTCTGTTCCAGGGTGAAAGAAACTTATGTGGTTAGAATAGCTGAAGAGGTATAGATGTTATGTAACTGTCAAAGCCGGAATGTTTGAAGGTACGTAGAGAGCATCAATTAAATTCGTTTCTTTCTTTTTGCCATATTTCGTGTTTTGCGTTGAAACTTTTTACAGCATACATCCTGCCAAAGGCATGCTGTCAGGATCTCCTATCAAGCAGCTTGGGAACTCCCAGACGAGAATATGAACTGTCAAGCGGAATATACCCCTTGAGGAAAACAATTAGGTACGAACATATTTTCACGCACGACGCGATATGCTAAGTATGGTCACTGAAAAATGTTGGTCCGCCGCTGTGGAGCAGTGGTTATGCTGCACGGCTGCTAACCCGAAGTCGCCGGTTTGATCCTGGCCGCGGCGGTCACATTTCAATGGAGGCGAAATGGTAGAGGCCCGTGTACTGTGTGATGTCAGTGGCAAGTGCACGTCAAAAACATCAGATGGTCGAAATTTCCGGTGCCCTCTACTATGGCGTCTCTCATAATCATATCGTGGTTTTCGGATGTCAGACCCCAGATATTATTGTGAAAAATGTTGACGGTAACATTTTTGTTCCTAATCACGGGTGTCGTGTTTGCGCTAGGAAACTGTCGTTTACATTATTGTATTGCGGACTCCTTGTGCTATGGAGAAGTAAATTACATGTGAGATTAACATGCGTTTTCAATTCAGGATTTTTGTTTCCGATAAACGAATTGCACAGGATACTAGAGTTTAGAAGCGCTCATGTATTGGTCAAGTGACAACGCCCCCCCCCCCGCCCCCCTTTTTTGGCGGGGAGAGAGGGGGGGCGGGGCAATTGCTTAGGCAGACATATTTTCGGGGGGGAGGGGGGCACCACCCTGATCTGCAGTGGGAGCCAGGCAGGCAGGTGGGGTCGAGTATCACTTTGTGCTCTGTATGCCATGGCAAAAAAAAAATGGGGAGGGGGGCGGTGTGCCACCCTCTGGCTACGCCACTGGCCGGTGGGGGGGGGGAAGGGGGGGGTTGTAGTATGTGCCTCACATTGCATGTTATTAGCAGTTGTGCGCAATTAGCAGTAACCGTTGCAACATTATAAAATAACGGCCCTCTCCTTTCAGGATCCTCTGTCCAGCAAGGAGATTGCGGAATGAACAAATGACATATTGATTGAAGAAACATGATTGTACGTGCATCAAGAGAGGGTTTTACTACAGATCCCGACCACCTGTTTATGTAACTTTGTGCTGACCACAGGTGAAAGCAACGAAAAAACTTTGATTACTGGCGATCTTCTATCAGCGTAAGCAATCCCTGAATCAATATTCATAAAGGTAAATAAACTTATGTGTATTGATGACGATCACGCTAACTTTGGCTCCGTCTGCTTTGAAGGTGTGGGAGAAATAAAATATGAATTCTTTTTGAGTGGTGCACGTTTTTTTCTTTCGTCAGACAATTCCTTATGCCGAGCAGTTTTTGTACAATGCTTGTTTTGGTCCTCTTTATGAATTTTACTTTTACGTAACCTTTCGCTTAGGTACACAGTCCTGTACACCTTCACAAGCCATGTACTACAGCGCATGCTCAGGAAAATCGAACAGTGCCCTTATATTGCAAAAGCCGCTATCACGATGAATTTTGTGTTTTGCGCCCAAGCAAAAAAAACTTTTTTTTAATGCAATAAAGTGTGATATTCTGGACAGAGGCTTCCCTTGTGCACACTACTCCGCAGTTGCCTATTGAACTATTAAAGAGCATATCACCTGAATAAAAAGACAGTGCATTTGGGTTTCAGCAAAGGAGAAAGCCGGAGGAGTTGCACGTGTATTGATGTATATGCTGCGCGTATGTGTTTGTTGTTTGAGTGGGTTAGTAGCATTACAGAAATGCAGACATTCCAAGCACCGCCCGAGCGACAAAAGTGAAAGACTGACATTCACCCTCTTTTTGGCTGCTGTCTGAGTTTCATCGTCCTGCTTATGCGCAAAGTGCCAGCAGGTATGGTATGCCGCACACATGACTCTCCTTAAGGAGAAGCTCGATTCTGATCACCTATTATTTGCAGGGGGCTCCACTCAGTATAACCGCTCTACCCGAGCTCCACCAACGCAAGTGTCGCCGAACAAAGGGTATGTGCCTCTTTTTTCTTTCGATCTTCTTTCTGCGACACATTCCGGACCAGTCGCTACGCTTATGATCGGCCCAGCCAAGTGTCGCTTAGCAACGGAAGCGTGGCCCTTCCTTTAGCGATTCTTTCTGTGCACGCCTAATCTTTCGTACTTGTTTCTGCGGTATTAATTATGCAGCGTACAAATATGTACACAGGGTGATGAGAACTTCCACGGAGGATGTCAAGAGAGCTGCCCTTTTCTGAATGCACACGCTGGAGCTTTGGAATAATTCTGGAGCATGTCTGCTTAGAGCACGACAGTTGCGGTGTCCGTGGCAAGAGATGTACGTTTCCCTTATCCCACAAAAACACAAAACAATGTCCTTTGGAGTTGGCTTAGAGCTTGCATGCATCAAACGTCACACCTTCGACCACCAGCATCGAGTCGTTCAAATGTGGTCTGCCCCTAAACCGATAATGAAGAAGATCAGCTGGTTGACAGATATTCTTAACAATGAGTTGTACCATGTGTGTCAGACAAATATATTCTCTCGATCCCATTACGTAGAAGTTTAAACATTTAAATTTGCATCTCTCGAATAAACAACGTTTCGGCTCTTGATATGCGCTGTGGGTATTATTTCATTTGGGCGCATGCGTACATTTACATTTACTGCGTGATTTTCTGATAATAATGATATAGTCAGCAATAATAATATTATTTCGCATTCCTATATAATATACCCATAAGTATTAGCCAGCTGCTTATTACGCGATAATTTGAAACACTTCTTCGGGTTTTTCGAGATGTACGCAAAACTGATTTCACGCTGTGTATGGCGAGTGGTTTGTATATCTATTTTGACTACTCTTCACCGCAAGGAGCGATGTTAATTCTCCGCGCACTTGTTTTCTTCCTTCATCAGCTTCCCTAATTTGTCAACTTCACGCTTTGTCAGTATGCACGTTTTTCATTGATGATCCGACATTTGTAGGTGAACAAAATGGCAAATAGCCCTCTAAAAAACAGACGACTGGTATTTATTATCACATAACACATAGTTTGATACGCACGAATTACACAGTAAATTGAAGTGCACGAGCAGGAGAAAAATAATTCAAGTGTTATATTCACGCCGACCTAATGCTTAAACTGCAAGAAGCTAGACCAAGTGAGGATAGCCTGACACAAATATGATACTGTTATAAAATCCCTGGTCTTCATTGATACTGATGGGTCGACCACATTTTAATAATCGCAATTGAGGCATTACTGTAGTGCATGCTAACTCCGAGCTGCCTCGAATATGCGAATGTTTTTTTTTTTGGCTCCTTCTTCTAATGAGCGAAGGCGACGCCTTTGGCTTTCGTCACCGCCATTGTCACATTCTATAAGCAGCCATGTACTTGAATTATTGCAATGCGCCAGCGCATGTGTTACGGGAAGTTACCTTCCATGTTACCTTCCATGTGACGTCTTCCGCAAAGGTTCGCATTTCATAGCGTACATATAGACGGTGCATTAAAACCGCACAACGAAGCGCGAAAAACAACGCGAGGCACGCGCAGCAAGAAATGTGAAAGAGTGGAAAGCCATGCTTCCGTCGCTGCGGCACACCTGGCTGATCAAAGCAAGCGATTAGCGTAACCTCCTGGAATGCGTCGAGGGAAGAAGAGCGAAGTAAAGAAGAGGCACAGAGCGGCAGCCGTACAAAATCTCCTGCTAGCCGTTTTGTGTGAAGAGTATACCGCTTACTATAGAACGTAACCTCTATTTTAACGTAAGAACGCTCGATATTGTGAGCGGGTACTAAAGGTTACTCCTGTGACGTCTGCGTTAAAAGTAAATTTGTGCGTTTCTAATAGAAGTTAATTTTGCAAAGGTTACTTGATGACTTCTATTTTATAGGTGCACAAATTTGTGAAATTGTGCACCTTTAGTAAACGTTAACCGCGATTAGAGTTTGCTGTTCCTGAAATGTCACACGAAAGTTATTTGAGGAGTGCTTTTGTTTGGTGCGACATCTGCCAAGTTAATCAGCACGGAAGCTCAAGAAAACACGCACACACAAGAACTACCTTTGCTCAACTGTCTTGGTAGTTCAGCAGTGGTACACTCTAAGCACGGTAACGTTTACTAAAGGTGCACAACTTCACAAATTTGTATACATATAAAATAAAAGTTATCTAGTGACCTTTGCAAAATTAACCTTTATGAAAAATGCACAAACTTACTTTTCAAGACAGACGTTAGAGAAGTAACATTTAGCACTGGTCCACAATCTCGAGCGTTATCACGTAAAAACAGAGGTTACGTTGCACAGTATATTGTTCACACAAAACGGCTTGCGGGAGATTTTATACAGCCACCGCCTCTTCTTTTTTCCTTCGCTCTTCTTTCGATTCCGGGAGGTTACGCATGTGTTGATCAGCCAGGTGTGCCGCAGCAACGGAAGCACAGCTTTCCACTCTTTCGGACTTATCGCTGCGCGTGCCTCGTGTTTCTTTTTTCCGCAATTCCTTGTGTGGTTTAAATAACCGTCTACATACGTGCGCTAAGAAATGTGAACCTTTGCGGAATACGTCACATGGAAGGTGCTTCTCGAAACACACCCGCTAGCGCATTGTAATAATTCAAGTACATGGCTGCTTATGGAAAGTGACAATCGCGGTGACCGAGGCCCCTTCGCTCGTTAGAAGAGGGAGCCAAAAAAACATACTCGAGGCGATTACGAGTGAGCATGCACTACAGCAATGATGTCTCCACCGCGATTATTTTTGAAATGTGCTCAGCCCGTCAGTATCAATGAAGAACAGAGATTTTATATCATCATGATATGCGTGTCAGGCTATCCTCCCTTGGTCCAATTTCTAAGCAGTTGCAGCATTACGTCGGCGTGACTTATTAGGGGCGAAGCTCCTTAGGGTGTGGGTCTGTCCCTCCTCTGTAGTAGTAGTAGGTAGGTAGCCACGTATAGTGGAATGTACCCACTCCAGGTGATAAAGATGATGACGCCTGATGACCAAGCGCGTTCCAGTATAGTGGAATGTACCCACTACACATGATAACGATGACGATGACGCTGATGACTATGAAGTATAAGCGCGTTCCAGACCACACATTCTCTTTCTTCCATGGATGAAAATGATCGTGAACGCGCTCTCGCCCTCGAAAGGCAAAACGCCAACGCCGACAACAAACGTTCATAATCACACCACACCCCCCGCATTTGTGTGTCAGGTCTTTGTATGATGATCGAGTGGGCAAAATTTACGGGGATTGACGGTTTACCAGATTACCTCCGGAGCTTCGCCCACTCATCATCATTCACTTCGTGGATATGGCGTGATTTTTTTTCCTCCTGCTCGTGCATTTTCATTGACTGTGTGATTCGTGCTAATCAGAATATGTGCTATGTGATAAAAAAGAACAGTCGTCAGTTTGTTACAGGGTTTTTTGCCATTTTGTTCACCCACAAATGTGGGATCAGCAATGGAAACGCGGATACTGACTAAACGTGAAATTGGCCAACCAAGGAAGCTGCTGAAGGCGAGCAAAGAGTGCGCTGAGGATTAACATTGCTCCTCGAGGTGAACAGTAGGCAAAATATATATACCTACAAATCACTCGCCATACACTCTTATCACGGTAACGTTTAGGACAGCATAAAACGGCAAGTAACTTATAGTTTATAGGTTACATGGCTGTTACAACAATTTTATCTTTGTGTTTTCTTCATTTACCTCTCACATAAAGGTTACATTGACAGAAGCATGCAATTTTAAAAGCTAAAGCACCGCGATAGGCATTGTAACCTCTAGATAATAACTTATAAAAGCGCAGTGACTCATCCGTTAGGGGACCTACACTATGGAGTGGAAGTTTATTGGTCAATGTGTCCAAATCGCGATCTTTCTTGTTCAAGGTTGGCTTCAGCAATTGAACAGTGGATAATGTATAAACAGAACGGGTATTAGGTAACAGCAGAAAAGAAAATAAGAGTAGCAGCGATAGTAGATTGCGGGATACTGTTGCAAGTGATGGTGGGGTATGAATTAAAACTGCAGTTCAATAAAGTGAGCCCACTTCACACGTAATTAAAGAAGTGGCATAAAATCCGAACAGACATGGGCACAACAACCGAAAAAATTATAACGATGCGATCGAAGAATAATTCCGTGGAGCGAGAAAAATATGTTCCGAGACTCGCAATACAATTTATCCGAATTTTCTTGTTGTCTTGTCTGTTTAGTTTTTTTTTGTCTTTTTTTCTCGCGAAAGTTAACTGGCCGTAATGTGCAGCAAACGTCAGGTCACAGCATTGCACCATACACGCTTAACCGTTATCAATTTGCCAACACAGGAGAAAAAGATGCCGCTAAGTTCACAAAACAGCATGCGACGGCCGCTCCAGTCTGAGCGCATAGAGCAGGGGTCTGAAACTCACCTCATCCAGCGGGCCGCAGTCGCGCAATTTATTCCTGCACGGGCCGGGGCAGTGGAGAACGTAAAAGCGGAAGGGGAGTTTGGATGTGCAAAGTGCCGGCAAATGTTGCTATTTGAAAGAAAACCTTTCCTATAACTCACATACGAATCATTTCTGAAGCAGATTTGGTGCCCGGATTCCAACAGCATATCGACACCATCTCCAAAATGACTAAAATCTAGATAGCGATTCTGAAATATAGTCTTTTTTCCACGGTTATGTTTCAACACATGGTGTCCGCACGAGGTCCCTCACGAAAACAGTGCTCTAGACTAGTCATGTTTATGTAGCTCACGAACATCGTTATTTAGAAAGTAAAAAAATGTGGGGCGAAGACCGTCATGGGCGGGCCGCGGGCCGCAAACAAAAGGCTCGCGGGCCGCGTGTTTGAGACCCCTGGCATAGAGGGATGTGTGAGCTCGCGGTGATGGCGTGACTCACAAATGTGGCGTCTTACTGGCGCCGTTTCAACCAGTTTCAACCGCATCGAAGGAAGGACGGCGTCATCTCTCTGAGGCTTTGCACAGCTTGAGGTGTATGCCGGGAAGGGCATTCGAATGAGAGGCGGTTGGTGTGGTGTTTGAAGTCGCGCTTGTGCTGCTCTTTGTTTCATCGATTTAACCAGATTTTACGCTCCTCGTTTTGATGACGTGCGTTGCCTAATGGTGTTTTGTACATGAGTGACGCGTACCTGGTGACACAGTAAGCAAACACACTCGCAAACGCGCGATCCGCCGCAAATCAGCCACGAGGCAATGCAGCAGGGACATGTTCAGTGCGCTGCGCGCCCGTTGCAACGAGCTGCATTGCCGATTCTTCGCCTGTCTGAGACTGGCAATTATCGAACGTGTTGCATCCGTTGTTACGGTGGCCGAAGACAGCAGCCAATATGATCTACACGTAAGTAATGTTCTCTGTTCAGTGCATTATTTGCTTGTGTATGTGTGTTTATGTCACGTGCTTGCAAGAATTTACGCTCATGCTTACGCTACTGTAAGAGGTGGACCATGTCAGAAAAATAACTGATGTCATGTTTTATGCAATGCATTGTTATTGGCAGAATTCTGTTCGCGTTTGTCCTTACAAGGCGGGTGTTTGGGCGTATATTACCAAACATCCGACCAAGATCATTTGTTATCTTTCCAGTTTATCTGAGAAGCATGAAGGACAGAAGTTTAGCCCTTCTAGCTGTCATCGTGTTGGTACCTTGAAATTGCTCGATGAAGCTTGCAATCACGGTGTGAAATATTGTTGCCAGCATCAACAAAGTGCCCCATATCAGCGCTGCCCAGAAGATTTCTGAGTGCGCACTAACTTGCTCCTCTGGGTTTTTTGTCACGACTTGGTCGCAGGTAGATGATATCTGTGTGTGTGTATGTGTGTGTGGGTGGGTGAGGGGGGGGGGGTGGGGGGGTGAACGAGTGTTTTCGCGTGCTTGTGTGTGTATATGTGTGAGCGCGCGTTTGTGTGAGCGTGCGTGTGTGTGTATGTGCGTGTATGTGTGTGAGAGTAAGTGTGTCTGCGTGTGTGTGCATATGCGCCGGGGCATTCGTGTATGTGTGTACGTGTGTGGATATGTCTGCGCGCGCGTTTGTGTTGGTGTGCGTGTGTGTGAGTGGATGAGTGTGTTTGCGTGTGTGTACATATATGTGCCCGCGCGTTTGTGTGTGTGTGTGTGTGTGTGTGTGTGTGTGTGTGTGTGTGTGTGTGTGTGTGTGTGTGTGTGCGTGTGCGCGTGCGTGCGTGCGTGCGTGCGTGCGAGTGAGCGAGCGAGTGAGTGAGTTTTCCAGTGCGTGTTTGTGTGCATGTGTGCGGGTGCTTGTGCGTGTGTGTACATGAGTGGATGAGTGTGTTTGTGTGAGCGTGTGTATGTGTGCGCGCGCGTTTCTCTCTCTCTCCCTCTGTGCGTGCGAGCATGCGCGCGCGCGTGAGTGTGCGTGTTCATTTTTTGCTTTGGTCGGCTCAATGTTTCGGGTTTTCTGCCTTCACCATGTATCATCCCCACCAGACGGGCTCCCGTCAAACTTTTTCAGTTGTTTTACACTATGGCAACGGTTACTGCCACAGTGCGCACAACTGCTGGTTACATGCAATGTAAACACATACTACCCCCCCCCCCTCCCCCCCAAAAAAAGAAAGAAAAGGAGGGGGGGTGTCACTTGACCAATGCATAAGCGCTCGTAAAATCTAATATCATGTGCAATACATTTATCGGAAAACAAAAATTCTGAACTGAAAACGTACATTAATCCCACATGTAGTTTACTTCTCTGAAGCACAAGAGTCAGCAAAAAATAATGTAAGAGACAGTTTCGTCGCAGAAACACGATACCAGGTGATTAGAAACCGAAATGTTAAATCAACATTTTTTATAATAGGATCTGGAGTTTAACGTCCCAAAACTACGAGTTGATTATGAGAGTAGTGGAGGTCTGCGGAAATTTCGACCATCTGGTGTTGTTTAAACGTGCACTGACATCGCAGAGTACACGAGCCTCTACCATTTCGCCTCCATGAAAATGTGACCGCTGCGGCAGGGATCGAACCCGCGACCTTCGGGTCAGCAGCCCAGCACCATAACCACTGCTCCACCACGGCGGACCAACGTTTTCCAGTGACTATACTTAGCATTTCTCTTGGAGATTGAATATGTTCGTACCTAATTGTTTTCCTCAAGGAGTATATTCCATTTGGCCGTTCATATTCTGGGCTGCACGGAACGTACGTCATATCGGCGTCTGGAAGTTTCCAGCTGCCTGGAGATCCTCGCAGCATGCCTTGGGCAGGATGTATGCTGTAAACAGTTTCAACGCAAAACACTGAATATGGCAAAAAAAAGAAAAAAATTGTGCTGTTTACGTACCCTCAAACATTCCGGCTTTGACAGTTACATAACATGTATACTGAGTAACCGCGATGACACGTTGCTTTAGCCCTAGAACAGAACCAGAACAACAACAACAACGAAATTGCAGGTACTCCCGATAACAATGAATTGCGTCGAAGCCTGGCAATTTTTTTTTTGTTGTTGACACGACCCGCCTCTTGCAGTAGTAGCATAAGCATGGACATGAATTCAAGTAATCTGGATTTTGAATGGCCGTATATTGCGATCTGTATCAGTGCTACTATGGAACGAAGATGACTACAGTGTATATTTGTGGTAGGGTTTCCAGTCGAGATCAACGCACAGAAAAAGTTTAATGGAAGCCCGTCTGGTAGGGATGATACATGGTGAAGGTAGAAAACCCGAAACACTGAGCCGACCAAAGCAAAAATTTAACACGCACACCTACGCACACACACACTGTCATGAGTAAGGGCCATAAGGAGGCAAGGTGAAGACGATGCCTCTAAAGCGTTCGGATCGGCGCGAGCGCGTGCGTGGAAGGTTCTCGAGAGCGCGAGGCACGGGAAGCAACAGCGGCCATTAGGGGCTTTTAGCTTGTACGTATACTTTTTAACGTTACCGTGTTACCGGAATACCGCATTACGTTTACCGTGTTACCGTAACGCATGTTTTAGGAAAGTTCGAGCTCGATACGTAAACGTTTACGTACTTACGTAAACGTATACCTTTACGTTTGCGCAAACCACTAAATTGCGATGATAACTGCATTTAAACTATATTTAATTCGGATAAGATTCAATCACCACTGCGGCAAAATCATAAAAGAGGTTTTTTAGCGTGTAATGTATTCCAGTCTACGCGAAGTAATGTCAAAATACAGGGTTGCCGGACGATGGTGTCGACATCTTTTGACGATTTGTGCAACCACTGTCATGAACACGTTTGTTTTTGCCAGTGTGTCTGAGGGAAAAAAAATATTAAAAAGCAACTCATTCGTAGTTATGCCGCTGCAAGGCATTCACATCAGAAGTGACATCATAGAACGCACGATGTTTCTGCAATACCAATTCTGGGCTTGCCTGGTTCATATTAGCCCCGCTAGATGACGCCACCTATCCAGCATGTCGGGCATGTCAGGGGTTTTAGGCCTCTCACGTTTACTGCTTCGGCTTGCTAGGTCACTAGCTTCGGCAATCCTGCTGAAACAATTAAGGTGATCGCTCGCACTTTGGCTTATTTTGACTCGGCATCGGCGGCTGGAGTCTCCTCAAGGCGGATATCGCGAGTAGCGACGAACGAAGGTGGATTTGCGAGACAGGGCCGAAAACGTGAAGCCTATCCGGCGAGTAGTTTACGTTCCGTAAAAGTCTACGTTCCGTAAAGAAACGCGCATGCGCAGATTTCTTCCGGTATCCGGTAACACGGTAACGTAAAGATGTATACGTACAAGCTAAAAGCCCCTAAAAACTCGCACGCACGCATATCCACACACGCAAATGCCCGCGCGCATACGCACACACACGCAGACGCAAGCACACACAAATGCGCGTTCTCACATATACACACACACGCACACGAAAACACTTGTGGTGTCCGGCCAAGCACCGCATTTGATCAAGTCGATAATGCGCAGGCGCACGAAACGAATAAAAAGCATGCGCTTGCCCGGCGCTTATCGGGACCGGGCCACGCAACGATGAACATGTGGCAATAAACGTCTCTCACCCCTCGGAAACTTGTCTCTCGAAAGGAGAAATGTTCGTTTTTCCAGCAGCAACTTCGCTACCTTGGTCACAGGATCACCGCACAAGGCATCTCGGCAACGACGGAGAAGCTTGACGCACTCCTCAAGGCGCCAGCCCCTAAAGACAGGCAGCAGCTGCAGTCGTTCCTGGGAGTCGTCAATTTGTACGGCAAGTTCCTTCCTAACCTAGCAACGGTAGCGCAACCATTTTTCATGTTGCTACGTAAAAACGCCCCGTGGTGCTGGGATAAGCGCTGCCAAGAAGCGTTCACCAAGATTAAAGGAGCACTGACATCAAATTTACGCATGTGGATTTTTCTGCATCCGCGAGTAGCTATCGAACCCCAAGTAACGATTCTCGACTCAAAATGCAGCGGAGGGACGAATAAGTACCAGTAATGTTGATTAATATATCCGGTATCGAACGCGATTCAAAACGGGAGGAAAACCCGCCAAATTGTAGTGCTGCTAGCGCTACCTCGCGGACACGTCGGGGCCGCTCCCCAGCTGATCCCACTGCCACAAAAAAAGGTGACGTCACGTCCAGCTGACATCGCTGACATTTCGTCTGCTAGGAGCACACGTGCAGCCATGCCTTTGTCGTCAACATCGTCGTCCTCGCCGTCGTCACGGTCAACATCGACAAGCGACCCACTGGCTGCGTTGAGGTTCGAGGCTTGGAAATGCATGAAAGGACACCCACTTTCCGCTTTTTCCGCGCCTCGACGGGCAGGTTCGCACTACGCAGCGGCACCCCGACATCCTGGCACGTACTGTGTCGCTCCGAATGATCGCACTCGCGCTCGCACACGACAAATCAGTCGATGCGACACGATGTACCGCACGCACAGATCAACACAGCAAGGAGAGCCACTACTGAGACCATCGCCGGGCGTCGGCGCCACAATAAACACACTCAGACCGTCGACGTCATTGTTACTAGTGTATCACAAGCGTACGTCACAAGTGTGATTCTATCACACCTCACACGTTGCATTAGTGTCGATGTCGCAGGGCATTCAGTTTTCCGTTGAGCGTTCATACGATGTTCGCCCTCGAAATAAAATAACTTCCACGCGACGAACGGCATTCAAATTTGGCCAAGACGACCTATGCATACCGAGCAATCGAATGAAGGACACATCTCGACTTTGAAATTTAATGTCAGTGCTCGTTTAAGAGCTTGCTAGCTTCTCCACCCATTTTGGAGCACTTCGACTCGTGCAAACCGCTACAGCTATCATGCGATGCATCACAATATGGTTTAGGCGCGGTTCTTTCTCATGTTTTGGATGATGGCAGCACGAAGCCAATCGCTTTCGCATCGCGGACGTTGACCGATGCCAAAAAAAAATACAGCCAGCTTGATAAAGAGGCCCTAGCAATAATATTTGGTGTTAAGAAGTTCCATTTCTACATTTATGGTCGTTCATTCACATTAGTTACCGACCATAAACCACTTCAGACAATCTTGGGCCCGACAACCGGCATTCCGACCATCGCGGCGGCACGTTTGCAGCGCTGGGCTGTCACACTCATTCACTCCCCTCTCACCCACACACACACAAACAGATATCATCTACCTGCGACCAAGTCGTGACAAAAAACCCAGACTGCCATGGACAGGAGCAAGTTAGTGCGCACTCAGAAATCTTCTGGGCAGGGCTGATATGGGGCACTTTGTTGATGCTGGCAACAATATGTCACATCGTGATTGCAGCCTTCATCGAGCAATTCCAAAGTACCAAGATGATGACAGCAAGAAAGGCTGAACTTCTGTCCTTCATCGCTTTTCAGATAAACGGGAATGATAACAAATGATCTTAGTCGGATGTTTGATAATATACGCCCAAACACCCGCCTTGCAAGGTCAAACTCGAACTGAATTCTGCCAACAATTGAATGCATAAAGACATGACATGGGTTATTTTTCTGACATGGTCCACCTCTTACAGTAGCGTAAGCATGAGCATAAATTCATGCAAGCACGTGACATAAACACACGTACACAAGCAAATAATGATCTGAACAGAGAACATTACTTAAGTGTAGATCATATTGGCTGCCGTCTTCAGCCAGCGTTACAACGAATGCAACACGCTCAATAATTGCCAGTCTCAGACAGGCGAAGAATCAGAAATGCAGCTCGTTGCAACGGACGCGCGGTGCACTGAACATATCCCCGTTGCATTGCATCTTGGCTGATTTGCGGCGGATCGCGCGTTTGCGAGTGTTTGCTTACTGTGTCACCAGATACGCGCCACTCACGTACAAAACATAATTAGGCAACGCACGTCATCAAAACGCGGAGCGTAAAACTTGGTTGAATCGGTGAAACAAAGAGCAGCACTAGCGCGACTCCAACCGCCGCACCAACCGCCTCTCATTCAAATGCCCTTCCCGGCATACACCTCAAGCTATGCAAAGCCTCAGAGAGATGACGCCATCTCTCCTTCGATGCGGTTGAAGCGGCGTCAGTAGGATGCCACATTTGTGAGTCACCGCGAGCTCACACATCTCTCCATGCGCTCTCACTGGAGCGGCCGTCCCAGGCTGTTTTGTGAACTTAACGGCATCTTTTTCTCCTGTGTTGGGAAATTGATGACGGTTAAGCGTGTATTGTGCAATGCTGTGGCCTGACGTGTGCAGTACTTTACGGCCAGTTAACTTTCGCAAGAAAAAAAATAGATGACAAGAAAAATCGGATAAGTTGTATTGCGAGTCTTGGAACATATTTTTCTCGCGCCACGGAATGGTTCTTCGATCGCATCGTTTAAATTTTTTCGGTTGTCGTGTGCTCACAGTACTTTATCGTGTCGCCATTTCCCAGCGGCAAATCGATTAGTCCGCGGCTTAAAAGCAAAATAGATATGAGAACAACTTGAAAAGTTGTTAAGCACAAACATTTAACCAACATAAGAAGGTATTTCGTTCTTGTGCCCATGTCTGGTCGGATTTTATGCCACTTCTTGGATTACGTGTTTTGGAAGCGGGCTCACTTTATATGAACTGCAGTTTTAATTCATACCCCACCACCACACAACAGTATCCCGCAATCTAAAATCGCTGCTACTCTTATTTTCTTTTCTGCTGTTAAGACCCGTTCTCCTTATATATTATCCACTGTTCAATCCGCCTTTTGCATGTCTGTGTGGCGCCCTCTCGCGGACACTACGAAAAACAAATCGTGGGGCGCCGCGCCGCCGCCACCGCCGTCAGTGCTGCTGCGTAGTACGAACTGGTACGAAGCTTTGTTGCGCCACATGTGCCGTGAGCCTGGTCAGAGTGTTGCGCTGAGGCATGGAGCCCGCTGGAAGTGATTACGTACCCGGAGGCTTCTTTTCCGTGACCAACGGAAGGACTAAAAGGCCGGCATCCATGAAAATGCCGAGCACGCAGCAGCTTAATGTTTTCATTGCGGCAAGCGGTTCGCCGTGCTCTCGGCAAACTTCAAAAGGGCAAAAAATCTGTGATGAAGGATACGTGCGTAACGTCATGTTCAACGCGTTGACTGCCACCTCCACATACGGACTTCTGCGAAGCATTTGCCTCCCTTCTATGAAGGGTGGATACTACATCGTCCATGCGGTCGTGGGAAAGGCCACTGGCGACATATTGGCATGCCACTGCCTCTGCCCAGCCGGGTGAGTATATTTTTTGTCTACTGTGTCATTCATACTGATCATATGAACTACCGGGCCTCTGCTTTGGTGGTTTCGAGCCGTCGTTGCACCAACCTTTTCTTACGGGAGCGCGGAGCAGTGATTTTACTGAATGGCATGCTTCGAAGTGTACGGCGTGCGTACTACATCGCGTCCAGAGGCCGCAGTGTTTGCTAGCCTGCACAATAACATTGAGGGAACGTGCTCCCGCGGTGCGTGTGTTACATGATTTTTGCACATCAGACAAGCTGGCGCCGATCTATTGCGGCACGCTGAACCGTTCGGGAGCTATGTACTTTGCCGGTATCGCTCATCCAAGATCGGGCACCGGCACCGCGCAGTGCACTGTCATTTCAGACTAGTTTGGCCAGCTTTGCAACCCTTTATATGCAACACTATCGTGGCTGCTTGCAGGCGTGTGTATAATAAGAAATCACAATCATTCACAGCGTGTGACGTTGTACGTGCCCCCTAATAACTGAAAAGCTGATATGGCCCATCTGATACTCCTTGCCCGACAGTTACACTTATCATTCTCACTGGCAGGCACTGATGCGGGGATTTATCAACGGAGTTGCGTAATTAAATGTGGGGAGGGGGGGGTTACAAATATTTATGCAACGGTATTTCGCGAATGTTTGGGGTCAAGTCTGCCTCAGCCTTAAGACGGGGTGGCGGTGCTATTGAAGTGTTGTGTATAAATCAAGTGAAGCAAAATGGAAAGGCGAGCTAGTTGGTGGTGATTCATACTGACGTAAAGGTAGCGCAAAAAAACGGGGACAAGAAAGTGAACAACACAAGTGCTTACTAACAACTGAAAGCTTTATTGCTTGAACAGAAAATATACCTAACCTAGGCGCGCGACCACTTTCCGCGCATGCGCGTCGTGGACAAGTCAAAAGCAAAACCAGCAGAAAAATACATCTCCCCCCCCCCAATCAGGCTACCCCCTTTCCTTTAGCAGCATCACTTCCTTCTCCGAGATGGCCAAAGAAGGATGACTAAGCAAGAACTTGCTTAGGCTTTTCATATTAACACGAGGGCATCTATGTGCGTTAGTCATCCTTCTTTGGCCATCTCGGAGAAGGAAGTGATGCTGCTAAAAGAAAGGGGGTAGCCTGATTGGGGGGGGGGGGGGGAGGGGGGGCGGAGATGTATTTTTCTGCTGGTTTTGCTTTTGACTTGTCCACGATGCGCATGCGCGGAAAGTGGTCGCGCGCCTAGGTTAGGTATATTTTCTGTTCAAGCAATAAAGCTTTCAGTTGTTAGTACGCGCTTGTGTTGTTCACTTTCTTGTCCCCGTTTTTTTGCGCTACCTTTACGTCAGTATAAATCAAGCTGAGTAACATCACACCTTTGCTATCAATTTCTGCAGCCTCAGTGGGAGCTACCAGCACGTCGTTGCATTGCTCCTCACGGTGTGCAACATGCAGTCACAGGATGTTCCTACGTGCACAGATGTGCCCTCTCAAGGTAGGAACGATGTACACACTGCCAAGTGATCACTGCTAGAACTTGTGCGGTTCTGTTCAGCAAAGTGACGAGTAAATGTTTACAAGCGATGTTCATCTGTCTGCTTTTGAAAAGTGCACTTGGATAGAAGTCCTGCCTATACTGTGGCAAGGACAATGCTGAGCTCAGGATTGAATATACCATATGTAGGGATAATAAATACTTAATTAAAACAGCATTTGATAATCAGGTGGTACATGAGCATACCATGATCATCTTAGTGATTAAGCTGCTGTCATACTTTTGTTGTCTTTTCAGCTAAAAAGCTAGAAGGAAATCTGCCACTTTCGGAAATTCCTTTTGAACGGAGCCGGAAGAGGAAGCGGCAGTATGACCCTACACCGGGACTGTTGCCATCTGACCCAACAAAGCTCTTTGAGAAGCTCAGAAAGGTTTCTCCTGGATGCCTTCTGTTGCGCTATGCAAAAACAGATGAGGCATCAAAAGATGTATGTAGTATCTTGAACATTATTCAAAATGCGACACGGTGCCTTTGCATGACGAATCGTAGAGCACACGAGTCAACAACTAGCTTTTGAACTTAACGTCTTTATTGCTAATGACAAATATATAAACATTGCAAAAGAACTTTTTCATGCTTTATTTCATATTTCACCTAAGTGCTGGAAATGCATCGAAGTTCATTATTCCAACTAGCCCAGCAAGCCGCTTTTGTCATGGCTCTTTGAAAATGGATTATACTTTTCAAGATTTGATTTTATACGGAGTACTTGTCACTTTCTTTCTGCATGTGTTATTCAGAGCGCAGGCGAGACTGGCCCTGTGCTAGTGGAACCGAACAACAGATGCTCCCTGCAACCACACATTGCAGACTGTGAAGATTTGCTGTGTGAGAAAAGTCAGAAAATTATGCAGAAGATGTTTGATGGTAAGAGTGAATGCACAAAGAAAAATACAACATTCAGTTTCCTAGAAACATGGCGGTATATCACAAGCGTTTACTTTATCAGGATGTATAGAACTCGGGTGGTGTGAAGTAAACAAAGGAAGCACGTGATAAAACTCTTACAAGTTGAGGAAAACAGCCGTGCAGCTTCTAGAATATGACAGCAGTAAACTCCAGAGGAAGTACGTGGCAAGACTTCTGCTTGAGTAAATGCAGCCGCGTATTTCCTGCATATAATATTACCTTACTATACTTTTGAAGCAAAGCATGTTTTCAGTTACAGACAGTGTTTTACCTGTTCTTCGTTCCTTCCCAATCTTGGAACAAGTTCTCGTTACAAGTTCCTTGAATGTAAAACAATGGCATTTCATTAAAATTTCGAAAATTGGAACATGTCGTTACATTAATTTTACGTTTCACTTTAATCAAAATATAGTGTCGGATAAACCTGAGGGAAAATATAGTGAGCAATTTAAAGCCTACATTGAGTTACGTACATTGTACGAATTTGACGTTGCCCGAAGGAGGTCGTATGTATATAAAAGAAATCTAAAGGAACAATTCTAGATGAACATATTAGAGATCACCAGCCGTACTACAGACATGTATAACTGCAACTTCCATGCTTGTCTATTACAAGTGCAACATATTAGTACCTTTCCATGTCCGTATTTAAACCACTATAATTAAATTTCTTGCACAGGAAACCGCACCAAAAGGAAGAGTGCATAGGCATTTCATGAGCTCTCAATCAGTATTGCAGTGCAAGTAGAAAATGATGTGCAGGATACACATTTGCAACTAAGTCCCTTGTTCGCACTCATCAAGAGTTGCATTTCGATGTTGGCATCCGACAGACTAACCTGTTTTCTTGTCAGCACTACGTTGAAGAAACGTTTCACCAAAGTGCTAGAGGGTACTGCCATGTTGTGTACAAATAAGAACAAAGTCAACCGAGGTGTTCGAGGCGAGGGCAGGATCAACGGACGCAGCAAGGATGTAGCGCTGGATGTTCACGTATTGTTTAATGCATGACAGAGGCATCACCAATGCAACTGCTGTCGAACTGAACTATTTTAAAATTTGACTGATAGTCATTGAGATAACTCGCATGTTGAAGGAATGCCTGCCCAAACTCAACCACCAAAAGCACCCAGCAGGCACGACTGTGGTGCTTGCATCTACCACATTTCGGTCCTCTTTCCTGCCGTCCATGCAATCGGTTGTTGACATGATAAATAAAGAGCCACCAGTTCGAAAACTGCGGAACCACGTGTAGGTGCCTTGACTACTGTGTCGGCTGCTCCACTTTACCAAACTATGTCGAGAAGGTCACTTTTGTTGGAGAGCTTGTAGGAGAGTTTTGTTTACTGAGAGCCTACCACAGTAGGCTCTCAGTAAACAAAACTCTCCTAAACGAAATTGCTGCTTAAATGGAACAACTGCCACTAATATGATTGGTTTCATACTTGGAATTTGCAACCCTGTTTATCTCTTAGTAAATGCAACTCCTGTTAAACGAAACACATTTTCCTTGTCCCTTCTGCTTTTGTTTAGCAAGAGTCTACTGTAATTAACATTACAGTTCCACTGATCCTGAATGGAACGTTGGCATTCCTCCAAAAAGGAACTAGTTCCTTGAACTTCATTCCTTGGAACACCACTCTGTATGACACCGATTACGGATTTCACTGGCGGCATTGTCATATATGGAAACCTGGTGCTAGATGAATGATTCTTTGAGCATACAGAAATGGGACTCTCAGAAATGTGCCTGTTACATGCACATTTTCATGTGTCGTTTTCTAATAGTCAATGCTCTCTCGATTATGGGTTTGTTGGTGATCACCAACTTCAGTTACGGCAATCTGACCCTTAGCAAGGACACTTGTCATTTTACGTTGTCACATTTCATTGTTGCCCGAGTAGCCCTTGTCGATAATGGATGGGTTACTCAACGAAACAAAGAAGGAAAGAGAAAGAAATGAACAATGCATGAAAGACAGAAAGAAGGAAGGAAAGAAAACGAAGAAATATAGAAAAAAGAAAGTGAAGATACGAAGCAATGTAACGGTTAAGGCACGCACATGAAAAGTTTCACTTGACCCCATTTTTCCGATAGGGGTAGAGCTTCCAAGTTTTTTTTTTGTAAAGTAGATCACACAGCAGCAAGTTTAAAAATAATACACTTGTTGAAGCTAACCAAGGCACCTCTTAAAAGTATAATAAAGCTACAGAAAATGGCTAGAATGACAGCTAGACAAATTAATACTTCTATCAGGAGTTCCCCAAGGAAAGACAAAGAAATGGAAAGAAACCAGATAGTCACTAATACTTGAATTCTCCGCTGCTTATTCTCAGTAAAGCCTTTCCCTTACTTGCATTTCAATTTATGAGCATAAGACAAGCAACATGAAATGTATTGCTCATTTTAAGCTGATGTAACTCCTTGCTAAATTTAGGTCCCATTTTCATTCATGTTTTGTAATTTTGCAGCTGTTCGGCCCCTTAGCCTTGATGACAGGGCAGCCATTTTGGAAGGCACAATGGGCCAAGCAGAGAATGAAAACTGGCATCTGGAACGCATTGGACGACTCACAGCATCAGTTTTCAAGCGGGTGCTGCGGTGCCGAAAGCCTGATGGCGTCGTGAAGGACATTTGTACCCTCGGCAAGTAAGCACCGAAGCGATGCGCTATGGCAGAAATCATGAGGACAATGCTGTTCAAGCTTATGAGCAAATAATGGCATGTAGGGACAGATCTGTGTTTTCCAGTATAAAACAGCGCTAAAAGACGGGACGAAGAAAGGACACAAACCACGGCGCTGACTAACAACCAAATGTGTTTTATTCAACCAGTCCGCATGCTCCACCACAACCGCAAGAACAACAGAAAGAAATCGATGATCAGCCTGCGCAGAGGCAACAAAAATACTCAATTGGACAGAAATGTTATCTCCTTCGGAAGGAGGGAAATCGACGGTAGGCTAACACATGCCTCGCCGCCGTTATAAATGTGATAAGCTTCAGAGATGAGGCGCGCGCGTTCATCATAGTACTTTGACAGAAAAATTGAATCTTTAAAAGATGGCTCACAACCGCAATCATTACAATGAAGAGACAGTTGACTATCTCTAGCTTGTTTTCGGACCTTATTCGCGTGCTCGCGCATGCGGTCATTAGCGCACCGGCCCGTTTGACCAACATAATAACGCCCGCAAGAAAGTGGAATCTTATACACCACAGCATCGCAACATTCAACAAACTTTTGCCGGTGCTTCTTACTACACCTTTCCGTCTTGGTCTCTCGATTTACTTGCTGACACAAGCTACCAAGTTTATTTCTAGCAGAAAACAACAACCTGACGCCTGCCCTGCTGACCACTTTCTTAAGATTATGTGCCACCTTGTGCACATAAGGTATGACCGCTATTGATTGCTGCGGGTGTGTCGCCGATTGAACAGCTGTTGAGCCCTTGTTCTTAAAGCCAGATACGAGGCCTTCTGCGATGCTGGTCAGAAGCGTTACTGGGAAACCTGCAAGCTTCAGACGTGCTACTTGACAAGAAAAACTCGCTTCAACCTGGTGGTCACAGGACCTCTCAAGCGCCGCCTTCATGCACGCCCTTGCAATGCCGCGCTTCACTATCTTCGAGTGCGCAGAAGAAAAAGGAAGAAGGCTCTTTTGTGACCTAGGCGCATACCCCCCAACAGACATGGTTGTTTGAGAACGAGAGTTCCAAGTCCAAGAAGCGAAGCCTATTGCCTGAGGGACTTGTAGAGCTCGTCTCTACACCTGCTCGCTCAAGCTTTCCTACCTGCCGCCGGAAGTGGCCCAGCTTTTTGGGGCTCTGATGCCTTCAGAAGGCCACGTCAAAAGAATGTGCCGCATCTTGCGGTCAGAGGCTTGTCGACAGGCTCGCTTCTTCACGGACTGCTTGCAGATTGTGAACTACAATGAAATGCCTTTACCCAGTGCTCAGAAGAGGTTTCTGCAAGACCTTCGATTGGCGTCTCAGACTGCCGACTTCCTTTGGGGCAACTTGGTCGTTCGACTGCCAAGGAGCAAGCATCAGTATCCGGAGCAAGGTAAAGACGTCAAGATACTCGGAGATGCCTCAGTTCCGAAGAACGTCGCTGACCTTCTAAAGCTCGGGCCTAAATTTTGTGAGCACCCCGATTTGGATAAGACGGAACTACTCAGCCTCGTCAGAACAGCTGCTGGTAAAGCAAGGACAGATGAAGTTGACCGGTGCATCAGGGAAGGAGTTGACTGCCTGCCTCAGCGGGTTAAAAAAGGCAACACGGTCAAGCTCCGCTCAGCGGTTGCTGTCCTTCGGGATGCCGGCTTGAAGCTGCTCCTGTCTGATAAAGAAGGAGGATTCGTCGTGGTGCCTTGTGGTCTGTACAAGGGAAAAAGCAGACGCGGCCATTAACGGCAACTTCAACGAAGTGAAAGGAGTAGTCCTCACGAAAGTGAAAACAAGGGCTGTTCAGCTCTGCGAAAAAGCAGGACTTGCGAAATTGGCATCATCCGTGAAGGCCTGCAAAGGAACCAGCCTTTCAGCGTTTTTCAGCGCCAAGACTCATAAGGAACTTTGCCCGTTCCGGGCCATCGTTTCTGAACGCGGAACCTGGCAGCGAGAAGTTGGTGCGTTCCTGCAAAGGTTTTTGTGCCTCCTTGACATCGACGACCCCTACCTCATAAGGACTCCAGGTACTGTTTCTGCCTATCTTCGAGATGACTGTCCAGTGGGTGTGAGTGCCTTTTCAGTCGATATCAAGGACTTATATTACTCGTTGCCTCAGAATGATGTGTGCGCCGAAGTTAGTAATTGCATTGACCGATACGGTGTTGTTAAGTTTCAGAACGCATGTGGAACCACTGTCGACAAGTTTTTAGAGTTTTTAAAGTTTTATATGCAATCCACCTTCATCAGTTTGGACGATAAGCTTTTTATTCAGCGGAAAGGAGTCTGCATAGGCTCATGCATCGCCCCTGTTCTCAGCGATATTTTACTAGCCAGCTATGACCGTAATCTCGACAGCAAGCTCAGACAGACTAGCACGATAAAAGTGATGAGATACGTGGACGACTTTTTAATTTTTTTATAGCACTAACTCTCGTGACGTACATCCTGCTGCTGGAATTTTCGACGTATTCCTCACGGAATTAAGTCCACTTGAATTGACCACTGAGCATCCCTCAGGCAATAGGCTTCGCTTCTTGGACTTGGAACTCTCGTTCTCAAACAACCATGTCTGTTGGGGGGTATGCGCCTAGGTCACAAAAGAGCCTTCTTCCTTTTTCTTCTGCGCACTCGAAGATAGTGAAGCGCGGCATTGCAAGGGCGTGCATGAAGGCGGCGCTTGAGAGGTCCTGTGCCCACCAGGTTGAAGCGAGTTTTTCTTGTCAAGTAGCACGTCTGAAGCTTGCAGGTTTCCCAGTAACGCTTCTGACCAGCATCGCAGAAGGCCTCGTATCTGGCTTTAAGAACAAGGGCTCAACAGCTGTTCAATCGGCGACACACCCGCAGCAATCAATAGCGGTCATACCTTATGTGCACAAGGTGGCACATAATCTTAAGAAAGTGGTCAGCAGGGCAGGCGTCAGGTTGTTGTTTTCTGCTAGAAATAAACTTGGTAGCTTGTGTCAGCAAGTAAATCGAGAGACCAAGACGGAAAGGTGTAGTAAGAAGCACCGGCAAAAGTTTGTTGAATGTTGCGATGCTGTGGTGTATAAGATTCCACTTTCTTGCGGGCGTTATTATGTTGGTCAAACGGGCCGGTGCGCTAATGACCGCATGCGCGAGCACGCGAATAAGGTCCGAAAACAAGCTAGAGATAGTCAACTGTCTCTTCATTGTAATGATTGCGGTTGTGAGCCATCTTTTAAAGATTCAATTTTTCTGTCAAAGTACTATGATGAACGCGCGCGCCTCATCTCTGAAGCTTATCACATTTATAACGGCGGCGAGGCATGTGTTAGCCTACCGTCGATTTCCCTCCTTCCGAAGGAGATAACATTTCTGTCCAATTGAGTATTTTTGTTGCCTCTGCGCAGGCTGATCATCGATTTCTTTCTGTTGTTCTTGCGATTGTGGTGGAGCATATATATGCGGACTGGTTGAATAAAACACATTTGGTTGTTAGTCAGCGCCGTGGTTTGTGTCCTTTCTTCGTCCCGTCTCTTAGCGCTGTTTTATACTGGAAATCATGAACCAACCAGCCCATATGCGTACCCTATTACAGATCTGTGTGTTGTGCGTACACAGGACTGCATGTGCATCCCAAATATCCATTCATTGCCGCTTCTCCCGATAGAATGGTGTTTGAAGGTAGTAACACTGGTCTTCTGGAAGTCAAGTGTCCATTCTTCTTCAAAGGAAAGAATTTCTTGGAAGCAGCAGCTTCTGTGAAGTGTTGCTTGAGAATATCTGGCGACAATATTGAACTGAAAAAAATCATGCAGACTATTATCAAGTTCAAGGCATGATGGGTGTCACGGGGTTGACATGGTGTGACTTTGTTGTTTGGACAAATACTGGAAGTGTAGCGACGTCAACGCATGTAGAGAGAATTTCATTTGACGAATGCCTGTGGTCCTCTGAAATTCTGCCTGGGTTGTTGCATTTTTACAAGCAGTGCATAATTCCAGAGCAACTCACTTGCAGGGTAAGAAGAGGGCTTCCACTGTACACCGAGAAAGAGTATTTTGCTCACAAAAAGTACATTGCATAATGTACTGCTGCATTTGTTGAGTATTTATTTTACAGGGTCTTTTTTTAAAAGAGTATGTATTTATACAGGGTCTGTATAAAAAGTATCGGCAGCAATTTTTTTCCTGACCCGACTGTACGTCCCAGCACATTTGTGCTCTGGTGGGGAATGTGACCTTAAGATGCGCCAAGTGGCAATCGCCTGTGATCGTTAATATAGGCTATATCGTGTTTTCGCTGAGCCCCTGTTGAGCGACTCGGTGAAAACGCAAAATGCACCGAACAATCGAACAGTGGTACGGCATCAAGATTTGTGTTGGCCCGACGATAAACATTATCATGATTCCCCAACACCCTTACAGCCCCGAATTCGCACCAGCAGACTATTTCCTATTCCCAAAAATGAAATGCTCCCTCAAAGGACACCAGCATGGGACCCTAGGTACTGTCAAAGAAGCTTGTACATGTACCACTGAGTGCGCTGGGTAGGCTCTATACCTCACACTTATTTTAAGGCTTCTTTAAGGCCCAGTTTCTTTGAAACTACTATATGTGAAGCGTTCGGGTTTCATTTTATTCGTTGGCATCTCTTCTTGCAAGTGAGCTAGAATGACAAATGTATTTCAAGTATTGATGTTCTGCAATTTCCTAAACTGAACTGCCAGAAAAATTAATACGATCCTGAATACGTACGCCATTCTGGTTGAGGAGCTGCGTATTGTTGTGTATTGTTATCACATTTTTAAAAACGTGATAAGCTCAGAAAAACAACCAGTTTCGATTTTCGAAAAGTTCACTGCAGGCAAAATTTTGGTTTTTTTTGTTTAATTTTACCCGACCCTGTCCTTAAGGACCTTCTGAAATCTGCCTAACAGTAAGCCTTCGAGTCATGGAAAAAGTGTGTTGACGCTCTGGGGATCTACATCGAAATCTTTTGAGGCATTTCTGAGAAATATTTTTTTGAACTTTTACCGATACTTCTTATGCAAACCCTGTATAAAAAGCCATTACAGTGCAATGTAAGACATGAAATTTTATTTGTGTATTTCTGTACGATTCTTGGAGGAAAAAATTTTTAGCGGCATGTTACACAGTGTAACAGTTGAAGGCTAAGCCTGCTGCACATTTAGTAACGTGTTAAGTTATACAATCAGGGGACTACATTTCTTGCAAGGCATGATGTGAGAGACGCAATTAATTACCGTGATGTTCTCATTTGCATTGTTCTTCCCTCTCCGAGGCTTTCTGCATCTAGTGCAGTGTTGCACGGCCTCCAGGAATGGCCTACCTTTGAACAAGTAAAAGTAACATTGTCATGTGTTCACGTCACAAATTTCTGCTATCTGTGAAGTCATGACGTCACAATGTGATGCTATCAGTGATATAGGTTACGTAGGTCTTTGTACCACCTCATTTGCCTGCTGTACTTCGCTCAAGGGGCCACTCAAGGAAACTAGGCTTTATGCGTTAGTATATTTTTGGTGTTTAGCCTAGTGCACAGAGTTAACTGTCAGCAATGATTTTCATTGAGTCCTCTGCTACTCATCCCAAATGCTGTGCTTTTGTGTTAAATGACAGCCAGGACAAGTATTGACAACCAGAAACATGCCTTGGCTGCCACATTGACACATGTCGCCTGTACACAAGTTTCGTTAACATGAGGTACTTGGCTGACTTTGCATTATTGCAAGACTTCATGCTTCGTTTATCTGATGTCCTCGACATGTGCTTTCCGTGCTTTAGGCAAGATATTGTAGCGCCCGTCAGGCAGTAAGGAGTAGTGGTGGTGTGTGCAACATTTTTACTCGGGAGGTGTGCAGGTTCTTGGAACACTATTTTCTCTCAAGCATTTTTTTTCACTGAACAGGCACTGCAATGTTTCAGAAATAGCATTTTATCAGTGTATTTCTGGTCTGTATTTGCCTTTAATGTCATACAGTTTTGGTATTAGTAAATGCACCGAGAACCTCTGGCTTTTTGAAAATGTTATTTCAGCATTTACTTCTGTGATATATTTGTCACACTTGCCAGTGCAAGCTAGTCAAGCTGCTTCATTTCATTTTTTTTTATGGGAGCAGCATTCTGTATTCTAGTCTGAATAACCAGGGATGCTGTGCCCTAAGGCAAAAATAAAAAGAGTGCATTGTAGTTTGTTCATTTTATTAGCAATAAAGCTTCATAAAGCATTGCAACCGAACACGAAAGTTGCTGCACACATCTGAAAGTGCCAAATACTGGAAACAAACGACATGAAACCTGTGTGTACAGCGCAATGCCAGGCTGTAACAAAGGTTTCTGTGATGGTAACATAGTGAGCTACTTTTTGAGTATTTCGATACTCTGCAACAACTTCCTTCCTGGTGCCTCTTTTTTTTTCTGAGGGATATTGCATGTGCCCGCAAACCAATGACGTCATTATGACACCTGAGGCCACATCGCTTTAGTTTCTCACAATGCTAACAATTCTGACAAAACTTCCCAGATTCTGCTTGCAGAATGTAATCATGTCCACAAGCACAATATATTATGCTCCAGCCGTTACGCACACTGGTCGAAAGGTATACCTACAGAGCCATTGGCACATGCTCTGCAGCACATTTGGAAGTCTTTCAGGGAATATTTCTTTTGATGTAAACCCGATTCTTCTTTCTTCTTGCTCTGTCCTAGGACATTGCTATCAACGTATCGCAGTGTGCATTTCCAAAGGTTGTCATTTCATTTGGCAGTTTACTTTTGAAACATATACACTGCATAGAATTACATTACTACTACTTGTATGCACATTTCATTGTTCAGAATATTGTGAAATGTTTTGTGAACGCTTTACCACATAAATACAATCTAAAGAGTTTGAGTGACCTTGCTTCATTAAATATAGCCTAATGCTACGCACCATTACCCACTCGAATTGCATCCAACAGATATCTGTCGATGGCATGTAGGGGCGATCTGAAAATTCCTCACGAGTTGTCTCGTAAATTTTGGCAACAAGGCTCATTCAGTCGGTAACAATGTGGTCAGAGTCAGTTCCAACATGTATTTATTGTGTGCACATGTACATCTTTTCATGAACCAAGTTGTATGAAATAGCTACGAACAACTGGCTCAATCATAAAAACCTTGCAAATCCGCCACTGTAAAGGCTAGAATATAGAGCTTAACAATGGTCTTAAAGCTTGCACAATCTTTGCCAAACGGTTAGCTTACACAATAAGGTAGCAATGCCGATGGAATGAACACAAAAAAGGTAAACGTACACTGCCCGTGTTTCAAGGGACCGACAACTGCCCAGCACATGAAATGAGATCACTCCACTGATGTAACGATGGTCTGTTGCATTGATTCAAACCAATCCTAGTTTTTTTTCGTGAGAGATGGAGTTATATCTATATATCTTCATTGAAAGTCGCAAAAAATGACCTTCGGCGCCTCTGGTAGCAAAAATGAACGATTCGATGTACTGTCACAGGACCGTTCATTGCTATACGTGGTCGACAATCTTTTTGTTATTATTGAAATGTTGTTCACTTCTTTATATTAAGATATTACTCCATAAAAATGTACATATAGGCCTGCGTTAGTGGTATGCATTAAAGCGGCGCTGCCTTAGAGTTCCCATGCTCGTCAGCTCCAAAAGTTCGCAGGCCACTATTCCATGTATATCTATAGAAGTGTGGCCTGCGAACTTTTGAGCAGCCCTATAAGTCTATGTTGAGAGCCTTTCAGATTGAAAATTACTGCTTGTAAAATAACTACGTGCTTTGGGATTAACTACTGCAGCTACAAACACCACTAAGGGTGAGCTTTCTGTCGCACCGTAAAAAATCAGTTGTCGGTCCCTTTAACAAACCCTGCGTCATCTAACGGCTTACTAGTCTTCATGGTCAACACAGCGGCTGCTTGAGCTGTCCCTGTAGCCACCACGCTCATTGTAAACAATGGAATGTATCGGAAGGCATTCATGGCTAGCATGATCGCGTAATAAATAAAGTGATACCAAAGGGTAAGGTGCACTAAATAATCTATACAGTCATTCAATGAAAGCATTGCACATTTTTACATATAATATATTTTGCTTCATTACCACCAGAGTCCTTCAATACTTTTCTGGTGACGAAACTCCTACCACACACAGCTACCACACACAGCTTTGACAACACTTGTAATCAGGAATGACGAATGTAATTACGACCGTGTGCCGCGTTAATACACGTTGATCAGGGTCTATATAGCCTAGCCGTAACTCCGAACTTGTAACCACGTTCTGTTCATTTCGTACATGTAACTTTGACAACTCCACGTTACGTGGACAATATTGCACGAGCAAAAGTGTGTAGCACTTTACATTGTGTAGCGTTGCAAGGGCACTCGGGTATGGTGGTACCTTCACAAATCACAACGTGCGTTACTTTGACTGCTTAAATGGACTGTCTGCATCGCGTGGTACGACGAATTTATTGATGAAGACCGCTCACGGGGTACACTTGATTAAATAAAATGAAGACATGTTTCTCCATTCTAGAGAAAATAAGCACATGTGTTCACGAGCAGAGCTCTGTTGGGCTTTCGATTTATTCGGAACGTGAAAAACGTAACGTGAGCGAAATACTGAAAAACGTGTCAAGCTAGGGAAACACTAACAGCCATCGAGTCCAACCTTCTCTATAGCTGCTTATTTCAATGCACATGTTTAATAACATCACACTGTCAAGTCACTAATTTACAGTAAACAAAGCAAGAATGCTACAATTGAAAAAAAGAAAAAAATATTGGAAAATTACCTCAGAAAATAGAAAGCTATGAACGGCACTTTTTTCTAGCGTAGGAAAACTCTCTGCAAGGCCAATACATGAAGGCAGCAAGCTATTGAAAAAAACAAAACAAACTGAAGTAAAAAAAAAAATTAGCTTAGTTCACATTCAGTCAATAAAAATAGAAAAAAAACACCTTTTTTAACAACGGCAAACAAGGAAACAATGCAAAGCACCTAATATACTGGAGAGAACCTAAAAAAAACTAGCAAGCTGCGAACAGCGTCGGCCCGCAACTTTGCCTTCTCGCGTTGCAAAGACACCTCTTTCTCCATTCACTACGAGGTCGTCAATCCGAGTAACGTAGGTGGCGTCAAAATATTTCTTTCACACTCTAACGTGTTCAGAATCGAAGGTAAATCCAAGTGTCCTGTCGCGGTATTGCACGTTCCCATTCATCCATATCATCGCCGTCGCTAGGTAAACTAAATGACACCTTTTCACTGGTACATCTGCAATCGGAGCGAGAGCCCGTACACATGATGTCTTGAGCATCTTCACTCGCGTACACCATCCGTGTCCTTGCATACAATTAATTTTCATAGCCTTCAGTCGTACGAATTTAGAAAAACAAGGAAAACCGAATGCCAATGCCGCCATATTTCTCGGGCCGCCAGCTCTCCCTAAGCACCGAAGCGCTCCTCAATGCCCCCCCGCACGATCCTAGCGCCGCCGCGCAGCCGCTGCGGCAACATAGCAAGCTCTCCCCATAGCGTTATGGAGGAGTTTCATGACCGAAAAGCATTGAAAGACTGTTACCACTGACAGCTCCTGCCTAACACCATAAACGAACACACATAAAGAATGAAACTAAGATACCACACATGACATAACACCATAAAAGAACACACACATAAAGAATGAAACTAAGATACCACACATGACATCTATTAAAGGGGTGGTGCCATCAAATTTCCTGGCTATAACAACCCTTTAATGGGTTTCCTCTGTATGCAAGGACACTCCACACGAAGGGTCGGACATAGCAAACGTTTAGAATATATTCTAATTCACTTCCAAAGTGTACCTAAATGCTCAATCTGCCGATCAATGCCCATCGCTAGCGCATCAAAACTGACGTATCTCTATAGGAAGGACAACGAAGTTGTAGTGACGTCACACCAGATCTGTAGTGATCTGAGTGACCTTCTGCCCTCCGCCACCTCTGAAACGTATGTACAGGCAAAGCATCAGTTGCTACATCACTTGCCGAGTTTCAATCGCTTCCTGGCTAAGTGCTGCGCATGCTCGCGCGAGCATTGTGTGGTCACGTGACCAAATCTCCTACACTTCTACATCACTGCCCAACTTGGCGCCCAGAAACTGAAAGTTGTCCCCATAAATAAGGGGATATTAAGTTCTTTAGCAGATTAGGGGTTTGCGAATAATGAAATTTCATCTCGAATCGAATATCGAATACCAAAGATTCTGTTGAAAATTGAAAGAAAGAACAAAGAAATGCAATCTGCTCATGTCCTCGAGCACATAACGCGGTGAGTGACTGCCACCGAAAGACTACAAATTGCCATGCACAAACACAAGATGTTCCATGTGACATGGCTTCAAATTTTCTCCCGTGGTGTTATAGTATTTCCTGCAGTTGAAAACATGCGCTCACTGGGCGCCTCAGTAGCAGGGAAGGGAAGATATCGCAAAGCAATTTTGGCGATACCTGAATAAAGTGCAGATCTATGCGCTTTCCACTATTTCAAAGGATCATCCTTTCTTGGGGTCAGGAGCTCATTCGAGTATTTTTTAACCTCTTGGTTATAAGGTCTGAGTACGGTGCTGGTTATTTTTTGACACTAGCCGTTTGACAGTCGCCGAGACTGTTCTCTGGCCTTTTCTGCTGTAGTCATGACGTGAGGAAATGACAGAATCTTCTTTAAAATTAACGTGCGCTCACTTTTGAGCCAGTTTATCGGTGAAAGTTGTAACAGAAGGCTTTCTGTAACGACGTTAGCGTTAGCTTTAGCCACCCCATCCTAACCAAGTTTCACCACTGGCCTTTGTCGCAGTTTAGATATTCGTCAAGTCGAATTATTCGAAACTTCGAATACTAGCTATACGAAGGTCAAATCGAATTATTCGATTAAGTATTATTCGATTCGAAACTCGAATATTCGCACACCCCTAGCGAGAATACATGAATCTTCGTGCGTGTATCATGCTTCCTAGAGCTATAAGAAACGCTTGCAGCGAAGAACGCGCTAGCCACAAATTTGGTGGCACCATCCCTTTAACACTGTGCATGTCAAAATGACCAGTGCTTGACAGCATAAGTGTAACAGGGCAGCAACAATGGGGTCTACACTTGGTACTTTTCTCTTTTGTATTTAGGACATCAAGAGATGCCAATCTAGTTATCTTTTACTGAAATAATTGGTTGTTGGAGATTGCACAGGAATCCACAAGTTCGAAATATCTTACTGGCAATGTCCAACATGGTTATAGGAACTGGCCTATCCAAAAAATGGAACTCTTTGATACGCCTTATAACCCTCTCAACAAGTATTCTAGCTCCTGCAATCTTCCGAGTAGCAATCACATCTCTAGCAGAAAGCTGACTACCCATCTTGAATGGTGGTATGTATACCTTAATAGTTGGAGGGAAAATGGTGTCCAAGCGAAAGCCTTTGTCTACCATTACACCATCACCAGGTTGCAAGTGATTTAAAAGTTCACCTTTCTGGACAATTTCGGTGTCACTTACGTGACCACCCCATAGTTCAG
This sequence comes from Rhipicephalus appendiculatus, assembly GCA_030522465.1. NCBI lineage: Eukaryota > Metazoa > Arthropoda > Arachnida > Ixodida > Ixodidae > Rhipicephalus > Rhipicephalus appendiculatus. The sequence continues at coordinate 356,121 of JALIZH010026318.1, forward strand.
GGACAAAGCATATATAACCGTCAGGTGTGACACCTACCAGGGCCTTGAAGGTGTTGAAGTGTTTGTAAGCGGAAAAAGTTTGCCTTTGTGCTTTCAGCTTTGATGACTTCTGGATTCGGATTTCAGTGCAGTCCAGAACCACTCTAGTATTCGGAAAATCTGAAAATGCCAATGGCATTTGCCGTTTCACATCAGCTAGGGATGGTACCTTTGTGATTGCAAAGAGCTCCTTATCTAAAAAGTTCATCCAGCTGCAAAAATTCGGCTTAGGCTAGATTCTGAGATGCCAAACAATCTGGCTACTTCTTTGGCACAAACACCTGTTCGCAGCCGGTATAAAACCATGAACATTTCATCTCTCTTTGAAAGCTGCCGATCTGGATAGCCACCTTGTGGCTCTTGCAGTTTATTATCCTGGGGTGTCCAGTATACCATTTTCTCGGCATTTACTTTCAGGTGTTGAAACAAAGCATCAAATTGGTCTCTGGACGTAAACCCAGTATAAAACTTAAAAGTGGATTCATGAACAGTGTCAACAGAAAAGCTCTGCGATTGCAACCGTTTACATCTGGCTTCTAGGTCTTGGATTTTTTTAGTCAGTACAATATTTTCCTTTAGCAGTCTGTTCAGTTTGCTGGTCTTGGCATCCTCCACCTGCTCCTTGGCAACAGTAGTGTGAAGCTGCAGCAGTGCATCTGCGCTTTCACATTCTTGTGAAGTGTAGCCTGTACATGCAACAAATGCAAGGGATTATAGAACAAGTGCTGTGCACATGCTTGAAAATCTGCTGGTCTATTACGAATCGTAGATGTCTACCTTTACTGCCACTGGACATGTCCACCTCATCTGCATCCATGGTGCCTCCTGCATAAAGAAAATTTGCAGAAGTGTTTGAAGCATAACAATTTTTTATGTGAAGTATATGCATACTCAGTGACAAGTCAAGCCTGCTGAAAATGCTCTTTTAATGGAAAAAAGAAAGAATGCAATGCATGTTCCCACTGTGCCTTTATCCTCTGAGAAATGGGCAGTCAGACAAACAGCTGTTTCACTGTGCTGTCACCCAATGAGGGAGACGTCTAATAAATGCGCACAGCATGCACTGACTCGCAGATATATGTGCTGTTGAGGTACTTAGACTCGACATCACTCGAGGTGGTGGACTGTAGGCTAACACAGCTGTCTCTTTTTTGTCTGTGTTAGTGTTCGGTTGCAATGCTTTTTTTGTTGTCATGACTTGCTGTTTTTTTTCTGCCAATTTTGTTGTGCGTACTTATGTAAACATATGTTTTTCCAAATAAAAATATAGGTGCAAGTTCATCGTGTCCTCTCCATTACTTAAGCTTCCTCACCTTTGTAAGCACTGCACCAACAAAATGAAGATTGTTTCCAACATGCTCAGATTTCTGTTTTAAGCAAATACAGAGTTGCGTCTCTGTCATCCAGCCATAAGGAATGTGCCGCAAAGCTTGCACCACATGCACTAACAGCCCAAGGGATGCACCTGCCACTGACTATAGCAGGTCACATCACAGTTTATAGGGGGGACTAAGCTTACAAAATTCTCACCTGTGGTCTCAGAATAGCTGTTATCAGACTGTTCCATCTCCACAGAGTTTTCTTCACCTGAGGAAATAATTTGGTAGGTGTAACTGCGCTGGAATACTAGCATAAAAATGGTAGTCTAGTTTTCCAGGGAGCTGACTCACATCCTGAAGAGGTGTCAGCTGCCCCAGGGTCTTGTTCTGGTTTGACTGGCATCACTGAAGCAGCTGAAGTTGTGAAAGAAGCAAATCAGTGAAGCAAAAAATGTGCGACGGAAATAAACGCAAGCACTACTTAAAACGCACTACAGTTTAAACGAGATACTCATACCTATAAGTGCTTAGAAGTACAATATAACGATGACAAATGGAGTGTTCACCTCAGGCAGTGTGAACTTGTCCCAAAAAGTACACCTAATCACACTTCACAAGATTCCTTTGACATATTTCACAGCTACTAATGCAGTGATGAAGGGTAGTTAAAGCTAAGTAGATTGTATACAAAAGCTGGTGTTTTCTTATGCAAGCGCACACTCGATGGTTGTGCTGCGTTCGCTTCCGAAAAACGTACCTCGTCGGTGCAGATCGCGTTGTCTTGTTCGTGCTGCCGTGCGTGAGAAGCGCTGAAAGGCATCCTTCTTAAACATATCGGTGTAGACAAACAGTGATGGCACGAAATCGGGGTGCCTGGGCGAGTTGCACGGCGAACCTGCAAAATCCGTGAATAGCGCACTACGGTGACTAAATAGAAAGGAAACACGCACATTGAAACTTCGCTAACATAAGCAAAACGCCGCAACATTTATGAATCGGCGCGCGGCAGTCACGTCAACAGTGAACACAGCCGGACCTTTTTTTTTCTGTTTCGCCGAACAGCGAATGTGCTTTGTCAACAGAAATGAACCGCTAAACGTCGGTGAATGACAGGCAACGAAACTGCACCCTTAGCATTCATTATGTTCTAGCGGAAGGTTTACGGCGACTCTTTTCTGATATATAGAAGACGCCAAAGTAAACAACGGCGTAGTTACGTTGACACCGAAGCCAACCAAAAGGCACTTGGCCACACTTTGCTGTTGTCATTCCAAAACAAATGCAAAAAACATATCGTACAAAGAAAAGCCGTAGCGCGAGCTTCGTCGCTACTGAACTGCTGTGCGACGAGACGTACACAAAGCGCACGCTTGTTCCGCGCCCTGCAGGAAACGTGACATGCTCTTCGCGTAAAACATCTAAATTATAATGCTTAGTTAGCACACATACCTTTAACGAAGTGTTTTTTGCACAGTCTTGCATGATCCGAAGGCTGCCACGGACTGCCGTCTTCGTTTATGCGCCTCACAGCTCTGATCCACGCTTCACGGCGCTGACGATCGCGTTTCACCGATGGGAAGCGGAAGAAATGAATGTTGCTGCTGGGCCCGCCTCGGGAAGTGCATCCATAAGCGGCACACGTTGCCGGCATCGCGCTAACGGAACCAGATGTATGGATAAATATTTTTGTTGTGCCGTCTGCGCGTGCCAACACAACCGTCACCGTCAATGCCGCGGAGGGAAGAGAGTAGGCGCTCGCGACGGCGCCCTACAGACCGTTTCCTAGAGTCGCCGCCAGAGGGCCGCGCATGCGCTGTAGAGGCATGCAAAAGGCGGATTGCTAAATCCAACCTTGTCCGCCGCGGTGGTATAGCGGTTAGGGTGCTCGGCTGCTGGCCCATAAGTCGCGGGTTCGATCCCGGCCGCGGCGGTCGCTTTTCGATGGAGGCGAAATGGTAGAGGCCCGTGTACTGTGCGATGTCAGTGCACGTTAAAGAACACCAGATGGTCGAAATTTCCGGAGCCCTCCACTACGGCGTCTCTCATAATCATATCGTGGTTTTGGGGACGTTAAACCCCAGATATATATATATATATATATATATATATATATATATATATATATATATATAAATCCAACCTTGAACAAGAAATATCGCGATTTGACACATTGATCAATAAACGTCCACTCCATAGTGTAGGTCCCGTGACGGATGAGTCACTGCGCTTTTATAAGTTACAATCTAAAGGTTACAATGCCTATCTCGGTGCTTCAGCTTTTAAAATGGCATGCTACTGTCAATGTAACCTTCATGTGAGAGGCAAATGAAGAAAACACAAAGATAAAATTGTTGTAAGAGCCATGTAACTTATAAATTATAAGTTACTTGCAGTTTTATGCTGTCATAAACGTTACCGTGATTAGAGTGTAGTTGCGTGTTCGTCTTTCGTGCGCTGATTAAGTTAGTAGATCACACGAAGGGTTTTCGGTAAAATGTACGTCACGTTGTTTCAAACCTCAAATGACCCACACTTACCTTAGTCATAATTTCTGGTCACGATAACTACCCCGTATGCTCTATAAGCCATTGTCCGTCACAGTGGTGTAGCGGTCAGGGTGCTCGACTGCTGACCCGAAGGTCGCGGGCTCAACCCCGGCCGCGGCGGTCGCATTTCGATGGAGGCGAAATGGTAGAGGCCCGTGTGCTGTGCGATGTCAGTGCACGTTAAAGAACACCAGATGGTCAAAATTTCCGGAGCCCTCCACTACAGCGTCTCTCATAATCATATCGCAGTTTTTGGACGCTAACCCCAAAATTATTATTCTATAATCCACGATCTACTGAACTCCAGAACGTGTATGTAAGCGCTTCTTCCTAGCTCTACGAGCCTCTTGGTGCTACTAAAATTCTCTGCGCCACCCCTTCTGCTACTGGCTCCTCGCGCTGAGCCGAGCCGTGCCGCCGCCATCGCAGAAAAGTTAGCGCCGCTTGCACCCCGTTGCGCAATCCCGAGCAACAGCAGAGCTGGTGGGAAAGTAGCTGGTCCTGGCTAGGCTTTCACCCTCTCACCTGTCTCTTTCGCTCCACTTGCTGTACTATACTATAGACCTTTTAGGGGCGAAGCTCCTTAAGCCGTGGGTCGTGCGTCCTCGATGCATGTAGTTGTAGGTAGCCACCTCTCGTTTAGTTCTTGGAATGTCCGCTAGATGGCGGTACTTGTATAGAAAAAGCGTCGACACGCAGTGGAGAAAAAGAACTAGGAGGCTCACCAGTAAATATACGGCTAGCAAGTGTGGGCGACATGGCAACAAGGAGCATGAAGCGAAAAGTCAGAGAGGCGGAGAGGACTTATTGGATGACAGCGATGGAAAAGAAGCCGGCTCTCAGTGACTACCGAAAGGGAAAAAACGAAATAAGGAGGGAGAGGTTTTATGATAATTCAAGGGGAAGCGCTTTACTGTTTGAAGCAAGGTCGGGTTGCCTTAGAACGCGTAGCTATAAAGCGAGATTCTGTAACGAAGAAGAACAATGTACATGCGGTGGGGGGGAAATAAGGAAACGATGGAACATGTACTGATTGAATGTGGCGATATCCACCCAGATATACGTGTGGGCACGAGTCTACATGATGCCTTGGGTTTCAGGGACAACAATGGAAAGCTGAACACGTCCGCGATAGAAATAAGTAAGAGACGGTTAGAGTATTGGTGGCAGAAAAGTAGAGATAAAGGACAAAAATGAAGAATGGGGAAAAATAAGGTCCTTCTACCTTAAGAGGCAGAGAGATGGACCGTGAACTTATATTTTTCTTTGCTATAATAACATAAATTTATTCAATGTAGATAAGGCATTAGGCCAACATAAAAAGAAAGTTTTTTTTCGAGCCTGGTGGCAGACATGTCACCGCCCCGTTATAAAGGGGACGCTCATAGCATCCATCCATCCATCCGGAGCGGTTGGAGCGATTGGAGCGCTAGAGGACGGACGTGTGTTTTGTGGGCTCCGGAATGACAGCGACAGATAAGTTTTTTTGCATGATTCGAGCTTGCTTTTATTAGTTATATGAGTACGTAAGCCACTAGATTGAAGCTTAATTGGGGTTACAACTTTGTACTGTTTCTTGTGTGACAGTCGCCTGGCTTTTTTTTTTCGGCCACCACGTGGCTGAAGGGTACACAAGTGCTTTGAAGCATACTGGCGGAGTTTTTGTGGTACCTTTTGGCTTTGAGTGTATGTAATCCGAAGTGTGAACGATCTAGCCATGGTCAAAATGACCGTGAAGTGTTCAGGGTGCGGAATGGGATGGAAAATAGAGGTTTGTGCGGATGACAAGACAGAACCAGCTGACGCCAAGTTTAAGCAATGTGAGTTACAGGCGAAAATGGAAATAATGATGGCTGCCCAGAATAAGCTCATGGTAAGAATCGCCGAGCTGGAGAATGCGTTGGCGACAGAGCGAGAAAAAAAACTTCCCCATCTCCCGCTAAAGGGAACCATGTGTGGATGCAGCGAAGGCAGTCATGGTGGACAAGGAAGCAAGCGACGGCGGGAACAGGAGGGCATCAACCCCCCATAGTGGGAGACGCGAAGGGGGAAACAGGTTTGGGGAAGACAGGTGCAGGGGTCACAGGACCCAGTTTCCGCGAGGTGGTTTTGGGAATGGGAGGGAGCAAAACAGCGGCGGTTGCGCGAGCTGGTGACCGAGGCAGTGGCCAGGTGCGAGACAGTCCAGCAGAAAAGTCGGAGCACGTGATAATGGCCGGGGACTCGAACTTTGCTAGATGCGCAGAAGCAGTCAAGGAAAGGGTGAGAGGCGACAAACGAGTTTTAAAGGGGTCGTGAAACGTTTTCCGAACATTTTCAACTACGTATGTATTCAGACTCCTGGACGTCCATTCAATACTATACCTCGACTCATTTCATCGTCTGGGTTCATTTAATAACTATAAAAACACAGTTTCGATTCCCTGCTCACGTTCCCCTCAACTGTAAAGCTGACGTCACTTTAAGTCAGTCAATGAAAAGTCTCTGTCGTCGACAAAACATGGCGACACAGCGATGTTTGCTGAGCCATAGTTGACCGAGGTTCGTAGCATCATACCGGTTCGACTGCGGGGCCGTAAGCAGTCACGAACGTTGTTTCCACTTTGTTAAGTTGTGCGGCACTGTCTGCCGATGCACATGGTAGGCACAGCGAGGACTAAGCCACCCAAAACACGCCGTAAAACACAACCTAATGCAACCAGTAAGAAAAACACTGGGACGCTGCGCCGACCGAGCGAAGGCGACACCTGACGGAGCCCGGATGTACTAGAAAGCGGAACCAAGCAGATCACTCGCTGTACTTCGACAATATAAATAGCTCAGAGCGCAAAAATTGCTATGTTATTTTTTTCTTTCCTAGGTTCTTATAAATCTATCATTTTGGAGCAAAAGAAAACTAACGCTCTGTTTATAACTTCTCTTACCATGACGTTTCACTGACGTCACGGTAAGAGAAGTTGGTGCCTATGGCGGCCGGTAGGCTCGCATTGTCGTTTAGGAGCCCAAGAAAACTGCGATTTCAAACGGGCGTCATTAATTATAGACTGGATATTACGCCGAAATATTTCGGAATCGGCATGACCAATCCTTACGGAAGTAGGGAAAGTTACAACCGGGCAGCTTCATTTTCGTTTCACCACCCCTTTAATAGGGACGTTCCCGGGACATAGGCTGGGATCAGTGATGAGACAAGCTAGCGCAGAACTCGCAGCTAAAGCTAATGGACGTAACCTCGTGGTAATTGCGGGAGGTCTAAATGACGTCTTGAATGAATAATCAGCTGAACTAGCGACCACATTGGCGAAAGGGGTTGATGACATGCGCGCCATTTCCCCTCAGGTGCAGATAGTGGTATGCACAATACCGGAGGTACTGGTGCGTGACGGCAACCTGCAAAGAGCGGTTGTCGACGCAAACAAAGAGATATGGCAGATGGGTCGAGAGAAAGGCATTGAGGTAGTGGAAATAAACAGAGAGGTGCACAGGTGGGGTGGTTTTCGAAGAGACGGAATACACTTCAAAAGGAGGCTTGGTCATGAGGTGGGTTGGCGACTTGCAGGACGCGCAGTAGCTTTTTTGGGGGGGCACGCGGGCCCTTCGGTGTCCAGGGTAGCGTGTAATGAGGACAACAACCAGGGGGGACTCTGTGACAGGTAGTATAGCGAAAAACCAGAGAAAAGGTAAAAGAAGGGAGAAGGCGCGTGTCGCAATTGGTTACATTAACATGCAGGGTGGCAGAAAAAAGGCAAAATGGTTAGAGATTGAGGGACAGTTAAACAAGGAACAGATAGGTGTTTATGCGGTTACAGAAACACACCTTAGAGACTTGGAAGAGCCACCACATATTGACAATTATATTTGGGAAGGATGCAACAGGATCATATCAAAAAGGAGAGGTGGGGGGTGTTGGAAAGCTAATTCATAGCAGAGCAAAATGGGACAGAGTGAAGCAAACGTGTTCAGAGCACCTATGGGTTTCGGGCACAGTAGTTGGAAAGAAAACGTGGCTAGGTGTAGCTTACTTGTGGACGGGGAATAACTGCAGAGAAAAGAATCTGGAGATAGTGAAATGCATAAGCACCGATATTAAAGAATTTGGTCATGATGCCGAAATAATCCTTCTAGGGGACATGAATGCTCACATACATGACCTTGACGGATATTCAGACTCCAATGGCAAGTTATTGCTAGATCTCTGCGGGAAACATAGTCTTGAAATAGTTAACGCGGGGCCTAAGTGTGAGGGACAGATCACGTGGAAGTCGGAAACAGGCAATCGAGCATTGATTATTGCCTCATGACAGAAGGAATCTATGACAAACTTAGAGAGATGAGAATAGACGAGGAAGGCATTAACAGCTTGGGTAGTGATCATAAACGCATAACATTACAAATGGGATATATAACTGAAAATAAGAACCTAGAATCAAGCATTGGCAGCTCGTATTTAAATGAGAAACAAATAACAAATATAGCCGCAAAAATTCGAGGAAGAAGTAGACAAACTGCCAGGCAAAGACTGGAAGTATAGGGAGCTGCTACATGTAATCACGAAAGAAATAGAAAAAGAGAAGAAAACTATTTCTTGGAAAGGAAAGAGAAAGCCAAAAAGTTGGTGGAACAAAGAAATCCGGGATGCGATCGAGAAGCGACGTGAGGCATCACGGCAGCACAGACAGGCAAAAAAGGAGAAGCGGCCACAGCATGAAGTCAACCAAGTATGGGAAATATATTTAGAGCAAAAATCCATTGTGCAGAAATTAGTCGAGGCAAAAATTAAAGGCAAAGTGAACGCTGGATGACAGAGATTCGCGAAAAGAAGAAGGCCGCGCCTAGGATATTTTGGAGCCACCTAAAAGCGCTAGGTAGGAAGTCTGTCACAATGCAACAACATATTGCCACGCGCGTTTCTTTTACTGTATTCGGTTTCCGCCCACTAAGACTATCAGCAGTACTCGGCGCAGACCGCGCCTTAGTGTTCCAGAAGCTTCTGGGCTGTAGTAGATCGTTTTGTTAAGATTGCACGCAAGACGCTAACACTCAAGATTATTCCAGAGCTTGCGCGACGACTAGTGATAAGGCTAGAATGTTCGACGCGTGATTTATAAAAGCCGGCGCGTTCCAACGAAGTTCAGTTGATCGACGGCCGACGCTCCGTTCGCCGCTATCAGTGCCAGTGTGTATTGCTGTAATCTGAATTTCCGTTTACCGGCCACAAGTTCGGCCCAAATAAACAGTTTCATTTTGGACCTACCGACTGCTGCCTTCGTCGACGTCACGACCACGTGACATCTGGTGGAGGTGCTTCCCGGTCCATGTACCGAACGCCCCCCTCCAGCCGTGAGCCAAGCCCATACCGCCAAGGGGACACCGGCGTCAACGCTGAGCAGCGAGCCAGCCGCAGGCAGCAAGGCCTCCCGCCAGAATACGGACCCCTACCCGACAAGATCCGGGCCACGGCGACGAAGACAACAAGCACGATGACGACCGCAGTACCCCCCGCGGCAATCGTGATGCAGCCACCCAGAGAGCCGCCGACGTTTCACGGATCTCCTAGTGAAGACCCCGAAACCTGGCTGGAGACATTCGAAAGGGTCTCCACATTCAACAACTGGGACGCGGACGACAAGCTGCGCCACGTATACTTTTACCTAGAGGACGCAGCTAGGACCTGGTTCGAGAATCGGGAGTCCACTCTTCGAACCTGGGACATCTTACGTGGCACTTTTTTGGAAACGTTCACGAGTGTCGTCCGAAAGGAAAGGGCTGCAACCTTGCTGGAGACACGGGTGCAACTTCCGAACGAAAGCGTCACCATTTTCGCGGAGGAAATGACCCGACTCTTCCGCCACGCTGACCCCGCCATGTCCGAGGAAAAGAAGGTTCGCTTCTTGATGCGAGGGGTTAAGCAAGACCTGTTTGCCGGCCTTGTGCGCAACCCACCGAAGACGGTCACGGAATTTGTCTCGGAGGCCACGACGATCGAGAAGGCCCTGGAGATGTGTACTAGCCAGTACAACCGCCGCACTCCCTCGACTACCTACGGGGAGGTTCAAGCGCTGTATCCCGACGACCTGCGCGACACCATCAGAGCAATCGTTCGGGAGGAGCTGCGCAAATTCTTGCCAATTTCGCAGCCTCAGGTGGAGCCGATCACCGACGTCGTGCGCCAGGAAATCCGGCAAGTTCTTGGAGCACCTGATCCAGCGCAGCCTGAGCCCCAAGCAATGAGCTACGCTGCCGCAGCGCGTCGTAACGCTCCCCCCGCCGCGCCCACATGAAGACTTCGCACCACCGCAGTTCCGCCGCCAGACGCCACCGCCACCGACGCCACACCGTCCACCCACCGGCCAGCGTTCTGGTCCGAGGAAGACCGACGTTTGGCGCGCCCCTGACCACCGCCCCCCTGTGCTACCACTGCGGAGAAGCTGGCCACACCTACCGCCGTTGCCAGTACCGCCAGATGGGACTGCATGGTTTCGCCATGGACGCGCCGCGTCCACAGCGGGGTGAACGACCACGCGACATCGCCGACTACCTCGCAGGAGCGCAGTGGATGCCTCGAGGATCTTCCCGATCGCCTTCGCCAGGGCGCTACACTTCACCGCACCGCAGACAGTACGCCGCCCCTGCTCGGGGCCGCTCTTCGAGCCCTTATCCGGAAAACTAAGGGCAGCAACCGATGGAGGTGCGGTTGCTGTACGTCGAACGACCGAAGATCCTCCGCCGACGCCGCCGCCGCGACGACACCTGCTGAACACGACGCGAAGCAGACAGAGCCCTGCTGACAAAACCTCGTGGATCGAGGAAAACCTCACGACGCAGCATGGAAGCGGCGCAACAAATCGACGGAGCCGTGATCCGACGCCGCGACCCAACCGGAACGCAAGGCGACGGACTAGCGACCTCGACGTTCTCATCGACGGCCACAACGTCACCGCTCTCGTCGACACTGGGGCCGACTATTCCATCGTCAGTGGGCCATTCGCCGCCAAGCTGAAGAAAGTAAAGACCGCGTGGAGTGGACCTGAAATCCGGACAGCTGGAGGCCACCTGATAACGCCAATTGGAGTCTGCAAGGCGAGAGTCACCATCAATAACCGGACTTATCCTGCGATCTTTGTAATCCTACAACACTGCTCCAGGGATGTGATACTTGGAATGGACTTCCTGAGCGATCACGGCGCCGTCATCGACCTGAGGTCCGAGTCGATAACACTGACTTCAGAAAAAGCGTTGCCGCCCCACACGACGCCGGAGAATCATGCTTTCAATGTAATCGAAGAGCAGGTCACCGTTCCGCCTCTCTCCAGCGTCGTTATTTCCGTCGGCACCGAAATACCCGCTAACCTTGAAGGCGTCGTCGAGGGCGATCAGCAACTGCTTGTGAACCGTCAGATTTGCGTCGCAAGAGGCATCGCCGAGTTGCGCGACGGCAAAGCAAAGGTACTGGTGACAAACTTCAGCCATGAATATAGGCACCTCAACATTGGTACGACGGTCGCCTACATCGAGAAATTCAAGGACACCAGCAATGCTTTCGCCCTCTCCGATACTGCCGAACATTCTTCGACGAATCGAGGTCCCGAAACAGATTTCCACCGTCAACCCCAGCCTCCCAAAGCAGAAGCAAGACCAGCTCAAAAATCTGCTCCTGCAATTCAAGGACTGCTTCTCATCGTCGTCAAGAATTCGACAGACCCCAGTCGCCAAACATCGTATCATAACCGAGGTGCCCGACCAGTCCGTCAGAGCCCGTATCGAATTTCAACGCGAGAACGCGAAGCCGTAAAGATGCAAGTCGACGAAATGCTACGCGACGACATAATCCAGCCGTCCAAGAGTCCCTGGGCGTCTCCCGCGGTGTTGGTGAAGAAGGAGGACGGGACACTACGTTTCTGTGTCGACTATCGTCCGCCTGAACAAGATCACGAATAAGGACGTGTACCCCCCTCCGACGGATAGACGACGCCCTGGATCGACTCCACAACGCGAAGTACTTTTCGTCGATGGACCTCAAGACAGGCTACTGGCAAATCGAAGTCGACGAGAGAGACCGAGAAAAAACTGCTTTCATAACTCCAGACGGCCTGTTCGAGTTCAAGGTAATGCCTTTTGGTCTTTGCTCGGCCCCCGCGACCTTCCAACGCGTTATGGATACCGTACTGGCCAGCTTGAAGTGGCAGACTTGCCTTGTGTACTTGGACGACGTCGTTGTGTTTTCCTCGAACTTCGACGAACACCTGCGGCGCCTTAAAGCTGTACTTCAAGCAATCAATACCTCCGGACTTACCCTGAAGCCTCAAAAGTGCCGCTTCGCCTACGAGGAACTCTTGTTCTTGGGCCACGTGATAAGCAAGTCCGGAGTACGCCCCAACCCTCAGAAGACACCCGCCATCGCTACGTTCCCGCCACCTGCCGACAAGAAGGCCGTGCGTCGATTTCTCGGCCTGTGCGCCTACTACAGGCGGTTCGTCAAAAATTTTGCCCGCATCGCCGAGCCACTCACTACCCTTACCAGGACTGACGTCTAGTTCAAGTGGGAAACGTCGCAGGAGGAAGCATTTCAAGAACTAAAACGACGCCTACAAACGCCTCCGTTACTTGCGCATTTCGACGAACACGCCGAAACAGAAGTGCGCACCGACGCAAGCATCGTGGGACTCGGCACCGTCCTTGTGCAGAGGACGGACGGTCTGGAAAGGGTCATCAGTTATGCTAGCCGGTCGCTATCCAAGGCAGAGGCCAACTATTCCACAACAGAAAAGGAGTGCCTCGCCATCATCTGGGCTACGTCAAAGTTTCGCCCCTACCTCTATGGCAGGCCCTTCAAAGTTGTGAGCGACCACCACGCCTTGCGTTGGCTAGCTAACTTGAAGGACCCTTCAGGTCGCCTCGCAAGATGGAGTCTAAGGCTTCAAGAATTCGACATCACCGTCGTTTACAAGTCCGGCCGAAAACATTCTGACGCCGACTGCTTGTCTCGCGCCCCCCGTCGGCCCGCCGCCGCAGGACGACCACGAGGATGACTTCTTCTTGGGAACCATAAGTACCGACGACTTCGCCGAACGAAGCGAGCCGACCCAGAACTCAGGGCCCTCATGGAGTACCTCGATAGCAAGACAGCGATTGTTCCGAAGGCATTCAGGCGGGGACTCGCATCGTTTCTCTTGCAAAACAGCGTTCTCATAAAGAAGAACTTCTCGCCGCTTCGAGCCGACTACCTTCTCGTAGTGCCTTCAGCAATGCGTGCAGAAGTCCTCCAGGCACTACACGACGACCCGACGGCTGGACACCTCGGACTTTCCCGCACGCTCGCAAGAGTACAGGAAAAGTACTACTGGCCGCGCCTTGCCGCTGACGTCGCCCGCTACGTAAGGACGTGCCGAGACTGTCAGCGACGGAAGACACCGCCCACAAGACCAGCAGGCTTCCTTCAGCCGATCGAGCCTCCTCGGCGACCGTTCCAACAGATCGGGATGGACCTCCTGGGGCCGTTCCCAACGTCGACTTGCGGAAATAAATGGATCGTCGTGGCTACCGACGACCTCACCCGCTACGCCGAAACAAAGGCCCTGCCCAAAGGAAGCGCCACCGAGGTAGCCAAGTTCTTCGTCGAGAGCATCGTCCTGCGTCATGGCGCCCCAGAGGTTCTCATCACCGACAGAGGTACGGCCTTTACTGCGGAGCTAACTCAGGCGATCTTGAGATACAGCCAGACAAGCCACCGCCGGACCACCCCTACCACCCACAGACCAATGGTCTCACCGAGCGTCTCAATAAGACCATCGCCGACATGCTGGCCATGTACGTCGACGTCGAGCACAAGACGTGGGATGCCATCCTTCCGTATGTGACCTTCGCGTACAACACGGCCGTGCAAGAAACGACACAGGTGACGCCATACAAGTTGGTCTACGGACGCAGCCCGACAACGACGCTCGACGCGATGTTACCGAACGTCACCGAGGAAGAAAACGTCGACGTCACCGCCTACCTACAGCGCGCCGAAGAAGCACGACAGCTCGCCCGCCTGCGGATCAAGAATCAGCAGACGACTGACAGCCGCCGCTACAATCTTCGACGACGCTTCGTGGAATACCAGCCCGGCGACCGCGTTTGGGTGTGGACGCCGATACGACGACGTGGACTTAGTGAAAAACTTCTACGACGATACTTCGGACCGTATAAGGTCCTTCGACGTCTCGGCACACTTGACTACGAGGTTGTCCCCGACGGCATTTCGAACTCTCAACGGCGCCGTGCGCGACCTGAAGTCGTCGATGTCGTGCGCCTCAAGCCGTTTTACGCGCGGTAGTGAACCTGAGGGCTGTACTTTTTCTTTTTTTCATTGGACTTTCTTGCTTGTGCGTATTGTTTATTGAGCTTTCTTGAATTATTGTCGTTAAATGTATTTTTTTCCATGTGTTTTGTTCTAAGCATCGGGACGATGCCTTTTCAGAGGGGGGGCATTGCCACGCGCGTTTCTTTTACTGTATTCGGTTTCCGCCCACTAAGACTATCAGCAGTACTCGGCGCAGACCGCGCTTTAGTGTTCCAGAAGCTTCTGGGTTGTAGTAGATCGTTTTGTTAAGATTGCACGCAAGACGCTAACACTCAAGATTATTCCAGAGCTTGCGCGACGACTAGTGATAAGGCTAGAATGTTCGACGCGTGATTTATAAAAGCCGGCGCGTTCCAACGAAGTTCAGTTGATCGACGGCCGACGCTCCGTTCGCCGCTATCAGTGCCAGTGTGTATTGCTGTAATCTGACTTTCCGTTTACCGGCCACAAGTTCGGCCCAAATAAACAGTTTCATTTTGGACCTACCGACTGCTGCCTTCGTCGACGTCACGACCACGTGACAATATGGTAGATGAAGGAGGAAATCAATTGGAAGGATATGAAGCGCTAGGTTACATCCGAAAGGTAACAGCCGATTCGTTTAAAAAGGTCGCCCAGGGGATTCCCCCGGTGAGTAAAAGTATGCAGAAGAGCACAACCGAGGAAGATGTAGTACTTGAGAATTTCAATTGGAAGAAGGCCGAAGGAAAAATTCCTAAGCGCACTACTCCGGGCTTAGATGCGGTTCCCGTCAGCCTAATTAACGAACTAGGACAGAGCACTAAAGAAGCACTGCTGAAAGCCGTAGAAAAGTGCTTACAGGAGAGGGAAATACCAGACAGTTGGCGAAAAAGTAGAATGAACTTAATCTATAAAGGCAGGGGAGAAAAGGATAACATTCGCTCGTATAGACCGCTAACCATTACATCGGTACTATACCGGTTTGCGATGCAGGCAGTAAAATTAAAAATAGAAATGTGGGTAGAACAAAATGATATTTTGGGAGAACTCCAGAATGAATTCCGAATCGACAGGCGGTTAGACGATAACCTGTTTGTTCTTACACAGTGTATAGAAATGTCAAAAATAGAAAACAGGCCCTGATACGTAGCTTATCAAGACATCACCGGGGCATATGACAACGTTAATCAGGAAATTTTGTGGGATATATTGAAGGAAGTGGGCATAGGTGACGACTGTGTACAGCTTTTGAGGGAAATATACCGAGAAAATACAGTTTGTGTAGAATGGGAAGGAATAAGCAGCAAGGACAGCGTTGACATTAGCAAGGGGCTGAGACAGGGATGTCCTTTGTCCCCGCTGTTATTCATGCTGTACATGGTGAGGATGGAAAAAGCGCTAGAAGGTAGCAACATTGAATTTAATTTGTAACACAAACAGGCCGCCGCGATGGTTGAGCAGAAGCTTCCAGGTCTATTTTACGCTGACGATATTGTCTTATTTGCGGACAGTCAAGATGATATACAGCGGCTGGCAGATATATGCGGAAGGGAAGGCGAGGCTCTAGGACTAGGTTTTAGTGCAACAAAATGTGGATTGATGGTATTCAATGATCACGAAGACCATGCGGTCTTAATACAGGGCCAAGAAATAATGAGGGTAAGCGAGTACAAGTACCTCGGAGTGTGGGTAAATGAGGGGGGATAGATATATGGAGGTACAAGAGAAAGCATCGGTAATAAAGGGAAAGAGGAATGCTGCAATCATGAAGCACAGAGCGTTATAGGAATACAATAGGTACGAGGTGCTTCGAGGGCTGTGGAAGGGTGTGATGGTTCCGGGGCTTACATTTGGGAACTCAGTGGTGTGCATGAAGTCAGAGGTGCAATCAGGAATGGATGTAAATCAAAGGACTGTGGGACGCCTCGCGTTGGGCGCTCACGGGAAGACGACAAATGAGGCTGTAAAGGGTGATATGGGATGGACAGGTTTTGAAGTGAGGGAAGCTCAGAGCAAAATTAGATTTGAAGAGAGGCTGATGAAAATGAAGGAGAGTAGATGGGCAGGGAAGGTTTTCAGGTATTTGTATAGAGAGAGCGTCGACACGCAGTGGAGAAAAAGAACTAGGAGGCTCACCAGTAAATATACGGCTAGCAGTGTGGGCGACATGGCAACAAGGAGCATTAAGCGAAAAGTAAGAGAGGCGGAGAGGACTTATTGGATGACAGCGATGGAAAAGAAGCCGGCTCTCAGTGACTACCGAAAGGGAAAAAACGAAATAAGGAGGAAGAGGTTTTATGATAATTCAAGGGGAAGCGCTTTACTGTTTGAAGCAAGGTCAGGTTGCCTTAGAACGCGTAGCTATAAAGCGAGATTCTGTAACGAAGAAAAACAATGTACATGCTGTGGGGGGAACTAAGGAAACGATGGAACATGTACTGATTGAATGTGGCGATATCCACCCAGATATACGTGTGGGCACGAGTCTTCATGAAGCCTTGGGTTTTAGGGACAATGGAAAGCTGAACACGTCCGCGATAGAAATAAGTAAGAGACGGTTAGAGTATTGGTGGCAGAAAAGTAGAGATAAAGGACAAAAATGAAGAATGGGAAAAATAAGGTCATTCTGCCTTAAGAGGCAGAGAGATGGACCGTGAATTTATATTTTTCTTTACTATAATAACACAGATTTAATCATTGTAGATAAGGCATTAGGCCAACACAAAAAGAAAGTTTTTTTTCGAGCCCGGTGGCAGACATGTCACCGCCCCGTTATAAAGGGGACGCTCATAGCATCCATCCATTAATCCGAATATATTTAGGGGCGAAGCTCCTTATGGCATCACCTCGGCGGTCCTCGGTTGTCCATGCATTCTGAGTAGCCAGTAGGCACTGGATTTCGACCTCCAAGGTAGTGCCTGTGTGAGATGTCTCCTGTGCGTGATTAAACAATACAAAAATTCACAATGTACATGTAAAATTAAAGTGAGCTGCGAGTCGCCATGACTCTCATCGACCCTTTAGTATAAATGCGCCCGATCTCACGTCGTTGATGATGTACTGCGCAGAATTCGCGGAAGATTACCGGTTTACCGACGCACCTCCGAAGCTTCGCCCACTCATCATCATTCACTCCGTGGATATGGTGTCGTCATCTCCAGTTCTCGTCTCGTTTCCGAGAGGGCGCTGTCCTATAGACATGCGCACAATATGGCGGTTGGGTGAAGGTACGCTAGATGGCGTTGGCGGTGCAGCTGCTCTCCGATTGCCCGGACCGCCGTACGAGTGCGCTTGCCGGATCGTGCTGCTTGGCGGACCATGGACGACGACCGCTCGTTGAAGTTTGAATAAAATTTCACACACACTATCGCTTTGCTTACTGCTGGGCGAAACCACTGAAGATTTCACGGTGTAACCATGATTGCTTCAGTCACCATAACTCTCATCGACCCTTTAGTATAAACGCGCCCGATCTCACGTCGGTGATGATGTACCGGGCAGAATTCACGGAAGATTCACGGTTTACCGATGAACCTCCGCAGCTTCGCCCACTCATCATCATTCACTGCGTGGATATGCTGTGTTTTTTTAACGTGGGCGCCGCTATATTGCTTAGTGGGCGCCGGCATCCCTCGTCTGGCAACTCTTCTGGCATGTGCGAAGCTCCACGGTTGCATGGTAGGTATACGTGCGGCCGCATTTTTAGTCGTTTTTTTAGTTCTGACGCGGTGAATTTCGATTGAAGTGGTGCAATTTCTTTAGATAATTAGTCTGTGAGGCGTTTTGAGTAGGTTTAAGCCGTTGAGAGTCAATTGTATATTGATTATAAATTGTCAATTGGAATTGATTATACGCTGCCGCGAACGAGTTCCACTTGGTGGATGCATTATATTTACAGCACTGACTTTCTGCTCGAAGAACGCGCAATATTTTCAGCTCTTTCCTTTCCAGGAAGAGCAGCAACACTTCGAGGGCACAGTTAATTTTTTTCTCGCGCTGCAGGTATCCGCTTTATTAACGCGATTTGTTTACGCCACGCCGTCGCATCGGCTACCGCTCTTACATGAAGCCGTGTGTTGACGTTTAGTGGTTAGTTCCATTTCATGGCACGGACGGCTTTGTTTGCTGCCTTGAAACTTTTCTCGATTGTTTTTCAACTCAATCCAGATAGCGCTTGATCACGATCGAAATTTCGCCGTGTGTCTCTGCACAACAGACTATTTGGCGACCTACTCTTCGTTTATTCGTAGGCACCAACTCTTGCTTTACTATTCGTCGCCGCGGTACTTTGACCTACGATAGATAGAAATGTTACATATTGCTGTTTATCGGATAAAAATAGTCATTGTTGGAATAGCCGTAGGCTACGTACCTTGCGTTCATAGCCGAGCTCGAGCATCGGCGTCGATCGGGGCCATTGCGCTTCATTCGCCAGAAAGGAAGTGTTCTGAACATACCTGAGAACACGCGGAAGGCACAAAGTTTTTCCTATTTAAGCTTGCAAGCCATAAACGCCGCTGCTCCTCGTCAACAGGAAAACGATTTAACTTGAAGAGTCCGCAGCCGCAAAGACTCCGTGTGTGGTGATGCACAATTCGCATTTTTCTCCCGACAGCAGTTTCCTTTTTCTGTAGTTGTTACTACACCCAAAAACAGCACAGTGGTTCCTTGTTGACTTATTACTTGCCGGCATGGCAATGAAAAAGAAAATAATCCGCAAGTTGACCTAAAACACGCAAAAATTCCTCGACAATGACACACATCCCAGCGTCAACACACGCACTCCAAGCCAGCGAGCACGAGCCAGAAAGGAGGAAAGCGCTGTTGCCAGACCTGTCCTCCTCGCCCGTTAAAAAGGTCTATACATGGCTATGATTGCTCTCTCCCATAGCAGTGTGTCTCAGAAATAGGGCAAATGGCAGTACTCACAACACTTGCACCCTGTTACGGTTTGAGCTGCCGCTCAAGCGTCGCCATCGCGAAGTCGGAGACGGGAATGACAGTGGGTTCGTCCGTTCCGTACGCAAGTAGAAGCAGTGAAGAGGTCGGAGACGTGTTTGGACAAAAAGAACAACAGCTTTACTCTAGCTATTGCGGCACAATCACTCTAAATACATTTCAATAAACTAACAGTACGCAAAGTCAAACAGGGCTTACAAAATACAAGTCTTACAAAATACACAAAATTAATTAACACTAAACAATGGAATCAAGTTAAACCGAAAATGCGTGAAAGTTTGATGATATTAACAGGTGAAGGCATACGTGTGATGACCGGCAGCGTTGCGTCCACGACGATCGGAAGCGAGAAGTCCCGAACATTTCTGGCACGACTGCGATGTCGGTGGGTTCGAGTTGCAACGCCGATGTTCCCGGGAGTTAGCGCTTGAAGGAGATCTCAGGCAGGTTGAGCTAACCTGAGATTGAAGTCCCGATGCCTACGTTGCAGACGTGTCTCAACTAGGCGAACGGCTAAGTTTAGGTTGTCAGCCGATACAAAGCGCACACTAAAAACTTCTAGGAGAGATACTCGTTGATCTACTTCTACACTCACAGCCCCAAGAGAGTGCCAGCGACTCCCTTTGCGGGAGTAAACGCTTGTCCCATATTTCACTCTCTTTTCAGGAGTGCTGAGAACTCTCTGTTGCACAGAGTAGGCACACTCTCCCGACAGAGTTCTGGTACTCTGGCTGAGCGAGAGTGAACAAGCTCTCTCGCCAGAGTAAAGTCACGCTTCTGAAATGGAGTGCATACACTCTCTGCGGGAGTTACGCTACTCTGTCACAGAATTTTATAATCTGGTCTGGCTAGAGTGCATCAACTCCCTCCAAGAGTAGAATCACTCTTTCTGCTAGGACTAATGTAAAAAAAAAAAAATTGTCGAGCATTTTTTACAATCTAACAGTGAACAGGCTGAGATTTTTTAAGCTTACGTCACATATACGGGACAGGCATCGACACACACATTCCAATCGTACACAACACAGCAACACTGAACATATACCGCTCGCGCTACGGACAACCTTATGTTCAGCAACCGGTATATATACCCATGATGTCTGGCCCCCCTTCTAGTGCCGGTGGCGCAACATCTCTATTGTGCGTATTGAAAGACAAACATACGCCGAGCCCGTGTAAGTATCTGGTGATAGTTAGGATCACTGTAGGCACGTCTGCCTTTTACTCTAAAACTACATAACAATCAACGCAATTTTCGTTAAATTTCAATTATCAGCTGGCATTCTGTCATATCGGCTCAATGTAGTTCAGCCGCTAATGCCTAAGTCTGGGAGCTGTAGCTACGCGCTTACAAATATAGTTGGGACAATCTTTCAGCAGAGCTGGCCGAGGAATAATCTACGAACGTTACGATCCGGCGTTCTCTGGCAATCCTTACAGTTTTGCTTACCTCGGCTACATTTTAATGGGATAGTAAGAGGCTTGAGAAATGCGCAAACCTCAACCTTCGCGAGCCACTTGCGCCGAGATCGGGCCAACCATATACGACCCACGAGTACGACTCCCAGCGAAGGTAGGCCTAGCGTACCGGCCGAGTCCGTGTACGTGTCATCGGCGCTTCTGGGCTTAATCATACGCGATTCCGATGAGTAATAATGACTGTACGGTAGAGCTTTGGCATCGGTTAACCTGACTGAACCATTGTTTCTTGCGTACGGTGTCCGCACAAGGAGCGATGAGCATCGACGCGACGTGCTTTCAGCCAGTGCACACAGGCCGCCTGCGCCGAGATCGGGCCAGCGAAGGTAGGCCTAGTGTACCGGCCGAGTTCGTCTACATGTCATCGGCGCTTCTGGGCTTAATGATACGCGATTCCGCGGAGTAATAATGACTGTACAGTACAGCTTTGGTATCGATTAACCTGACTGAACCATTGGTTCTTGCGTACGGTGTCCGCACAAGGAGCGATGAGCGTCGATGCGACGCGCTTTCAGCCAGTGCACACAGGCCGCCGCAGATAGCCGCCGGGCGCACTCCCCGGCACTTCGCTGACTCATACGTGAAAACACAGGCTTGTCACTTGGTACGCCTTATTGAAGTAACATGAAGGCATACTTTCCTGCGCATTAAATTTGATTTTTAGCGATTGGTTAGGTATAGTTGCAGCTATCGGTATAGCAATGCAAATCTGCACACTGACACAACTGCTGCACTAGCATATCGTCGCTTGCACAAGCAAATACAGATTATTCAATCAAATACGCGCGTACTTATCGAACGACATTACAGTCGACATAAAGCTTCTGTGCACGTCAACCAACGGAAAGAGCGAGAAACGGCTCTTGTACTCGGCAGTAACAGCTGATAATCCGCCCCAGATCCTTGTAATTTTTGTATATTTTGTTTTCCATATGATTCTGAACGAAAGTTGGTGCTGTTGGCCATAGCCGCATGTCATGCGTGGCTGGCAGCAGTTTTAATCTCATGAAGACGCAAGGTTTAGTTGGGAAAGACAATCGCGTCTGTGTTGAGAATGCGACCCGTGAAGCGAAACGGCTTGTTTTGTTTTCATCAGTTTGTTTACGGTGTATTCAGCGCTGTGAGACGTTGCGTGGTGGTAGAGCTAGTACTCGCCTGGTAATCGGGAGGTGGCGAGGTCGAATTCTGCTGGTGAAGTCTTTTTTTTTTTTTTTTTTGTAAGGCAGTTTTTCTTTTCTTTTCTTTTTTTTTTTTTTTTTTTTTTTTTTTTTTTTTTTTTTTTTTTTTTACGAATGTCTCGAGTGTCTACGTTACTCTAGTGGCAATTAGCCTGTGCCATAAACTAATTTCTGGCGACGGGTTAGAAGTTGGCGCTGCTCCTTGCTTCTAAGGTGCCGCTGTTGGCGTTTTCGGAATGAAACGTTCACAATCACAAAACCATACTTTTGTTATCACTGAAAGTTATTCTACTAAGTTGACGCAATAAACTTGCATCTGTGGCGTCTACGCTCAAAGGCGTATGGTTACGAGACAGTTATATTGCTTTGAGGCGTCGCCATGGTCAGATGCAGGCGCTACATTGCTAAGGACGGAGTACCAGACCCCATTCACGCCGCATCGGCACGAGAGTTGCATAGATTGGGAACTCCGTCTGAGTAGCAGAGCGTTCGCAGCCTCTTTTACTCTTCCTTCAAGGAAAGAGTACGTTCGGCGGCTAACTCTGCGCTACTCCCCCCACGGAGTTAAAGAATTCTGGCGAGAGTAATGCAGTTGCCCTGCTCTTCAAGTACTCCCTCAAGTTCTGTGAGTGTACTCCATGTTTGTCAAGCAACTAGACTGATTAGCAGGGCGATATCCTGCGCTTAATTCCCCTTCGTGTCCCCTCACTCTCTTCCTGGGGAAAAAGGGACCATCCACATGGGTCCAATCATGTCACAAAGTCCGCCCTCAAAATCTTGAAGACGCCCCTTTTTGATTAGGGGAGGGTTCTCCATTAATCAAAAGAGACAACCCGTTTACGGTGACTGCGTAGGCGGCTAGTGCACGTGCAGCTCCTTGCGTGGGAACGTATCTTGCCTCCATTCTTATGCGGAGCGTTTTGCAGTCAGAACTTCGGGGCACACTGCGGCTTTCCATGCATATACCTGCCGTCGCCGCGGTACTGAACAAACCCCGCTCGGCAGCAACACTCCCTTCTGCTGCTCTTCGCGGCTCTAAGAAACAACTGTTTTTACACGTCCAAGCCGGCGCGCTGGTCAGCGGGGTGGGTGCGGCGCGAGTTAATCGGCGTGACGAGTGGTCGAAAAAGTGGCATTCCGTGACATGCACTAAAAATTAAGGGAACACACTTGCGGCAAACACCGATTAGGGGCCGCATGTTTCAGCTTTTCTTGTTAACCATCTCTGCCGAGTGCTTCGGTGGCGATTAAGCGCGTGCATATTCATGATCATAGGCGTGCGCACGAGGGGGGGGCAGAGGGGGCGGCCGCCCCCCCTAGTCACCTAATGGAGGGGGGGCGCAAAGTCGGCCCCATACATTGACTTAATAGGGAGGGGGGGGCGCTGCGATGAACCTTAACGCCCCCCCCCCCTGCCCCCCCCTGCCCCCCCCCCCTGAAGGGGAACCCTGCGCACGCCTATGGTTGGCGCAGCTTGCAGGCGTGATCGAGTGCGAGCGCGACGCAAATCTAACTCCAAGGAGCGTCGTGCACGATGTCAGCGTCACCGGAAGACTACACCGCAACGCTATGCCAAAAAAAATTACACCATCTCCCGCTAAAGGGAACCATGTGTAGATGTGAAGCAGCGGGCGCTAACGCTTACACTGGCGGCGGCGTTGACGCTGGCGCTCATTGCAGCGTTGCGCAGGAGAGAAAACTGGGGAGGCGCAAAGCAGGCAGTGATGGAGCAGTTTTTCCTACTAGAACATGCCAATCGCTGCTAATGGGCAATGAGAGACAGAAGACTCCGACTGGACACAGAGACCCGCACTCCGCTTTTAGTTAACGCGCACGCTGCGAATTTTTATTGTTCAACAACGCACAGGAGAAATCTCCCACCGGCACCACTTTGGAGGTCAAGATCCATTGCTATATATACGGGATGGCCAGTGAACGGTTGTGCAGCGCGAGCAGTCGGTTTTTTCAACCAAGAAAGTCGCTAGCAGACGCTGCCTGCGTCGGCGTCGCGAGGCGCGAGAGAGGGGGGGGAGCGTAGGAGAGGAGAGAGAGGGGGGTGACACGCATGCGCAGTGGGAGTGTGAACGCCGTGGGGTGGGCAGGGATGCGTAGAGGAGAGAGGGGGGGGAGCGTAGGAGAGGAGAGAGAGGGGGGACGCGCATGCGCAGGGGGGAGTTAGACGCCGCGGGCAGGGATGGAGAGAGGGGGGGGAGTGTAAGAGGGGAGAGAGGAAGGGAGGCGCATGCGCAGTGTGGGTGTGGTTGCCGCGGGGAGGGATGCCTAGAGGAGAGAGAGGGGGAGAGGAGGTTTTTTTTATTTTTATTTTTTTTAACTGTTTGCGCATGCGCAGTAAGGGTGGGCACGCGGCACACCACCACCACCACCACCACCACCGGATTAAGCTTCGCCATAAGATGCTTCACATCTAAAAAGACCGCGAGTGGTACGAATAGAAGACGAGACTTAGCGGACTGGACCCGGTCACGCTTCGTGCGGGCTACTAGCCCAGTCAAAAAATCCGATAAAGCGGCCCTATCGGACCGATAAAGACAGCTATCGGCCCGATAAAGATAGCTATTGGCCCGATAAAGGTACTGTGGGCACGGCTGTCTGTACGGCAAAGGTCTTGTGTGGAGACCCCGACAAAGGGGGCGACCCCGACAAAGGTACCTCTCGGGACAAAAGGGTCTTGTGTGCCGACCTTCGAGACAGACAATGATAGCTGTCTGTACGATAGGATTCTCGTTTGCCCGCGACCGACACCGATGGCCTCGCTGTCTGCACCGATAACATATATTCCACGGTGTAGCCCTCCGACACCGACAACGTGGCACACAGCGTCCGAGCGAGCGTTGCATATGGCGCCCGCGATGAGACGGGCCCGTGCGGTTAACTCGTATGCGTGCGTTCATCAAAGCATGAGAGAACATGAAACAGCAACTACTCGATACATCGATTGCTCATAAAGGATCGCTGCAAGCAGGGGCGTAGCCAGAAATTTTTTTCGGGAGGGGGGGGCCACCCCCTTGGTTTCGGGGAGGGCACCTCCTTGAAATGGCCATTTTTCGCTATGTATGCCATGGCAAAAAAAAAAAATCGGGGGGAGGGGGGGGGGGGGGGCACGTACCCGGTGTGCCACCCCTGGCTACGCCACTGGCTGCAAGCATGATAAGCATAAGCGCGCGCAGGGTTCCCCTTCAGACGAGGCGGGGGGGGGGGGGGGTTCTCATCACACCAGACGGCCTCTTCGAGTTCAAGGTCATGCCCTTCGGTCTTTACTCGGCACCTGCGACGTTCCAACGTGTTATGGATACTGTATTGGCAGGCTTAAAGTATGGGACAAACTTTGCCCCTCCCACCCCCCCCTCTTGGGTGACTGGGGGGGGGGGGGGGCGCCCCCCTTCCTTCCCGTGCGCACCCCTATGATGGCAAGAATTAATGAACCTTTACATGCATGGCGCATGCATGGCCCGTCTCTGCTTTCACGCTAGGACAAATCTGCGTGTGCTGTTGCGAGACGAGCGTTTTTCTGCTTCAATGCATCTAGACGAGTGACTCTGCGCGGCAACTGCGCGCGCGAGCACCAAAACTGGCGTGCTGCTGTCGGTCGCCTAAGTTCTGCAACGACATCTAAGACGTAAATCCTATATTTGGGAACACTAACCGAGCGGTTGCGGCCCTACAGAACACTCTGACGTGCATAAAGTGCGGCAACTCGAAACCCTCGGGAAACGAGGCCTTTCGGATCATAAAAAATACTTAAGTGGTATCGCAAACGAGTGGTCATGTACTCAGTGTCATAGCGATGGGAAGACCATGGCAGGCACGTTTTCGCGCAGCCTGATATTTGTGTGTACCATGCAGCACCCTTCCTCCCCGTTTGTGCAAAGTTTACGGCCCAATTAAGCCCCCCCCCCCCCCCCCCAATCAGCTCTCCAGTTTTTTTTTTCTTTTTCTTCTTTCCGATTTTTTTTTTGTGTGTATACATCAGTGTGAGTGCTTGGCAATAGCAATGTATATAAAATAAAAACATTTCCAATGACCTCTCCATAAATGGGACAATCTGTAAAAAGTGGACGAAAAGCAGATTCGTCCATTCCACTGTGAAGCCATCACTTGTGGTCATGCAAAAAATCATTGACTCACTTGAGATATCTGCTATAGCCTAGGTGTACACCTTATTAAGATACGTTTTTTTACATGTGCGTTATGCACTCATCCATCATTCTCTCAAAAAATTTTAGTAGTTGCTTGACAGCCATTGTGCTCCTACAAACTGGAAGATCAGAAGGCGATTCCTGTCCACAAGTCCAGTGACCAACAATTTATCGCCCGTTCTTCCTAACTAGCATCTCATTAGAAATGTTCAAGAAAAGAACACATATTATGATCCGAGCCACTAAAGTTTTTGGACTCCATCTTATTTTCACCAATCAGTATGGTTTTAACTACGACGCTGTTTAGTAAATCGTTTCTTGTTCACCCAATCATTATCATAAATGGGTATGCGCCACAAAAGTTTTTCAAATCCCATGACTCACCACTGGTCCACTAAAAATGAAGCAGGCAACAGTTAGCTCAACAAACAGGTATGTGCCGCAGAAATTTCTGCAGCCTGTATGAAAACTATCATCATCATAAATAGGTACATGTCTTTATGGAAGGGGTATCTGAGAGCATCGTGCCACCTGCTTAGAACCGCACACCAATGGCATGTGCGTTATGCATTGTCACACCACTGTCATGCGATACTTAGTGGTTATGAAAGCTAGTGTACCGCTCGCGCTAACCCATAGGCAGCCTATGGTCGCCTGAAGACAAATCACACTCCCAAGGAAGAAGCCACGATCCGAGAAGCAAGGCTTTCCGCTGCATGAGAACGGCGCCTGCAGCATCAATTGGATACGCAAAGTTCAAGCCAAGTTCAGGCAAACGTTCCACAGCCAAGTTCAAGCAAAAGTCCATCATCGTTACAGCCAATTCGAACCAAGTTCAACATCGCTACAGCCAAGTTCAAGCCAAGTTAAAGCAAAAGTTCACGCAAGAGTTCTGCCTAGATACAGCCATAAGTGTGTGCAGGGTTCCCCTTCAGGGGAGGGGGGGCGAAGGTTCCTCACCGTGCCCCCCCTCCCTATTAAGTCAATGTATGCCCCCCCCCCCCACTTAGGTGACTAGGGGGTGTCCCCCCCTTGGCCACACCCCCTGTGTGCATGCCTATGGATACAGGAATAAATAAACAACCGATCAGTTTCGCTGTGTATCGAGTATTGCACGGCTTAGTGCAACTTCAAATGCTTTTGTAAATCATTTCTTTTTAAACTCAATTTGCTTCCTTCACTCACGAATTTCAGCCTATATTTAATGTATACTTTGATGACTGACTAGTTTTCTTGATTACTTGAAAGGATTTGATAAAGTATGTCACAAACTGCTTATCTTAAAACTAAGCAAATTAAATATAGACCCTCGTCTTCTCACCTGGCTTATGCAGTCTGTTGCATGCAATGGCATCATATCTAGCGAGCCTGTTCATTGCTGTACCAGAGGGATCTGTTATGTGACCTTCAATTCCCTTAATATACATTAATGACTTTCCAAATTGTGTTCTGATGTTCACCTCATTGCTGACGATTGACGTTTCATGAAGTTAACTCTAATAAGACATTATGACCTTACAAGTGACCTAGATGCTGTATCTAACTGTTGCAACGTGTGGCTCATGGAGCTAAATCCTAAAATGGGCAAAGCACTCCGCTCAACTCAAACTGCCGCCACCCCTCCCTGTTATCTTTTCAATCATACTTCGTTTTAACCTGTTTTTTCATTTCAGTATCTTGGCATTCACACTACCTCTGATCTTAAGTACACATTACACATCTATTGTTAACAACACTAACCACATGCTTGGTTATCATCACCGTAACATCTCTTCTATCTCGTCCTCTCTCAAGTTCATCTTACAAAACTTGTCAGAAGAAAACTTGAATATGTGACCCCTGTGGCATCTATATACTAGCAAATTACTTAATTTAATTGAACTTACGCAAAATAGCACTGCCAAGCTTATGACTAACAACTATAACCATGCAGCAAGTGTCATGCCCATGACACTTGCTGCATGGTTATAGTTGTTAGTCTGCGCTTGTCTGTCTCGCCTTCTCTTCGTGTCTCGTCCCACTGCGCAGTTCGACCAGAATCTATTTCTTGTTAGAAGTGTGCATATGTTTTGTTCTATCCAAATAACCATGGTCAGAATGTACATGCTTGTTTTTGGTTGTGTATGAACCAAATCTGCTTCAACGAATTGAAGAAACAGGACACACCAGTGGCTGTGAAGGCAAAAGCGTTAGTTGTTTGCGTCTTTGAAATTGTGCACCAACTTGCACAACCAGGAATTTTACTTCAATTTATAAATCCGTATGGAGGTGTGCAGATGAACACGAGAGTCCTTGTTTATCTAACCAATGACACGATGTTATCTGTGCTCTTTTTATATATTTCAAAGCTTTTTTGGAATAGAATTTGTTTGGAAGTCCCTGCTCATCCACGTCATTCTTTGTCCCTGTTGTTACTTTTGCAATGTACACCTTTGAAGATGCTTCACTAACTAGTACTAATAACCACCTTGTCTGGTTTTGAATGAGATGACTAAACTGCTTGTGAACATCAAGCAACATATACATGTACATACCTGTCACTTGGAAAATTGTCACATACCTTGAAGCCTACACATAAAAAACCTGAGAAATCATACAGCACTTAGAATGATTCTTGCATCACTACATCAGTGTAACTTTGAAATGGTACATCCAAAAACAGCATGCAACTTAAGAAAAAACACACAGTGACTGGTTAACATTTTGTAAAACCACTTAATGTAGGCTGTGCTGAGGAAGCAAATACATAATGTGACCTAAAATAAAGGTTAAAGATTCGGTACAAAAAGTGTGCCATCAAAATTTGGAGCCTATCATGATTATGTTTTCCCTTTCCAAGTAACAAAATGGGAAAAATAAATTCGCCTTACAAAATGTAAAAGAAATGCAACTGCACAGAAAGAGTATGTTTTTCATATATAGAGCACATGCTCTTCACTGTCGTTTAGTAAGCGTTCACCTGGGCCTCTCTAACTTTTCTGTAAGTGGCATAATGTGTGCCAAAGCAACAGGAACAGCTGATTTTATATGCTGATGCAGCAACAGAACTACACTGGCATTGTTCAGGCTATGAGCACAAATAGCACATGCTTAGGAACTTTTTCCAGTGATTACAGGTGCCAGTGCACATGAAGCACATACACTAGCCAGCAATTTTTATGATTACCTCCTTTCAAAACCACCAGTTATCACAGCACTAATTTCATCAGGGCCATTCTCACTGTGTGAGAAAAGTCACATCCACTTAACATACCAATTACTTAAGCCCTAGAGCTTTAATTCATGCTTATCGTAAACCCATGCTTTAGTTAGGTTCAGTAGCAAGATACACCGCATGCACTCATACTAGTAATATGAATTCACACACTCTTCTTGGATCCCTGAGAATATTTTTCAAATGAAAAATTTTTATTTCTTAAAAAATGACAATTCTTTATCAACTTGCGGAACCGACACATCTCTTCGATAGGGGACACTGATGTTGCACAATGTCAGCAGGGCACCGTGTGTGTCAAGACGTCTTCCTCTAATTAGGTCAGGAGACTCCAAATTACCATCGAACTAAGAGCGAAAGGCGTGCAAGGAGAACCGTGGCAGTTGCACCCATTCAATCATCATTATAGGTGATTAACCAGGAGGCTGTCACTGAAGTCTGCAGCCAGCTCAATGAATCGTCAGCTTTCAATATGTAATCATTAATTCTTACGCTGCTTCCCCATAAAATGTGTCGATAAACTAATGTCATGTCTTTCCCATAAGTATACACAGGAACCCACAGAACAAGAGAAGGGGCATTGATCAAGGCGCTTGTGTCTTTGTTTGAGACAACCTAATAAAACCAACAGGCAATGAAGCAAAGGAAAAGCATTGGGGACAGTGATTGTAGTTTTTACTAGGACTGCAGCATTTATGTCAAGAAGGGAAATTAAGTGGACAAAAAAAAACTTACTGCTCGTGGGGTCCATGGTGACAAGTCATTTGAACTCTGAAACTTCGAAGTATGTATGGCCTTCAACCATCGACCTCCAAAGTGTGTAAGAACTCGAACACAAACCTTCCGTGTAGGTATGGTATAAAAACCTCAACAGCTGAAGTTTCACGGCTATCAACCCTCAACATATTTGATGCATTCATATATAGAGACTCAAACCCCAAACCTTCCAATATTGCAAGGCATCGAACTTATGGTCAGTCATCGTTAAGCAAAGACAAAGCAGGGGTGAAACAGTGGTCAAGTGATGGTCAGCACTACACTGCAGAGATGAGCATGTGCCACTGTGCATACATTCACAATTCCCTAGAAGGAAGTTTGTGCCAATTTTTTTTCCTTTGGCACTCCTCAATAATTTCACAACTTCCTCAATAGGGTGATGGCCCTGCAGCAAGCATCCATTATTCAGGCACATTGGCTCCAAGAGGAAGACAACAATGAGGTCAGGGCAAAGTGCAAGGTGGCATTCTCTCAGTTGCCACATTCATGCCAACCTACGTGCACAATAGAGCAATTATGCATATAACTAAGTACCGTAAAACGCTGAGCAAGCGCCCCCCACCCGAGCAAGCGCCCCCCCCCCCCTTTCTTTTTCGGGAGATCTGAAATAAGTGCCAAATAAGCACCAATGACCAGTCCGGGACCGAGCAAGCGCCCCCCACCCAAATCTGGTCGGATTATCCTTCACCGTAGGGGGATGCTTGCTCGATATTTTGTGGTACGCCGCTCTAATTCTTACACTTTCAACGAAGCATGAGTGTGTCATTTGACTCTGAAACATTTAAAAATCTTCTGCAAAGACTCTACTAATTCACTCAGCTGGAGAATTCATGATGGTCGCTTTTTCGGAAGGGAGCTGTCGAGCACCCTATCATTTGTTACTTACCTATGTAGCAGTGATACCAGCAAGAGAGAGAGAAAAAAATATAGGAAAGGTAGAGACCGGAAAGAGAAAATACTACTGGGACATTCTCCATCTTGAGCACAGACCGTGCACAGACGAAAGACAAGCTATAGGCCTACCTAGTTTACCCGATTTATTCATTCAGGGCAGTGCATGTTCTCATACCGCACACCAATCGAGTAGAGCATTTTACAAGGAACCTCAGATAGGAGAAACTCTAGCGTCTGTCATGCAATCTTTCCTCACTCTAATAAGCTCCAACACTTCATTTATTAATGATAATAAAATCAACCAAGCTAATTGTTCATGACTTTAAGACTAGGATAAAAGTTTTTATCATGCTAGTATCTGTGCACTCCAGAATGTTTGGGTGAGTGCATCAGTTTAAAATATCGAGGGCCTGGAGGGGGATGCTTTGAGAAATGAAAGTGCCTTCTTTCAGACCAACATGTTTCATAATTGTGAAAAAATTGCAGGCTGCACCACTTTCCCATTTCAATTGATGTCATACCCATAGCTTGGCAACTTCACTCATGACTCGACTCACTCAGATTCACTCAGACTCAGATCAAGATCAGTAAAGTTGAAAGTTGGGCGAGTTGGTGATAGTTCATGTTTACGTGTGAAGCAGCACACGGAGACAAGGTATGAAAGGAACGAAAAGCAGCGGTTGTCCTGTCGTTTTTCGTTCCTTTTGTACCTTCTCTCCGTGCACTGCTTCACACGTAAACATCAGATCGAGATGTGAGCAGGAGTCTGAGTGAGCCCAGGTGAGTAATACTTCACTGAGTTCGAGTCCGAGTGAGTCTGGCTGAGATCAACTTTAGTGAGTCTGAGTCCGAGTGAGGCCCGTTGAGGAAGATTTTGGCAAGTCTGAGTCCCAGTGAGCCTTAAGTGCAAAATATATTTGTTCTGTGAGTCTAAGTTAGCTGCATAGCTCTGTGCTGACTATATATAATGAAATACTCAACTTCGGCATTACTATCAGCCTTATTTCGGCTTGTGCTTATAGTCATGTTGACTAACACAATACTTCTGTGCATTAGCGTTCATATGCTAGCTCGGTAATTTTTTTTATCAGAGGCGTGTGTTACGGGCAGGCGAGGTGCACTAACCTCACCTCTCCACCCCAACCCCTCACCCTTGCGCAATCTCTTCCTTGGGAAATTCTTGATAAAAATATCTCAGTCATCCCTTTCAATAAAAATGTTGTTACAGGATTGCAAACACAACTCCTATTTCCAAATGATCCAAATTTCCATATGATCCAAAGACGCCAAGTTATATAGAGCACCAATTATGCGAGATTAATAAAAAAGCTAAGTATGTGCTGACAGGCTAATGAGTCGACTCACGCCAGATGCACATCATGCCGTGAGTCTGAGCATGAGTGAGTCCAAGTGAGTAATGTTATGGTGAGCTTGAGTCTGAGTGAGTCCGGTTCAAAAAAACCTTAGTGAGCCTGAGTCCGCGCGAGTGCTGTTGAGGAAAAAAATTGGCAAGTCTGAGTCCGAGTGAGCGCTAAAAGCAAAATATGTCATGAGTGAGTCTGAGTGAGCTCCACCTTTTTTGCTGACTTATGGTCATACCACCTTTTTCTAAACATGCCTCGGGGATCAGATACTTTCCTTTGGCACTGCATGGGGGGCATATTCTGACATATGCTGCTTTTACGGAGGCACGTTTAATATCACGTACTTTAAGTTGAAGGAATACGAATTAATTGACAAAAAGTTTTCACTTGTATGCCAGCCCAGGTGTCATATATACCAACGTACATGCCAGTTTTGGTGCAAAACAATGACAGTGCAATTCAATAAGTAGGTTGAAATCTATGTTATTAGCAAACAAATTACTCAGGCTGTGCAGTGTTTATTTTTCCACATTTTTGCATTGTGAGGGCGCCGAAGACGCGCGGCAAGGGTTGGGGTGAAGTAGGACACTGCAGCACGTGGGCTGGGATCCCACTCCCCAACTCCATGGAAGTCGGGGAATCTCTGCACGAGGGTCCTTGCCCGACTCGGCTATCGCGGTGCGCGCTCGCGCTCGCGCTCGCTCGATTACGTGAAAGCAGCTCGCGTTGTCGGCCGATATGCTCTGCTAGTTGAAACATTAGTCTGCATGTACTGCAGTACATTTTGATGATCAAAGCAGCCCCGAAATCGTACGTGCCGATAGAGAGTGGACTAGGAGGACGGCAGACGAGTCGTCCAAAGTTGGCGATAAGCGTCTTTATTTGAGAAGATGGACAGGCGTCCTTCGTCCCGCATTCGTTGAGCTAGCGCGCGGGCCGCGTCCTGGGTCCCTCGATCGCGACCAGCTGCAATTGATGCTCGAGGTTGGAGCAGTTGGAGCTGGCCAAGGCTCTCCACCAAGGCTCGTTGGTGTGGTAAAGGTTGGGGGGTTTTAGTGGGGATTGGTTGCGTAGAGTCACCGTAGGTAGCACATTAGTTTCGTATTGTGTGTTTGCCGCCTACAGTGTGGACATGCACGTACAAAACTAATGAAACCAAGAGACAATTAACACATATTTAAACGCGTTTCGACTTCATGGTTTTAAGCACACATCACGAATGACGTTTGCTGTCATTTGACATTGATTGTTTCGTGGCCGTGACGCGATCAACTTGCGGACCCGTTTTTGAAGCAAGAAAAGCTTCAATTTGGACTAGTTGTTACGGCATTGTAAAGTAGTCACGCTAAGCAAAATGCACGAACGACTAATGAAACAAGAGGACAGGACAATTAAGTGGTGCAATAGTTTTCAACTGTTTATTTTCGCAAAGGAACGACAAAGATATACACGAATATATTGACGATAATAGGGGCTATGTCACCGTGATGTTCATGAAAGCAAGTCATTTCAGGCGATCGTGTTCCGCATGTGTAGTGTTAACTAATCTCGGTTGTTGATAAAGCTAAAGGCTGCCTCACTGAGCGCAATTCTCACTGGATCGTATGATTTAAACACGGAATATGCCTCTGTGATTTCTCGTGTTCTTTTAGGGCTGCAGTGCGCCAACATTCTGCGTTTGATTAAAAAGGGATCGCATCTTGCGTGTGTCGTGCCATGGTGATTGCAGCATCTCTGTGGCATACTCATGTTCTCTTAATCTTGTATTAATGCAACGCCCGGTCTGCCTAATATAGCATTTTGCGTGACATTCAAAATGTTTGTTTACATGCTTAACGGGGCACTTTTTCATGGACGCAGTTACGGGGGGAATCATTAACTGTTTGCAATGGCCTTTCGGCTTCAAAGGGGCAGAAAAAACTTTTGCGCCATGATTTTCCCTGATCTTTTTGAGAGCATGGGAAGTCTTGTGCGTATATGGAATCACACGTGTTAATTCTTTTGCTGTTTTCCTTTGGTACATTCTTACCCCAAAGCAAATTTTTTAGGACCCTTTTTTATCACCAGCGCCTGGTACTTGAAAGGCTTGGTGACTTATTTCTGGGTCACATTTTCTGACTACCTGTGTTAGGCATGAGGAAGCATGAGGAGCCGTTTTTGAAGATTCACTGCAGCATTTGGCCTTCGGCTGCCGTGTATGCGCTGTGGCGCATAAATTTGTGTTTAGTGTGTTCAGTGTGCATAGTCAGTCTCTCTGCCCGCTGCCCACGTACATTTCAACATAAACACATAAATAAGGTCATTTGCTCCGAAGCCAACCAAACCCAAGAGGCAATCAAGAGTCACGTGTAACCGTAACGTTACGTCTAGTGTGTTACCAAATAAATGCATGATATGGCTGCTGGTATTTGTTAGTTTTCAGCAATTGTATGGCGACACGTAAAACGTTTCAACACCACCTGACAAAACGTGTCGCGCTACCCATGATCGCAACGGCTGCGCCTAAAGTAAGCGTTTGTCGACCTCCTTGAGTTGATTGGCATTTAATAATTCAGACAACAAAAGGAAATGAAAACAACACTAGGAAGGGCGCGGCGCTGCGCGGGTTTACTTTGTGTGCTACCTTTCATGCACAGATAGTACTGTGCAGCATTCTTTTAAGCAGTGTATCACTTTTTCCTGCTTTCTTTTCATTCTGCTGGGTCTTTTAAGGTACTTGGAAGTGCAAAACACACAAAATACACAAGTACAAGACGAGCGCTCTTGGATTATTATGTGGTCGGTTATCTCCGATTATTGCGTACCAATCTCGAAGGCTACGCTTTGACGAATGAAAACACACAAGTGACCGCTCCGACCACTTGAAGTCGTACGCGAATCCGTAGCCGTAGTTTTCGTGTTGTCGGCGGTAGGAGCACGCCGTTGGTGTGCTTGCAATGCCTGTTTTCGTAGGATATGAGATTTAATTCGACCTCAGCGGTAATCGACCATGCCCACTGTGCAATACTTCGATCCGGTAAACCCGACCGTCCCGGACGAGGTTGGGTAAAACGGCGATGATGACACTGGATGGATACCAAAGCAACCCGAGTGCTTCGCCTGGCTGGTAAGTTTTGCTCATTCCTCTTAATTGAAATCACGCCGTAAAGCGTGCCTCTGTCTAGCTAATTATCGTCTGGGCAGGTACGGGCATTATGCGACAAGACTAGGTTCATCATAGCGGCAAAGTGAGCTGGTTCATTACGGGTGTCACACGGTGGAATTCAGATCGGGACCGGGTTTCCCGATCGGCATTAACATACTTATGCGAGATGAGGGTGTGGGGAAACGGATCCCTGTCGACAAATTCAACCCCGATTGGAGTTCGGTCGCGATCGATAGTTCTCGTGTGAGACGCGTGCTGCGTGATCCGTTCTATGCACTATGCTATCGAAGTGGATGAAATGCAACGTCTACCAACAGTTTTTTTTTTGACCATCACACCATGATCAGCTTAATCTTGCTTTTTGTTATTCCTGTTTCGTCGCTTGCTTTTGAATATTTTCATGTCATTTTTTTTTTCAATTGTGAGTACTGCCATTATGTTATGTACTGATCTTGTTGCTATTGTTATTCAAGCTTGTTCATTATTGCTTACACGTCCGTATAATTTAGCTGTATTCTTGCAATTACCCCATTCATGTAAGCATAAATGGTACCCCTGTCAGTTTCCCTGAAATTGTGGGACCTCCTGCTGTAATAAGCTAACCATGTAACTCAACTGAACTATTTAATAAACTTGACTTTAAAACAAAGTGTAGGGAAATATTGCGATTATGTCACAAAGCGCAGAAAAGAGGCAGAAAAGCCTGTTCGTTGGTCAAATGGTTCAGTACCAACTTGCCCAAGCATTTATCCTTCAGATGGAAAAAGGTAGGATGTTTAATGAGGAAAGACTCCTATTGGCTAGCGTGTACTAAGGAAAGGGAAATGGGGTGCGAAAGAATGAAAGAGGAGAGGAGAGACTGTAACGACACAACATAGTCATAACAAAAGCACTGTCTAAAAACAAAACACCAAAACATTGTCCTCTCAGCCGCACTTGGCCAACTAGAAGACAACCGCCCTGTCACAAAGGACAAAGTCTTGGGGTGTGGGCGGTACGCAGTCTTCGGCACGACTGGTTATGAGGGACGGTTTCTTCAAGAAGCCGAGCTGTGCGACAAGTTATCTATCCTTAAAACTACAGATAAGCAGGAAACGTGACTAGATTTGTTGGCTAGTGATGCAAACGTGTTTGGGGATGCAATTCATTTGTTGGAAATGGTAGTGTGTATTGCAGCGTGTACAGAACAAGACATGAATTTGAAGCATGAGTGACAGTCCCCAGCCGAGCACTTGTGGTGAGCCAAGCGCTCGCATTCGTGTACAGTTACTCTTGAAAATGAAAAGGGAGCGGTCCGACTGCTTAATAGCATGCCACTATAATGTGATTGTAATTTGTATTGAGGAGCTTCTTTTGATTGCTGCATGCCATGATGTAATCCTTGTGGTTTCACCAGGAGCAAAAGCTCTTCTCATTATCTTTGAACTCGGGCCGTGCTTCCAGGATTCCTAGTTAGGACTGTGCAGCGCTCATAGAAGGGACAAGGGACAGAAGAAGTGCACGAGACATGCGCTGACTCTCAGCTGAATTCTTATTCTGAAAAACTTGAAAAAGTAAACTAGAAGATATCATCGAGTCACATGACTTGTGCTCCAAACGAAAAATGAAAAGAACATCCCTGGCTGCCACCCCGTAACATAGCATGCGCACAACGAATTTTAAGTCGCGTTGCCGCACGTGCTAACCAAAAACTCTTATTCCCTATCCCAAAGCTTTATCAATGACTGGCTAATGCATCTTTCATAGCTTCTTCTAACGTGCAAGGCCTTTATAATTTCTCGGGTAAGCTGCTTTTTGTGCCTGGAAAGAATCATGGTATCAGTAAAGTGCGGGGTACACCCGCACTCCAGGCAATGGTCTGCTAAATGGGAATGCGTCTCTTATTGTGTTAATGAACGCTTATGTTCACCCAAACGAACATTCAGGCACCTTCCACTCTGTCCAATGTAAGAACTGCCGCACGATAACAGGATCTGATACACGATTCCTACGTGGCAATCAACAAACTTGGACATGTGTCTTGTACCACATTCGCTGTTTGTTTCTTTCGACCCACTCGGCTGTGTGCACTTGTTCACGCGGGCGCACATGCCGGACAACTTGTCTGGGGAGGAAAAGATGACATCCACCCAGTAGCGCTTAGCGACGTTTTTTAGACCATGTGACAGCTTGTGTGCGTAGGGTAAAACAGCGCATCTTTTTTGCGTACGGCTGCTTTCAGTTTGTGCAATCTCTTGCTGCACTAACCTTTTTGCCCTCATCATTTCGCATGCCTTTGTGATTGCGACGTCCAGGAATCCAGCTCTCCTTAATCTAGCCACTTGTTCTTCAGAACTATGGCGGAGACTGTGTGCGCATGTTCTTTCTAGGGCAGAGCGGATGCACGAGAGTGCTATCCGCTGTTTGATAAGCTTGCAATGGCTAGAGCTGAAAACAAGCAACTATTTCATGCTTCTTGGGAAGTATCGCCAATAAACATGAGAGGGTAAAACTTTCATAGACTCTTCGTTCATCATTTCAATCGTAAATTTGAGACCGAGCCCACATTCCGTAAAGATTTTGAGAATGTCTATGCTGCTTCTCGTGTAATCTGTGCTAGTTTCGTGCAGTCTACTGAAGAACTGTCAAAAAAGAAGAAAAGTCCTTTAGCGCTGTTAACCGGCTTAAAGTTAGAAAACTTGGCAGTGGGAGTAAAGAAGGCTGGCAAAGATTTCCTGGAAGCTTTCTTTTCAGCAAAAACCCACAATCCAGACATTCCTTTCAAATCGTCACTGAAAAGGCTACGTGGCAACATGTCGTGTCAGGGTACCTGCAGGCGCAGCTAGCCTCCTTACACATCGAAGACCCTTTTCTTTTCGGGTAGCTAATTCCTTAGAAGTGACAAACTGTTTGAGAGAAATCAACCCAGAGAAGTGCCAGGCAATCAGTGTTGAAGTTGAAGACCTCTTCTAAGTTTCAGTAGAGGCCTTTCTAGAACTCCTGTCCGTTTACATTTGGTCTACCTTTGTACAACATGAAGGCAACCTGTACATACAGGAAAGTGGCGTCTGTATAGGGTCTAGGGTCGCCCCTGTACTTGGTGAAATGTTTTTGAGTAGGGTAGATAGGTGGTTGGCTGAGCACTTAGATGGCATGGTAGGTCATGTGTACCGGTATGTTGATGATTTTTTGGTCTTCTTTAAAGGAGTACTGACACAAAATTCGAAGGCGAGATAATGAGCGAGATAGATTTATGTGGATACATACACGACATCTACGAAATATCAAGGGCAAATATAGCTTAGAACATATTTAAAATCAATTTTAAAGTGCATGCCGTGCGACTGAGCGAGCTGCGGAGCCCCCCGCGACGCCGACATCAACGCAGTGGCAATGTAAACAAAGCTACGTCACGAGTTTGTGTTGGCTGGTTGCTGGCACACGCCTTGCGCTTGCGCTGCCTGCGATTCCTTCCTCCTTGCCTGCGGCTTTGCGTGTTCTGACTGTGCTGACTGTCAGTGCGGCGCCCGCTCGCGCGCGTGGCGCCCACGTCACAGTTTTGCTTGGTCACGTGGCCAGCTGCATTTATCTTGCCACCGGAACTGCTTCTGCCTAGCTCGGTGCTCTTTGAAACTGAAACTGCGACTGGGCGCTCTAAAAACGTCTCTAAATAAATAACCGTTGTGCACTCGCGTAAGTCAGGTTTCCAGCCGTGATAAGTGGGTCATAAGCTGCCTACTGCAACAAAAAAAATAAGGTGCAAAATTTTTGTGTCAGTGCTCCTTTAATAGCGCAGATTACACGAGAAGCAGCATAGACATTCTCAAAGTCTTTAAGGAATGTGGGCTCGGTGTCAAATTCACGATTGAAATGATGAAAGAGGAGTCTATTCAGTTTCTAGACCTGAAAATGAAATTTTTACCCACTCATGTTTGTTCCACTCATGCTGATCAAATTTTACCCACTCATGTTGATCAAACAGGGGATAGCACTCTCTTGCATCCGCTCTGCCCGAGAAAGAACATGAGCACACGGTCTCCACCATAGTTTTGAAGGACAAGTGGCTGGATTAAGGAGAGCTGGATTGCTGGACGTCGCAATCGCAAAGGCGTGTGAAAAACTGATGAGGGCAAAAAAGTCAGTGCATCAAGAGACTGCACAAACTGAAGATGCGCTGTTTTACCCTACGTACACAAGCTGTCACATTGCCTAAAAAACGTCGCTAAGCGCTACGGGTTGGACGTCGTCTTTTTCTCCCCAAACAAGTTGTCCGGCATGTGCGCCCACGTGAACAAGTGCACACAGCCGAGTGGGTCGAAAGAAACAAACAGCAAATGTGGTACAAGACACATGTCCAACTTTGTTGATTGCTACGCAGAAATGTGGTACAAGACATATCCAGCTTTGTTGATTGCTACGCAGGAATCGTGCATCAGATCCCATTGTCGTGCG
This sequence comes from Rhipicephalus appendiculatus, assembly GCA_030522465.1. Taxonomy (NCBI): domain Eukaryota; kingdom Metazoa; phylum Arthropoda; class Arachnida; order Ixodida; family Ixodidae; genus Rhipicephalus; species Rhipicephalus appendiculatus. The sequence continues at coordinate 395,929 of JALIZH010026318.1, forward strand.
GCAGTTCTTACATTGGACAGAGTGGAAGGTGCCTGAATGTTCGTTTGGGTGAACATAAGCGTTCATTAACACAAGAGACGCATTACCATTTAGCAGACCATTGTCGGGAGTGCGGGTGCACCCTGCACTTTACTGATACCATGGTTCTTTCCAGGCACAAAGAGCAGCTTGCTCGAGAAATTATAGAGGCCTTCCACATTAGAAGAAGCTATGAAAGATGCGTTAGCCAGCCATCGATAAAGCTTTGGAATAGGGAATAAGAGTTTTTGGTCAGCACGTGCGGCAACGCGACTTAAAACTCGTTGTGCGCATGCTATGTTACGGGGTGGCAGCCAGGGATGTTCTTTTCATTTTTCGTTTGGAGCACAAGTCATGTGACTCGATGATATCTTCTTGTTTACTTTACTTTTTCATGTTTTTCGGAATAAAAATTCAGTTGAGAGTCAGGGCATGTCTCGTGCACTTCTTCTGTCCCTTGTCCCTTTTGTGAGCGCTGCGCAGTCCTAATTATGAATCAATACCAACTCGCTCAATTTTCTATTCTACTTCAGGATTCCACATGCCCCTGCAAACTCAATTGCTTTCTTCTTGTACTCTTCAGGGAATGTTTGTCCCCTTCCACTCATTTTCATAGATAAAGTAAACGGAAGCAACATGTAGCACAAATAGATTCGGTACAAAACAATGAAAGGTTGCAGTGACATTTCACTGCGTGAACGTGGTTGATGCACAAGCATCTGGTGCTACAGTTAGAACTCAATTTAACGAAGTGATGACCATGTGCGAATTGTTTTATTAAAGTTCGTAAAATCGAGAAAGTGATTTTTTTGCTCTTCTGATATCTAAAATTGCAACATAGCGATACCCAAAAGCAACCATGACATTATTTTTGCCATCAACCCATGCCTACGCATATGAAAAATTCATGAAAGCAGCACAAAGGTGGCCCGGACATGGCATGTGTGTGTGTTGCAGGTCACGTGCATAGGGGGGGTGCACAAGGTGGCAGGTGGGGGGGTTACCTAGGAGGGGGCACGAAGTCTGCCTGATACATTTACTCAATGACGGCCACGCAGGCTTTTGACGATAATGGCAGCCGAAGACCGCTGATGTTGTTTTCCAAGAACTGTTTGCTTCCCATCTTTATATCAGGAAAGCCAGGAACCAAAGGCAGGCCACTGTGGGAAGCACGTCATTGCTTCATTTTCAATTTTTTTTTCATCATTGTGAAACATACTGTCGTTTGGACTCGACCAACCGGGGGGGCAGGGTGCACTGCGATAAATATTTGCCCCGCTCCCCCTCTGATGGGGCACCCTGTGCATGCCTATGGTCACGTGAAGCTATGACAGTCTACCAACATTCAATGACACAGTGAACGAATGTAGCGATTGTGCGGTCAAACCAAGTGAGAAAGTTGCGAGGAGGTGACCAGGGTTATCTGCCGCATAAACCATGAAGTAATGACAGCAACTACCGCCACCACTAGCACCACTTGGCATGTATAACTTGCTACCGACTACCAAGTCTTGTAGAGTGCATTGGCTCGGTGTCCAGCTAGGGCTGTGACTAGGTATCCTAGATGTTTTAACGCGGTAGCAATAGAGAATAAGCTCAAAGAAAAACCGGTCTCTGTCAGTTATAAGTAAATTACTGCTCGTTTACTCAATTATTTCAGTAAAAACATAGTTAAATCGGCTTTGGTGGCCAAGTTAGTTTGTTAATTTAGGCTGATGACAGCATTGAACCTTATGGGCACCTGCCGGGGAATCAAAATTTTTTCGTTAGATCAAAAACGTCATGAAATCGGGCTTCATTAGATTGAGTTTTAACTGTAATTCTTTGTACATTACGTGCAGTAGCTTTGACACATTTCACGATAGCAATTTGAAAAATGGGCATTTGTGCTTGCATGTAATAAAAGGGCTTGACCCGCTTCCCCTTGACACAAGCTTTGGGAAATCAAGCATTTGGGTCATCAAGTGAGATGTGTTTGTGTTTGCTTCTGCAACCAGACAGCATGGTAGTTAGTATGCCAATGTCTTCGCCACTAGTGTTGTCGTACTAGCCTTACAAGCACCTCTTTCGTGACACTTTGTCACTCCGTATTTCTCCTCCTCCTGCTTTGCCTCTAGGTGGCACTACTTGTGGAGACACATTCCACGAAAGCATTTTGACGAATGTGGAATTTATTCTTGAGCAGAAAAACGCAACATGAGACCATGGCATAGCATAATGTTATTGGGCTATGGCATAATCTCATTTTGTGTATGAGAAAAAATATGGCACCAAGAGCACATTTGCAAATACGAGAATGAGATGTGTAATTACAGTTGCGTAGCCAGAAATTCCTTAGTTTGCCTTAGTGACCCTTCCATCAGCCTCTATAGTCGAGAGAAGGCGTTTTTGCCTACGCATCTGTAATTACGCATCTCATTCTTCTATTTGCTCATGCACTCTTGGTGCCATATTTTTCTTAGTCAGTGGTTTTGTCCATGAATAAATAGTGTGAGTCTGAGCTTGATCCCATACTTTCTCTTGTGAACATGTATTTTTTTTATTTGCACATCCCTTAACTAAGCATCCAAGTATGCATAACGCACTAGGCCATCAATGAGTTCTACGTATGTTGTGGAAATCCGGTTTTCGCCCACATTCTTGGCAGGGCGCTCAAAGGAGATTACCCTTGTTCCCTAAATGTAAGGTTAATTAACCTCCCACTTTTCCTGATATGTGATATTCCTCACGTTCAAGGTAGCTAATACACCACACCCACTTTGCAAGGCACACACCTATTTTTATTCTGGGCACTGTGTTTACTATTGTGTGTCATATGCACATTAAAAAAAAAGTTTTCCTTAATGAGGGCACAAACCTTTCACAGGTTAGTCGACCTGAAAGCTTAGCCAACCTGCTTTACTCCTTGCCTAGTATATTTCTAAACCATCGAAAAAACCGTGGAACTAAGGGGTGACCGTGAGTCTATCAATTTCATTGTTACTGCCTTTCTGTCCTGTCTCTTTGTTTGCCTTTACTGCATGCACCAGTTTTCAACAAGTTGTGGTCATCACGTGACATGAGTGCCCGACATTTTAAAGTTTTTCTCCTTGCTTTGGCATGCTATCTTGCACTGTGTGCACAAGATTCGCACCACTGAAAACTCCCATTCTTTACTTCCAAGTGATTGGATGAATAATTAAGCAGTGGATTTCACTGCTAAAAAAACACTTTTTAAATCCTTTCACTTCTGTAAGGAAAGAAGAAAGATGTGCCAAAATTACCGTGAAAAAAATTGTGCCATTCTTTCACTTCAATGGGGTTACTTTATTTCATTAACCACATAAAAAAAAGATAACTGGAAGGTGGCTTCACCACATGGCAATACAATGAAAAATGGCTGTAAAAATGAAAGCCGCGACACAAATGGCCCAACGTGTACAAGTGTGGCCATCTAGCCTCAAGAAACACAAGTATGGCGAGTTTGGTCATCATTGGTTCCTTGTGGGACCTATTTTTGTTGATGACGAGTACAGTCGTCGTGGGTCATGTTACAAAATCTCATGACGACTATATTCGTCAATAGTAGTGAAAGGGTTAATTATCGAGGCATTTCTCTTGTTAAAATGCACTATGACAGTGCACTACAATATTCAAACCTCGCTGCTGGTGAAAAGGCCCATTGAGAATCAAAATGCTGGCTTAGGATTCCTTCCAGACAAAATAAAAATGACTATAGTTCCATGCACACATAATCAAAATGAAATGTCTATCAATTCATCCAGTGCAGTGTTCTCATTTGCTATAAATCTATGTACATAGTGTAGCTTGTTCAGGTTCTGCACCATGCTGCCCAAGAGCCGGGTTTATGATTGTGAGGTTTGGGTGGTCGAGTTATGATTTTCACACTAATTAAACCTTTTATTTAAATATTAGAGTGTGTTCAGATAAGAACACCAGTTCATGTCTGCCGACTCCCTGTAATTTGGCAGGAAAAATTGTATTTTGTTGTCCGAGTCCCCAGTACCACAAAACCACTCTTGGTCTCGTGAAAAAAAAAATTTCACCTTCTTTAAAGAAATTCACAAGTCGCCACTGAGCCGCAACAGCCTCTTTCGAATGTCGTGAAAATGGGATTTTGATGAGATTCTACAAATCTGAAAAATTTTCCCCACATACTACGGATAGTTTGCGTCGACAAAACGTTACTCCTTTAGAGTTTTGTTGCTGTTCTTTTAAGAAAAAAAAATCGCGAAATGGGGACAAAGTTTATTATGGCTCAAATTTAAATTCTTTTTTCCTTCATGTGTATAAATGCCAGACTTCCCAAAATTTTTGAGAACATTGCCATATGTTAGGTTAACAAATGTGCCGAACGAAATTGCTGCGAGTGACTTCAAACGTTCACCAGAAATGTTCAACTGAGAACATGTAAAAAAAAAAGCAAAATTCGAAGATCATTTAAAAAAAAAGCCATCTTTGATTTTCTTTGGACTCCTCAGAATCTAAGCTAAGCCTGTGTTCTAACTTAATCTGTGAAAACATATTGGATTATTTTTGTGAGGTTGGAGTTATGAAGCACCGAAACTGGCCAAATTGACGTAAACTGAGTAACCACAACATTGAGCGAGCATGGAGCAATAGTTGCCATTATAATTATTTTTAAGTCGTGAATGTGTTCTGTGAATTGACGGATTGACAGAAAAAAACAGGAACAGTTGCGGTTGGTTTGGAAGAGCAAATTATTACTACATTTTTTACGCAAATCACAATAACTTCTACACGGGTCCCAGCAACTGAGCATGCCGCAATGCTGAGTCACACTCTTCGCAGGAATCGCTCTGAAAATCTTTCGCGCATGCGAGCCTGCGTACGCCTCAGAAAGGAGGTGGCTGGAGAAGATCCACCGCTGGATAATTATCGCTTCCCATTTCATGTCTGTAATGTGATAATGCAGACGGTGCGTCGCGGCACAAGCGACGCTTTTGCAACCTGACCGCGCTCGCCTGAAGCGGAATCCAGATCGAAGCTGAACCCAGAAGACATACAGGCAGCACTGAAGTACTTGAAATAACGTACTGAAGATGAGCTGAAGTGCACCCAACAAAAAGCCAAACAAGAAAGATGTCTTTGCAATTAATTCTAAAGGACAAAAAGAGTACATTTCAAAATGGCGGATGACCAGGTCCATTCGGGAAACATTTCGTCTTTTTAAAGCGGCTCGCCCTGACGTAGGTATCGGGCTCACGAAGCTTTCCTCCTTGAGGCTAAAATGGGTTGTGTGCGCCTCGCCTCACGGAGTTTGCGTGTGCACGTACTGTGCAAAGGTTAAGCTAAATGCACGGGCCTTAGAAATAACCACTGGTCAGAAAAAGAGTATTGAAGACCTTCGTGATTTGACCATATGTAAACTGCCGTCCACAGTGTTTTCTATGCTTGTGTGACTCGTGACCCACACCTCAAGTTATTACGGCACCTTGTCTAGGAATCCCAGAAGAAGAGGAAATTGTGTTCGCAACCTGGGGGGATTGGAGATTTGATCAAAAAAGAAGTAAGTCCGGACACTTCCGTGCAACAGCTTCAGAAGTGCTTTAAAAAATGGGTGCCGCATGAGTACATTGGCGTGTTCAGGGCAGAGCCATTAGTGAAGCAAAACAATCCCTCGAGAATGGTAGCATCCCCCCTGCATTTCGACTTCGCAGAAAACTGAACCGTAGTTCTGCCAGGAGAAGTGCGGTCATATCACTGGCAAAAAACCCAAGTCTCCATCTTCACATGCGGCGTCATGACTAGAAAAGGAACCCGCAGCTGCGCTTTTATCAGCGATGACACTAGCCACGACTCTGCCCCCCGCATGCTACGCTCTCGCAAAGGTGCACGAGTGGCTCGAGAGTGTTGCTCCTTTATATGCACATGTTACATACATCAGTGCTGGTGCCACGAGCCATTTCATGAACAGATACCAGCTCAACGAACTTGCAAGGACCAAATACGCCTCAGTGCAGTGGCTATTTTCTACCGCGGGACAGCAAGAATGCTTGCCATGGAATTCGGGGTGTCATCAAGCATAACGCAGCCTCACACAATCTCCGCAGCTCCGCCACATCAGTTATTAAATGTGCGAAAGACATGGTAGATTTTCTCAACACAAAGCTACAGAATGTGGCGCTGATTCACCTTCCGAGTGCTGACTTGAAAGCCTTCAGGGAAATAAAAACAAAGAAGTGGCAGTGCATCCGTCTCGTGCATGGCATTCAGTCCTGGCACATGTGGCAGTGGACGCGTGCCACGGATTGCTTGTTGTAAGAACAGCCAAATCCCCAACAAAGAAAGTGCCGGAATAGACGCCGCTTTTCAACCACATACATCTGCAAAAGGTGCAGCGCATAAAGCAGGAATACTCCACAGCAGTCCTTCTTGAGCTCAAAATGATTCTCTACAATATGAAAAACATTCATTGCGAAATTAGGTTAATTAGGTTTTTCCACCATCTGCGATTTGCTTGAAAAAAATTCAGGACTGTCTACTTAAAACCACAAGGCTTCCCCCAAAATATTTTTTGCGAAAAAAATTTTTCAGTACCACAAGCCGCATGTGAATTTTTCAGAAAGCTTGAAACCATGGCTCGTAAAACGCGTTGTCAAAAAATCCGTTCTCCCTAATTTAGGTTAGGACAAATTTTTCCCTTGTAAAACGATCTTAGGCTTTTTTATTTAAAATAAGTTTTACGAACTTTTACGCTCTCGGGGTTTTTTTATGCGGCCTTGAATACGCGCAATATGATCCATGTTGGAGATTTTTTTATAGAAAAATAACATTCAGCGAAGTGTGATATTTTGTGTTAGCTTATTGCCACAAAATTTTACTGCAGATTAAAAAATAATTTGAGACGTATATAGTGCAAAATAAAGTGCGTAGGTGGCGACAAAGTTGCAAAAAGTTCATTTTTGCACATGTTTGGTCGTAAATTCAACATTGAGGTGGTCGTAGTAAAAGTATTCTGAATAGCACATTTACTTGCAACCTTCATTGGCTACTCACTAAAAGAGTTTTATCAAATTACTATTTGTTTTAAGAGAGAAAAATATTTTTGAATTAGTATTATACCGCTCTGTGTTTCCACGTGTTTATAGGTCGTATCAATGCGTCCTAGAGGTAAGCACAAGCTGCACGGGCGCGGGGAACATCTAGACAACATAATCAACTTTGTCCGCGCTTATTTAAATTATTTACTAGCTATTATTATCCTGAGTCAACGATAAATGCGAACTCTACTAGACTGTATTTAACCAAATGCAGCTGGCCGCTGACAGCCTGCGTAGTATCCCTACGCAGCGCCTGAAGTGGTACCGACGTGTGCAACACACCGTTACCTATACGCTAAGACTTAGAAGTAGGAATAACACGTAAAAAAAAAAGGATCGATTGAAGTAAACAAAAAAAAGAGGATGTGTTGCATGGCAGCAAAGTTGCAGTTATGAACCAACACTGGCGAAACATGGTCACTTATATACGATTATGTTGGTTTTAATAGCGACTATCCGCGATGCACATGTTCTCTGTTTTTTTTTTTGTTTCTTTTCGATACACCCTTTTATTAATCACAATGTTCTTCCTGCTTCTAAATCTGATCGTATAGGTAACGGTGTGTTGCACACGTTGGTACCACTTCCCGGTGCTGCGTAAGGATATTATGCAGTCTGTCAGCGACCAGGTGCATGTGGTTAAATACTGTCTAGTAGAGTTCGCATTTATCGTTGACTCAGGATAATAATAGCTAGCAAAGTAATTTAAATAAGCACGGACAAAGTTGATTATGTTGTCTAGATGTTCCCCGCATCCGTGCAGCTTGTACTTACCTCTAGGACGCATTGATACGACCTATAAACACGTGGAAACACACAGAGCGGTATAATGCAAATTCAAAAATATTTTTCTCTCTTAAAACAAATAGTAATTTGATAAAACTTTTTCACTGAGTAGCCGATGAAGGTTGCAAGTAAATGTGCTATTCAGAATATTTTTACTAGGACCACCTCAATGTTGAATTTACGACCAAACATGTGCAAAAATGAACTTTTTTGGAACTTTGTCGCCACCTACACACTTTATTTCGCACTATGTATGTCTCAAATTATTTTTAATCTGCAGTAAAACTTCGTGGCAATACGCTAACGCGAAATATCACATTTCGCTGAATGTTATTTTTCTATAAAAAAAATCCCCAACATGGATTCATATTGCGCGTATTCAAGGCCGCATAAAAAATCCCCGAAAGCGTGAAAGTTCGTAAAACTGATTTTAAAGAAAAAGCCTACGATTGTTTTACAGGGAAAAATTTGTGCTAACCTAAATTAGGGAGAACGGATTTTTTAACAACCTGTTTTACGAGACATGGTTTCGAGCTTTCCGAAAAAATTCACATGCGGCTTGCGGCACTGCGAAGTTTTTTTCGCAAAAAATATTTTGGGGGACGACTTGTCGTTTTAAGTAGATAGTCCTGAATATTTTTTCAAGCAAATCGCAGATGGCCAAGGTTGGGACAGTTGGCGTGGAATGGACCTTATAAGAGCAGCCATAGATTCCTAGGTGTCATCGTGGATCGCGACCTAACCTGGAGTCCGCATGTATCACATCTGAAGAGAAAGCTAATTTGCATTCAGAATGTATTTAAGTTTGTTGCTGGAAAATCATGGGGCCCATTTGTGTGCTCAGTACTGTAGCTCTACACAGCCCTCTTTGTTGGATTTCTCCGGTACAGCCTTCCTGTACTGTCCAACACATGCAAGACTAGCATCCATGCACCACAGAGCGTGCAAGCCCAAGCACTTCGGACATGTTTTGGCCTTCCAAGATGCTTAAAGCATCGACAGTTGCAACTATCGCTATCGCACAAGAACAGCTGGTCACAACTCATAACGTTGTTGAGACGCTGAGAGGCCACATTCGGTATTTATCACGGCTCCTGTCACATCATTTAGCGTGTTTGCCAGCACGGAGGCCCCATGCCTCATTCTGCGGTATTGTGATGAAACACCACGACATATCGCCTGGCTTCAAACTTGTGATGCGCCCGGCATCTGCGTTGTGGAGTCTCTGTCAACCTGACGTGTGCTTACCGTTTCCTGGAATCGTTAAGAAGGCACGAATGTCATCGCTAGCCCTGAAGCAGTTGTCTTTGCGTCGGTTGGACGAAATCTACTTTGACCGCATGCATGTTTACTCTGATGGCTCCACTAATTCCAACAGCTCTACTGGAGCAGTGGTTGTTTCATCTGGTAACGTATTGTTACAATTCAAGTTTTCTCACATCACGACATCGACAGCAGCGGAACTCGCAGTGCTTCAAGGTGCGGTCAAATACATTCTACAGCAGCCACCTAATCAATGGGCTATCTTTTGCGACTCGAGGTCAGTCTTACAAACTCTACACTTAGCTTTACGGCATGGATTACACGGACAGTCGGTGTATGACATAAGGCACGACTACCACCAAGCGCTCGAAGAAGGACATATTATATTTCAGCGGTTGCCGAGTCATTGCGGAATTGTTGGCAATGACCGCGCGGATGAAGCTGCACAATCGGCTCACGGCCAAGATCTGCGGACACCCATACCACTCTTGAGAACGGACACTGCGCGGCGACTGCAATAACTTGCTCGCTGTATCACACTTCTACAATGAAATACGCAGGGTTTTTCCAACGCGCGTCTGTATTCTATTGACCCAAATATGCAACTTCGTTTGCCATCCGGGCTCTCACGATGCGACGCAACTTTGCTGTATCGCATGTGGTTGGGCATGGCATTTACGAATGCGTATTCGTATCTCATTGGAATGGCCAGCAGTGCGGCATGCGACTTTTGCGCCTGCAAGGACACGCTCGAGCACATTTTATGCCACTGCCCATCATACCAGACTCAATGACATGGTATGGAAGCCAAGCTCCGTCATCTGGATTCAAGACCACTGAGAGAAAAGATTTTGGGACCTTGGCCTACGGTTTCGCATATGCACAAGGCCATGAAAGCACTCTTGTGCTTCTTGAGGACCACTGGACTTCACGAGTGCCTGTGAACGAACAGCGCCAGTTCGTGTTGTGTAGTTTCAAGCTAACTGTTCATCCATCTCTTTCTTAATCTTCTTTCTTCTCCATCCTTGTCTTTCTATTATTCCCCCCTTTCCCCCCACCCCACGTGTAGGGTAGCCAACCGAGCCAAAGCTTGGTTAACCTCCCTGCCTTTCCTCTTCGTTTCTCTCTCTCCGTCTCTCAACTGCCTCTGTGCTCCTCTATGCAGGTGCCTTTGTTTTTTATTCAGGCATGCAAGGTCAAACAAGCTTCCTAGGAGGAGATGTGACTGGGTGTGTTGAGCATCATAACGTGTTTTGGCATGGTATAATGAAGAAATAGTGCTATGGCGAGCCATTTGACAGGCTTTCTCAGTGCAACATAAGTTTGGGCTATTGAAAAGTTTTTCTTTGCGACCAAGGCAGTATTGTGTCTATAAAAGTGTCTATGTGTGCATAACAAACAGTAAAATAGAGTTCCAGTTTTGTGATCATTGGCACTTACATGGCATGCATGTTGTTCCATTTTCGATCAGCTTAGAGCGCAAGAAAAGATGAGGACATAGACCAACGATGTGACAACACGAGCGCTGACTCTCAACTGAAGTTTATTAGAAGGTACGGCACGTATAAATACAGAGGCCAACCGGCTATCTACAGAGCAACTGAGCGTGTGCAGCCGAGTCATCCAGGTGATAAATAAAATACTCATGGCACGTGGAACACGTACGTGCGTAAAAAACATACATACAAAACAAGACCAATTCACTAACAAACGTGTGACGCTGCCTAATCTAGCGCCAGTCAAGACAAGTTACAATTAAGAAAATGCACCTCCTTTTCGCCAAGGGCAACAGACGGATGGCTTATACACCTTTTACCTTCTCGGTCGATGAACAAGGCCTTCATCATCTCCCTCGTGTTCTGATGCTTATGGCGGAATAAACAATCTGTTTCCCCCCGGCATCGGTTCACAAACACATTCTCTGCAGTGTGAAGGCAAGTGCAAACCGCCTGCAGCCCTCAACGATGACAGATGCTCTCTCAATCTAATATTTACACATTGTCCAGTTTGGCCAATATAAGCACGCCCGCATGACAACGGCAAGCTGTATACACCACCTGATTTGCATCTAATGAATCTATCTTTCTGCTTCTCGGAACATGAATTACAAGCCTTACCAGCAGCCGATAGTTGTATACAGGTTGCCGTTGTCATGCGGGCGTGTTTATATTGGCCAAACTGGACGATGTGTAAATATTAGATTGAGAGAGCATTTGTCATCGTTGAGGGCTGCAGGTGGTTTGCAACTGCCTACACACTGCAGAGAATGTGGTTGTGAACTGATGGCAGGGGAAACAGATTGTTTATTCCGCCATAAGCATCAGAACACGAGGGAGATGATGGAGGCCTTGTTCATCGACAGAGAAGGTGAACGGTGTATAAGCCATCCGTCTGTTGCCCTTAGCGAAAAGGAGGTGCAATTTGTTCATTGTAACTTGTCTTGACTGGTGCTAGATTAGGCAGCGTCGCACGTTTCAGTGAATTGGTCTTGTTTTGTATGTATGTTTTTTGACGCACGTACAGGGCTGGTCAAAAATTCCCAGGCCACTATCTCATGTATTCCTATGGCAGCGTGGCCTGGGAACTTTTGACCCCCCCCTGTACATGTTCCACGTGCCCTGAGTATTTTAGTTATCACCTGGATGACTGCTGCACACGCGCAGTTGCTCTGTAGATAGTCGGTTGGCCTCTGTATTTATTCGTGCCCTACCTTCTAATGAACTTTAGCTGACAGTCAGCGCTCGTGTTGTCACATCCTTGGTCTACGTCCTCCTCTTTTCTTGCGCTGTAAGCTGATCGAAAATGAACCATATCCAACTAGCCCAGATTTCCCTTCTTGTGCATGTTGGTCAAGGTGCGATTTATGCACTCAGTCAGGGCGTTTGTTAGTGAACGATAGGATGACGAATGCTGAGAATCAGGTCCCCAAAGGTATAATATTTTCTCAACAGCATCTGCTGTAAGGTGTCGTCGATAAGGTACGGCTTCTGTGAAATTGGGGGTGGGGTTCCAGTATTGATGCATTGAAGTATGCAGGATTGCTGTGGTGACAGTGGATGCTCAGGTTATGCTAAGTCAAAGACAGAAGCATAACATACAAGGTAGCTTTTGGAGGGTGTGCTGGTTAAAATGAGGGAGTCAATTTCTTCCTCAAGCTCTTAAATTTTGACAAGTGGTCAGGAAGTGGCAAGCTTTTGTTTATAGAGACAGCAGCTGCATGAATGTATCTTCTTAAGAGTATTAAAGCTTCAACCCTGCAGGTAAAGTAACTGACTCAGTGTACATGTTCGCCATCTACACACAAGTGGAACAGTCTGCAGGTTTGAGAAGTGAATAAGGGACGAGTAGGTTCTTCTTCAATGCGTTAGCATAATCCAGCTCAATTAATTCACAGCACATACCTTCTCAGAGGTGAGAAGTCACTCGAAAAACACTGCTGTCTTTGCAGGCAAAAGCACATTACCTGACAAGGAAAATGCTTCCACATGATCGAATGGCATGTCATCAAAAGGTTGCAGTAATATATCAATTATCAGGGAAATTTCACCAGCCTTGCAGTCTAATATTGCTTCGCACTCGCAAGAAGTTCATAGCACGAATGGCCTCATGTCAAGCGCATGATAGCGTGTTGAATTTAGTTTGAGACGCCTGTTCACACACGGTCACAATAACTGAAAATACGGCAACAGATCCCCACGGTTTGCTGCCAACTCCACGAACTGTGGAGGTTTAACTCTAAGTGCTTTTTTTTTCTGTTAACGTCATGATTGCTTTTTCTTTTTTATGCAGGCCTCATCTGGATTGTTATGGGTTCCAAGAGAAGAGAAGAGGATGTTCACAGGCATCTTGAACAAGAACTTCTGACGCTCAAATAAAATTGAATGTAATTAAGTACAGGCAACTTTCGTTAATTCAGGCTTCACTGGACCAATGTAATTGTCGATACGATTGGTGTCCAAATTAGGCTAGTGGCAGAAGAAACACCGCAGAATCATTCGTTATTTGTTCTCACCATAACATATAACTGAATTGAATGCACATTCACATTATAAAAATGACAAAGAGCATTATAGGCACAAGTGAATAGAAATCGAATGCCCACTTTATTTTTAAGCTAGAAAACATAGCACATCTCTGTCTGCCAATAAGAGAATAAAACTTGATTTAATATCAGTTATTGTCACAAGAAACGTGATGGCCTCATGCTGGAAAAACAACCCCCCCACTAGTCGGTCTTGCAGTGCATGCTTCTGGAACATGAAGTACAGGTGATGCGACTAGTTGCTGCTAGCCTAATATGTGAAACAACTGATCGTTTCAGTGTGGTTTCATAATTGCACTGAAAGCGGTACATTGTCCTTCATGTTCACGACAAACTTATTTTAAGATTGAACAGTGCAAAAAAAAAAACAGAACGCACAGAAACATGCGCAGAGCACAGATGTATCTGTGCATCTTTCTGTGTGTTTGGTCTTTTTCGCACCTTAAAACCAACCCAGTGAAGGGCATGACTGTGCACAGAGGCAGCTTGCCTTTTTCGTGTATGATGTTTTTGGACAGCTAATCCTTTTAGGTTGTGCGGACTAGTTCGGCACTGCTGTTTTTTTTTGCATCAGTAATTTTCATTTCTAGTGGTTGTGTACTGGATCCAAGCTATTTTTCCTAAGGAGACAAAGCCTGGCTATGGCGTTGCTGCAGTTGTTCAATGAAAACGTGTCAGTCTGCAGTTACCTTGAGCTAAAAAGAAATTCTTTACTTTCAGGTTTTCCAGCAAGAGTGAACACTCCGAGGCACTTGCGCAGTTACATTCACTGTGGTGTTCAAATTCAAGGCTGTCACTTCTGCACTTTTATAAGATGCAGAATTGTTAGCACACCAAATCAGAATATGCACAGTATAAAACTTGGTTAATACGAATGCATACTTTACTGCTAGGTGCGCAATTAAGCCTATTCTAATAATAATAATACATTTGATGAAGGACATCTGTACGTAAAGGCTGCTCTCCGAAGGAACATAGCAATTGCATTTGGTGACAGCAAATTGGGTAAAACTAATTTTGATATCTTATCCTTATACCAATATTTTTATGGGCTGTTCGAGTGCTTTCGTTCGGCAAAAACAAGAATAAGGCTGTAAGACATGAAAACATATACTTGCATTCTGCATGATGGTATGCTATGCAATGATGAAATCAATAAGGTGCTGTGGAAAATAGCGTTGTACAACAGCTTTTAGCAAAAGCAAGAGTTGCTCCACTAAAACAGCTGACGTTGCCACGACTTGAATTGGTGGCAGCTTGCCTCGGAGCTAGGTTAACAGCATTTCTAAGAGACACACTACCACGAAGCAGTCCATACTACTGTTGGACTGATTCCAATATCTGCTCGTGCTGGATTCAGTCTACAGCAACAAAGTGGAAGCCATTTGTCTGTAACAGGGTCATTGAAATTCAAGCCCATACAGAACCAAGTTGCTGGGGTCACTGTACCGGGAAGAACAACCCAGCCGACCTTCTGACAAGAGGTTTGTCAGCACGTATTCTCAAGGAGAGTAACTTGTGGTGGTATGGTCCCGATTGGCTAGCTGCGGCTCCGGAAACATGGTCAAAGAGGGAAGAGGAGACGGCTAATTCTCAAGCTACATTAGTCGAAGCGAAAAACAAAATGGAGATTGTGCTGATGTCTAAGAGTGCAATATTAGAGCCCATACTAGACACGAACAAGTACAGTAGCTGGCAGAAGATTGTTAGGATAACAGCATGGGTCAAAAGATTTATCCACAATTGTCGAAAGAACGCCCATCCACAATGGGAGGGCCCCCCGTCGTGCTCAAGAAATACGCACAACCGAAGAAGTATGGCTGAAGACTATGCAGTTGCGGGCATTCAATAAAGACATCCTCGCACTATCTGATGGCAGGACACTTAAGAAAAGTTCGCGCATACGAGACCTTCATCCTTTCTTGGACAAAGAAGGCATCCTTCGCATCAAAACTCGCCTCGACAACGAAACGACTTCGGACGACGTGAAATTCCCCGCACTGCTGCCACCAGACCAGCACTGCACGCACCTCATTGTGAAGGACATGCATCGACGCATTCTTCATGGTGGTGTTAGTGCTACTCTCGCTGAACTACGTGAAAGGGTCTGGCTTCTTAAGGGACGTCAGTGTGTGAAGAAAGTGATTAGTAAATGTGTTGTGTGTGCGCGATTACGACTTAATGCTACCTCGACGCCGACAGCACCTCTTCCAAAGGACAGAGTGTCCCAGTCACAGCCATTTCAAGTCAGCGGCGTCTACTTTGCCGGGCCTGTGTTTGTGAAAGGAGATTTCACCGTGAAAGCCTATATTGTTGTTTTTACATGTGCAGTAGTTAGAGCTGTTCATTTAGAATTATGCAGTGATATGATCATCAATTCATTTCTGCTGGCTTTTCGTCGTTTTGTCGCGCGGCGTGGAATAACAAGTGTCTTATATTCCGACAATGCTCTAACATTTAAAGCAGCTAGCTCTGAGTTGAAGTCCATATACGAGATCTTACGAGACGTACAAGTTCAGAACTTTTGTGCGATGAGTCATATCACGTAGGAAATTTATTGCTGAGTGTGCTTCATGGTGGGGAGGCTTCTGGTAAAGGATGATACGAACATTTAAAGGCTGCCTCCAGAGAACGTCAGGGAAAGGTAGCTTCAACTTTGAGCAACTGAGTACAGTTTTAGTAGAAGTCGAGGCAGTGGTCAATTCTAGACCATTAACATATGTTTCTGCTCATGCTGAAGAACTTGAAGTTATTACAGGTGCATTTTATCTGCAGTAACTAAAGCCACCAAGCACACATGTTGACTTGCAGACCACAAGCTTCAAGTTGTAAGACTAACAGGTGGTCACAGACGTAGGCGTGCCCAGGGTTCCCCTTCAGGGGGGGGGGGTGTGAAGGTTCGTCGCAGCGCCCCCCTCCCTATTATGTCAATGTATGGGGCTGGCTTTGCGCCCCTCCTCTTTGGCGACTAGGGTAGGCGTCCGAAGTATGCGTCCAGAACGAAATGCCGCCGGTAATTGAACCTGTCTAATATTTGCGGTCCCAGTGCAGAGGGTGGGGGAGAGCAGCAGCCTCGCTCACCCTCCTCCTCCTCTTACAGCCTCGGACACGCCGACAGCGTCCGACACGCCGATAGCGTCCGATACGCCGATAGCGTCCGATAGCGCCCGATACACCGAGAGCGCCCGATACACCGATAGCGTCCGATACACCGATAGCGTCCGATACGCCGACATGCCAAAATAACATATAACGACAGGCAAACAGACCGATAGCCTGACGGATTTTTTGACTGGGCTGTGCAAGCGAAGTGGACTTGTGGCTTCTCGTCGACAGCTCCGATATTCACGAAGTTCTCGTTCTCGGGACGAGTTTTATTACCCGGGAGTAGTTGAAGTCGAGAGAGGACCTCGAGGGCCACAATTTAGGACGAGTGGCTGGGTGCGGGAGCCGTGGGTGAAGAGAGTCGCCGCCGACACTTGATCGTCGTCACTCAAGTAAGACGTGTTAAATAATTTGATTTTGCCGTAGATGCTAATGTTTCTTTCTGTCCGTGTTAACCACTCCCAGAGCGTTAACAAGCACCCCGTCGAAGTTTGGTTCATGGGCAAGAGTGATGGCGAGATCCTTGCCACGCACTGCACATGCATGGCCGGGAACGGCGAAGCCTGCTCGCACCTCGCTGCGCTGTTGTTCTTCGTGGAGTACGGCGTACGTGCACGAGAAGAGCGCTCGTGCACAGACGGCCCCAGCAGCTGGCTTCCTCCGCCCGTCAAAAAGCTTTATGCACGACCAGTGGCTACAACGGAATTAACGTCGTCGGCAATGAAGAAGCGCTGTCTTGATGGAGAAGTGAACGATGATCACGGTGTCGGCGGCGACTTCCTTCACCCACGGCTCCCGCACCCAGCCACTCGTCACAAAGTTGTGGCCCTCGAGGGACTTGCTCGACTTCAACTACTCCCGGGTAATAAAACTCGTCCTGAGAACGAGAACTTCGTGAATATCGGAGCTGTCGACGAGCGGCCACAAGTCCACTTCGCTTGCACAGTAGCCCTCACGAAGCGTGACCGGGTCCAGTCCGCTAAGTCTCGTCTTCTCTTCGTACCACTCGCGGTCTTTTTTGGCATAGCGTTGCGGTGTAGTCTTCCGGTGACGCTGACATCGTGCACGACACTCCTTGGAGTTAGATTTGCGTCGCGCTCGCACTCGATCACGCCTGCAAGCTGTGCCAACGCTCGCAAACACGGCTGCGCTACTGCACTCCCCGGCCGCCTCTGACAAAAAAATGGCTGCCTACCCAGAGTGCATAGCGTCGCCGCCGTTCGTGCAAGCTCCCTATACCACGGGCCGCGGGATGATGGTATGAGGCACAGGGGATTCACAGTGGATCTACCCAGGAACGGCGAGAACAGACATTGGTAATTTAAGCGGGTGCATGTCCCAAAAATCCGGCATCAGCCACGTGAGCCCGACGTATGCAAAGGAATAGAAATCCGGATCCCAGCAGGAGTCGAAACCAGGTACTCTGAGCGGATATCAAATATTCTACCACAGAGCCAAGCCAGGACTTTAATTACTTTTGAAAAGATCCTATGCGCAAGAAAAATGTCGGTGCAACCAACGTGAATTGTGGTTGCAGTGCTGACTATCTAATTTCATGACAAGGTAATAAGCATTACTCATGTACTCATATGAAACAGACGTTACGTCGGCTTAACGCCAATCTTGGTTTTATTAAGACTTCTTGTTGGGCGAGTTGGTTAACATCAAAGGCATAGGCGTGCGCAGGGTTCCCCTTCAGGGGGGGGCCGAAGGTAGGCGAAGGCTCGTCGCAGCGCCCCCCTTCCCTATTAAGTCAATGTATGGGGCAGACTTTGCGCCCCCCCCTTCTCAGGTGACTAGGGGGGGGCGGCCGCCCCCCTCTGCCCCCCCCTCGTGCACATGCCTATGATCAAAGGAGTACATAGTAGCGCAAACTTAGAAATTAGACACGAGAAAAGAAGTAGGAGGGAGCAGAAAGGTCGGTTGCTCCCTCGTACTTGTTTTCTCGTGTCTTTATTTTCTAAGTTTGTGCTACTATGTACCCCTTTGATTTCAATGTTGGCTCCACTTTTATAACCGCCAGATAAACATTACATATGTGCTCCTATGACTCTGCAAGCTGTATTCAAGCGTTGCTCGACCCGGAACAATACTCTGACCAACGCTACGCGTATGATATTCACAGCATCGGCACAAAATGTGAATTGCACCGTAGCGTGCGCTTCGTTTCAATAACACTGACGTCTGTTCTCTAACATGAGCGCTAACATTACGTCAGACCACAAGTTAGCCTTTAAACGTCAGTGTAGTCGGCATTCTTAGTAAGCACACTATGTGCACACTACTCCATCTACAAAAACACGTCGATCCACCTCGTTACGCTTGACTTAAAGCTAAAAAAATGCAGCATAGACTCGCTGGTTCGCAAAAAATCGGTTCCCACAGTACGTGGGATCTGCCGAATGTTTCCTAATACTTTGTTATTCTGTCTATACGTTAACATTGTCCCCTAACATTAAAAAAAATAGAGCGTATGTCTCCCATTCCCTTTTCGTCTTTACTGGATGCTTCGCCGGTTGCACTTGTTCCTCAGTTGTAGTTTTGCGCGCCCCCCGTTCCTTTTATGTTTTTCATTTATTTTCGATCCTTCGCCGACCCTTAAGATATTATAATCTTCAGTCTTCGAGCACACGTAGATTTCGGCAGCGCACGACACAAGCGACGAGAGCACAATGAAGTGAAACCATCATCTAGCCCGCGCCCCCCGCAGCAAGCGCCTGCGCCCGTTCCGGCGCCCACATGCCATTAAGGCCGAACTATATGCAGCGTTTTTGCCGGCGTTTTCCCGGCGTTTCGTACGCCGGCGTCACTCGGCGTCGGCGCTACTGGTGACGGTGGCCGAAACGTCTACTTCTGGGCGGTCCAGACATCTGCAGCGTCGGCGTCGACGCCGGAAGCCGTTCGATGGACGGAGAACCAATCAGCGCGCGGTTGGCAGCGACTTCCGCTACGTAACGGCGCCGTCGCTGCTGCCAAAATGGCTGCCACCCGCCTCAGATCTATTAAGTCGTCGCCGTGCTCTGTGTGACCCGCAAGTTCTCAACTGATGCTTGTATTTGACTTAGCTTGACTCTCAGAAGCTTCGACAGCAAGCGCTCGGGATTTCTTCGAACAGTTTCCGAGCGCCATCCTCAAGTTCATCGGTAGGCTTAGCAGGCCTGAATGTATTGGCCGAGTGCGTGGCCTCAAAAACGGGTGACAACTTCAAGCTGAGAGGCCATATATTACGAGTTTGTGGTTCTTCTTATGCTCAATAGGTGGCGTTACAAGTAAAACAAACAAAAATAGCCTTTCGGCGGCACTGTGATTCGTTTCCCTCACTACAGAACAGTAAGTTAGACATAAAACTTGTAATCAGGAATATTTTTTTTGGGTGAAGTGACGGATACTTCACACTGCTTTGCGAGGTATCAAGTTCATTCCCTTTGGTCGCATGTGTGACGCTGCGCTGGCGCTGGCCTCAGCGCTTTCCATGTGGTTGGCCGCCCTCTCTGGCGGCGTTGATTTCATGACGCCGAGAGACGCAACGTCAGAAAACGCCGGAAAAAACGCTGCATGTGGTTCAGCCTTTAGTTCTTCGTTGCCACCGAAAGAGGCGCCACCAGTCCCCGCGCCCGGTGCCTAACAGTGCACTGTAACCATGGTACAGTGGCTAGAATAGGGAAGTGTGATGCGCGGCAAGTAGAGGTAGGGTGGCTAGAAGGGGAGGTGTGCTGAGCGAAGCGAGTTTCCCTTGCCAGAGAGGGCCGCGCTGCGCGCCGATGCCGCTAGGGGCGCTGTTGCGAGGGGCGCTGCATGAGGGGGGATGATATGAGGGGGGATAGATATATGGAGGTACAAGATATATGGAGGTACATATATGGAGGTACAATGAGGGGGGATAGATAGATGGAGGTACAAGAGAAAGCATCGGTAACAAAGGGAAAGAGGAATGCTGCAATCATGAAGCACAGAGCGTTATGGGGATACAATAGGTACGAGGTGCTTCGAGGGCTGTGTAAGAGGGTGTGATGGTTCCGGGGCTTACATTTGGGAACTCAGTGGTGTGCGTGAAGTCAGAGGTGCAATCAGGAACGCATGTAAATCAAAGGACTGTGGGACGCCTCGCGTTGGGCGCTCACGGGAAGACGACAAATGAGGCTGTAAAGGGTGATATGGGATGGACAGGTTTTGAAGTGAGGGAAGCTCAGAGCAAAATTAGATTTGAAGAGAGGCTGAGGAAAATGAAGGAGAGTAGATGGGCAGGGAAGGTTTTCAGGTATTTGTATAGAAAAAGCGTCGACACGCAGTGGAGAAAAAGAACTAGGAGGCTCACCAGTAAATATACGGCTAGCAGTGTGGGCGACATGGCAACAAGGAGCATTAAGCGAAAGGTCAGAGAGGCGGAGAGGACTTATTGGATGACAGCGATGGAAAAGAAGCCGGCTCTTAGTGACTACCGAAAGGGAAAAAACGAAATAAGGAGGGAGAGGTTTTATGATAATTCAAGGGGAAACGCTTTACTGTTTGAAGCAAGGTCGGGTTGCCTTAGAACACGTAGCTATAAAGCGAGATTCTGTAACGAAGAAGAACAATGTACATGATGTGGGGGGAACTAAGGAAACGATGGAACATGTACTGATTGAATGTGGCGATATCCACCCAGATATACGTGTGGGCACGAGTCTACATGAAGCCTTGGGTTTTAGGGACAACAATGGAAAGCTGAACACGTCCTCGATAGAAATAAGTAAGAGACGGTTAGAGTATTGGTGGCAGAAAAGTAGAGATAAAGGACAAAAATGAAGAATGGGAAAAATAAGGTCATTCTGCCTTAAGAGGCAGAGAGATGGACCGCGAATTTATATTTTTCTTTGCTATAATAACATAGATTTAATCAGTGTAGATAAGGCATTAGGCCAACACAAAAAGAAAGTTTTTTTTCGAGCCTGGTGGCAGACATGTCACCGCCCCGTTATAAAGGGGACGCTCATAGCATCCATCCATCCATCCTGCATGCTTAGGGGGGATTGTCGTCGCAGATTACCCGAAAGAAGCGTGGCGTTCAGCAACGCGGCTAACGCGGCGTCTTGTTTTTTGATCGTGCACGTGGTTGGTATTGTACGCGGGTCATGGATATTTGATCTGCGAGAATAATGCCTTACAAAACGAAGAAAAAACTGAACGCTGTTGCTTTGTTCCTGGCTGCAACTCCGGGTACAGGTCGTCGAAAGAAAAAACATCGCTGTTCCGTGCACCGGCGTGCAAAGAGCTGTTTGAGAAGTGGGCTCGTGCGATACCGAGAGCTGACAGGCAGCTGCAAGAAAACTCAGCAGTACGCGAGAAGCATTTCGACGCAAGGTACGTGGTTCACTTTAAACTTATAAATTTCGTGTAAGAGCCGTCATTGTGCCGAAACACTATAACTGAACTCGGCCTTCATATCAGTCTTTGCGTTTTGCAAATGTTGACCACGTTAATTTTCGCGGCTAGCGCAGCATTCTGAATTGTGTGGGAGACGTATCTTTTTATCTTTCGGCAGGTTCATACAGCGGGATTTTCAGCATAATATAAATGGGAGAGTTGTCGTTGTGCCACCGGATGTCCCCGCATTTGCAAAAGACGCGGTGCTGACCATTTTTCCAAACCTGCCGACCTACTTCAGCAAGACACTGCCGAAGGAACGCAAAAGGCGAAGTACAGCTGTGGAAGCCACCGTCCCAATCAAGAGAAGCGGTGCGATACCTGAAAGTTTACAAACAAGCCTGCAATTAGAAGTAACAACGGACACTTGTCAAGTAGATACGTCGACCAGTTCAAGTTTCTTCAAATCCTTGCACACGGCGCTTCGCTGCCCCAACGCCCTGTGGTCTTTGCAAACTCTAAAAGATCCCAATGTTATCGCGTACCAAACGGCTGAATTCGTCAGTGAGGCAAGTCCTCCTCTTGTTTACAGCAAGATAGTCGTCTTTCAAATAGAACAAGGCAAGCCACTTCCGAGTTGCAGCATTTTTCTGGTGGGACTTCTGCACAAGAAATGCGATTTTAAGTCGGCGCAAGAAGCCCAGGACCTTTTAGCATATGCAGAAAGCCTCGCAACATGCTGTGGGATTGGAAAAGTATGCGAATTTGATGCAGTACTGCTGACCAACATGACTAGAACATCTCAACAACGGTTGTTTGCTACTAGCTGCAATGGGTCCTTGCCACAAGCTTCCCAGCTAGGTATATTTGCCTCTTGACCCATATTTTACTAGGTGCTTTACAAGTAAGCCTTCTCAACGAATGCCCTCAGATAATTTCCAAGTCGTGGTTTTTATAGGCACCCATTTGTTCTTGTTTCAGGTGTCCCTGTTCATTAAAATCAGCGGTGCTCCGCATGTAGGAGCACTAGAAATACTCTTGTGGCTCGCCTACTGCGTTTGAAAAAAAAGGCTCGGCATCCACTAGAAAAAAGTGCTGCTCAGCGGTTGAAGCTTGCTGCACGTACTTTGAGGAAGAAAAACAAGAAACTTGCGTCTCTTCACGATGCGCTAGGAAGGCTACAGCAGGCGAACTCCAAGATTCACGCGTCTATATTTGATCACAAGGTATGTCCGTCACTGCCTTTAGCTCAAGATCCATTTATAGTGCACTGATTGTTAATCGCACGTGTACACTATTTTGCAGCTGAATGGGCTCCCAAGAAAGCAACAAGCTGCTGTGCGGGCCTGTTTGGTGCTGCCAAGCGAAAGTCTTTGCGAGGATACCGCTATAATAGAGAGTGGCTTCTAGAGTGCATAATTCTAAGAATGAAAAGCCCTCGACTTTATGAACACCTGCGGGCCCACAGAATTCTTGTCCTTCCCAGCCGTGCTTGCCTGCAGAAGTACATTAAGGTACGTGGTTGCATATTTTGGTACTATGAAAACAGCTCATTTGTCTTTCTTGCTTACAGGGATTTAAGGCTTCATTTGGCTTCAATGACAAGCTTTTGCAGTCGGTAAAGGTAAAAGCTCAAGAAATGAACGAAATGGAAAAGCACGGTGGCCTAGTCGTAGATGAAATCAAACTTTCTACTCATCTGGACATGAGATCTTCCGGTCACATTGAAGGATTTGTTGATTTAGGGAAGTATACTGATGACTGCGATAAGCACACAAAAGCTGACCACGGTCTGGTTGTCATGTTCCAGCCGTTTATTGGAAAATGGACCCAGGTTATAGGTATGTTTAGTGTTCACTGAAGCTCTCACACTAAAACTAGTACACTTATTTGCTTCTATATTTTTATGTTTGTTTTTTCAGCTGTATTTGCATCTCGAGGAAATGTCAAATCCAGGGTGCTATCAAAAATTCTTTTGGAAGCGACAATCCTGTGTGAAAAAGCA
This sequence comes from Rhipicephalus appendiculatus, assembly GCA_030522465.1. NCBI lineage: Eukaryota > Metazoa > Arthropoda > Arachnida > Ixodida > Ixodidae > Rhipicephalus > Rhipicephalus appendiculatus. Next base: position 419,555 of record JALIZH010026318.1, read on the forward strand.
GGTCTCCACGTAGACTACATCTGCTCTGACGGAGCAGCTTGGAACCGCTCCATGTGGAATGCCTTTGGAATACGTGGCAATTTGAACGACGTGCGGTGCAAGCTCATTCATCCTTGTGACACGAGCAGGTTCCTTCACTTCGTGTCGGATTTTCCGCACCTAATTAAATGTGTGCGAAATGCAATGATGAAAACAGGCTTCAACACTCAAAATGGAAGGGTAAGCTTCTTATATATTACCTCGATAATCTATGAAGTATTAACGAGGCATGCCCATTGCATAATTCCAGTGTTTGCATAACATGCTCATTTGTAAAATTTTTCAGGCTCACTGGGAGCACGTTTCTACAATGTGGAAAATGAACAGCAACAGTGCCACTTTAAAGGTCGCGCCAAAGCTTACAAAAACCCACTTATTCCCGAATGGGTTTGAAAAGATGAGGGTGGATTTGGCTTTCCACGTTTTCAGTACTGCAGTTGTGCATGGTATAGATTTGCATAAAGAAAAAATTGAAAGTCAGTATCCATATGTGCACCCAACAAGGACCTTCATCAATCTTATGGCCAACTTGATCAATGTCATGACTAGAGACCGGATTTTAGGCAAATGCCTATCTTTTTTCCTTGCGTTCCTATCGCGCCACTTTGATATATGAGCATGAATTAGGGGTTAAGGAGGGCTTTTATAGTGTTTTTATAGTGCCTATAAATGCCTATTTTTGGGGTTGGAGCCTAAATGTCTATAAGTTGCCATAAATGCCTATTTTCAAAATTGGTGCCTATATCAACGCTATTTAGCCTCAAATTTCGCTTTCGAGTACAGTTTGAGACCGTAATTCATAATACCTGGCAAGATTGACGTTTCGGAACTTTATGGGGTGCAACAAACTAGCTCCCTAGTTCAACAAACATCCGGGAAGCAACCGGTAGCAGCAGTGAAATGGCACGCGCCGGCCACCTTACCCCACCGCACTGACATGGCGCGAGCGGTTGGAGCAGGGAGAGGAAAAGACGCTATTTCTGCAACCCTAAACGGGAGCACGTCCTAGCCGGTACAGTGGAATGGGGAGAGGAAAATAAAGGCTGGAAGGGGCGAGGGGAAGAAGAGGAGAGTGGCGTCTATGGCCGAGGACGTGGCGGGCGGCTTTTACCGCCGGTTTTCCAATCCATTGTTCCCATGGAATTGAAGCACCTCTTTGAAGATTTCATTGTTAAAAGCAGCGCAAAAAGACGAAACACAAGATGAAGGAGGACACAGGACAAGCGCTTGTCCTGTGTCCTCCTTCATCTTGTGTTTCGTCTTTTTGCGCTGCTTTTAACAATGAAGTACAACCAACTCGCCCAGTTTTTTACGCTGTTGCTCTTTGAAGACTTGGGTGGGGGGGGGGGGGGGGGGCAGAAAACAGGACATGCCTGCGCGCAGCAGCAGGAATATGGAGAACGACTGCGAAACCATGGAGTGCCGTCAGGGGAAAGTAGAAAGTAGGTAAAAAAAATCAGATGTGCGCATGGCTTTTGTTTCGTTTGTAATTTACTCTTAAAGGGTGCTTCACCAGGCCACATGAGAAATTTTAGTCAGATACTGGAAAGTGTTTGCATGCCCAATGAAGAGCTTTGTACCACAAGAACTTTTTAATTGGTTCATTACGAGCCGCGAAAGCATGATGCCGGTAGGTGAGCTTGAAACCTTTGCCACTCTCAAGCCAAATTCCTTCCGTGCCCTCTTCGGTATCAGAGAAACTCGGAGCCGGAAGATCACACGAACTTGACGCATCAACACGCCATGCGCACGCAAGATTACGCTATGTGCACATGACATGCCCAAGCCAGGTCGTGCGCACAAGCGGTGTTGTATCGTTTCGGCATTCGCTCTACAGTCTACTGCCTGTTTCTATGGGATGGATCCCTCTATGCGCTTGGAGAGGCTGGCATGGATCCTGTATGCTTACCACGACACAGCGCGTCACACCGCTGAAACTGCTGTAAGGGACGATGCACCAAAAATATGCTAAGCGTTGTCAGGGCTGGCGCCGGCACGACGCAGGAACGGCAAGAACACGAACACAAAAGAAATATAGGCAGCTAGGTCTCGCATCGCTATCGATTCGAAGAAAAAAACTAAAGAAAAACGCGCGCACATTCCGTTTGTATGTTTTAATATTTCTATTAACTTTCATTCTTCTATTCAAGCAACAGATTGCACAAATTACACATGTAGCCTCGAATAATTCTCGCAGTTTCATGTACTACTGTGACATACGCAGGACCATTCCTTGTTGAACTTCACGTCCCCCACTGTGGTGCGCGCGCCCGTGAGATCAAGGGCAAGCGGCGTTCAGTCTGACATTTCACCTCCTTCCGGGGAGCGTAGCGTTGCAAATCTTAGGCTGACGTGATCGTTAGCGCGCAGTGCATGCATTACACTTCTAGCTCGAAACGGTCAAACCCTGGTAAGGGGCCCTTTATGGTGTTCACACAAAGAGGAGAAATCGACCCGGCGCTATTAGACCCGGCCAATACGAGGCTAACAGACCCTTCTTGCCTTTTAGCGGTCTGGCTATTTAATCCTGTGCTGCCCTTCCCAGCCATGCCTAAAAGAAACAGACCCAGGAGCGTGTTCATTCGATGGTGGACACTTAACTTACCATTCTGGACAATAAAAGGAGAGACCGTGTTCTGGAAACCATGCCCGAAAAGGGACCATTGCATGGCTATGTTAAACCATTAACGCCTTTGTGCCATCGTAAAATATGACATTTGCTTACTTTCCTGTCGTGGACCAGGTCGCGCACGTCCTTATTCGAAAATTTGAGTTTTTGTAAAAATTTATTGTGCCTATATTTACGATTTTGGGGACCTAAAACTGTGTTTTTCCTGCCTATTTTTGGCGCCTAAAACACGATTTTTAGTGCCTAAAAATCCGGCCTCTAGTCATGACGTCCAGATTTCCAGCTGAAGCTCTAAGGTAGGATGGAGATAAATATCTATCACACTCCTATGTAACAGAGAGTAATTCTAAGATAATGTTTCATATTATCATTCCAGGCCAGCAGCGCAAAAGAGGCCACTCTTGACCAGATGTTGGAGTTTTTGGATTCATGGGAGAATCACTCTAAAGGACTTGGGTTCCTCAGCAAGAACACCTCGGTGGGTCTGCGTGTAACGCTTCAGACAACCAAAGACCTGTTGAGGTATCTTGTAGAGAAAGTGGGGTTCAAGTATCTCATGACTGCCCACCTCAGCCAAGATTGTCTTGAGCGAACTTTTGGCATAGTTAGGCAGGCGGGGGGGTGCCAATGATCACCCTACACCCGCTGAGTTCGTCGTAATCATGAGGTATTTTTAAAATTTTATTTCCCTTCGACTTGATCTGCTTTTGTGTCAGATTATATATATTCAGTACGTAAAACTTACCAACCCAACAGCCTACACTTAACTGTTCGTATAAGTAACTGCTGCTTGTCTACTTTTAGGTTCATCAGTTTCTGCAGCCTGGCAAAAAGTCCAAAAGGCGGTAACGTGTCTGATGGTGTTCTGGAGTCACTACTGTCCGTAGAGCAGCTGCTTCCAGAGAGCAATGAACGTAGCGATGCTGCAGATGTCTCTTCAGATGCGGTTGAAATATCTGTCGACCATATTTCCTACGTCGCCGAAAGAAGTGATGCCCGCCTTGTCTACTACATCGCGGGCTATGTGGCGAGGAAACGGATTCTTTCCACAACTTGTGAGCCATGCAAGGCAGCTTGCCTCATCAGCAAAGAAAATGTGACCCCAAATCTGCCAGCAGGTGCATCTTTGCAGTGGGACCTTGGTGGACTTCTCTACCCATCAGGCGCACTGTACGACCTCATTCAGTCGCTTGAGAACAAGCTCACTCAATTTTTCAGCACAGCTCGCCTACATGCCCATTCTGTTGCAGACATGTGGCAGAAGATTGGGAAAACACCACTTGTTGGCTGCGGTGAGCACGCCATTACGCTGACTCGATCTTTGGTGCGCTTTTATTCCCTTACTAGAGTGCATTTCTTCTTGAAAGGAGTAAACGAAAAGGAGGAAGAAAAAAAGCCAAGCGGGCTAAGCCTTGTGTTTTGTAGAGAACCTTTTAGTCTAATAAACTTCTTAACTTGTTTTGTGTACGAATGTGTTTTCTTTTCGGCTGATATTTTTTTTTCTTTCTGCCGGCGAAACGTAGACACGACTGCTTGACCAGCGGCTAGTGAATAGTACTGGGTCTAAGTGTGAGAACACGCAAGGTTTTAACAACGTGAATAAGCATCAAAAATCGCAAATGTCTCGAATAAGTTGCATTGATGCATAATTGCAATTTATGAAACGGCAGGACAAGAAAAAAAAAGTGATATCGCTCGCGAAGTGCCGCGAGCGATATTCCTTTAGAGCTCGCAGTGCTACTCGGTATGCAGCCTGCTACCCTGATAATGCATAAGAACACTATTTTTTAAAGGACAAGTCTACCCTTTATTAGTGCACTCGCTGAGGGGAAAAAAGAAGACGACTACCACTGCAAAATGTCGCACGAAAAAAATAGCGCGAGCCATGATCGTCGGATGCAAGCAGGTCTGTGCTATACGTCGTCTGCTCAATGTTATGCGCCCCTGCGTGCAGCGCCCCTTGCGGCATCGGTGCAAATTGGGGACCGGTTTCCGCGGCCGCTTTTCACACCTCCCAATTCTAGCCACCCTAGTAGAGGTGTGCCGCGTGCGCCGTGGCGGTTTCCGGCGGCGGCGTGGGGGGTCGATCTGAGTCGGCGGCGGCGGCGGCGTCGGCGCACGGCCACTTTTCGTCGGCGGCGCCGGCGGCGTGGAAATCGTGCCAACAACTTACCGCCATATGAATCTTGTAAAACACATGCAACCACAGTACAAAAAAAAGAAGAAATCTGTGCTGCAAATTTAAGTAACAAATAAACCACACTCAACATTGCCACGTGCCGCGGTGGCACGGTGCTCTCATGCTGACCCGATAGACGCGTGTTCGATCCCGGCCGCTGGGCTCGCATTTTGACGCACGCTAAATGATGTCTATCCCAAGTGGTCGCAACTTCCGGAGCAATCCACTGCGGCGTGTCTCATATTCATATCGCGGTCACGGTACGTGAAACCCCAGAAATGAATAATTAATACACTGTACATGACATGAGATCAGTGCCCCCCTCCCACATTTTTTTTTAACTTTCAATGCGTACGCCGAATAACAAAATATTTAAGCAACGTTTGCCATTTCTGACTTCTAGTACATATCTATGCTGTTCTCTCAGCCCTTAGTGTTAAAAGCCCTGAATTTCAGCAAATTAAACAAAGAAAATGAAGTAAAATAGCGTTTTGAACTTGTAGTTTAAAGAACGACGAACCCAGCCTTGAAGGATGCGCACACAACAAGAGAAAATTTCACGAACACACAAGCTGCGACTACAGTTTCATGAAACAACAAGGCTCGAAAGGAAAACCAAGACGTACATCCGCCGCATATGATGCAGTACAGATGAAAGCGCTGCGCATGAGACAAACCAATATTAATTACCAAAACGCCCACGCGCCGTAAAATCCGGATAGATTAAAACGCAGGGCATATGATACCTCAATTACATAATTCTAAAAAAGGTTCAACCACTTTTCGTGATAACGATATGGAAGCTAGGTACACGATCATGATCATGTTTTTTTTTTTCGCTTGATATGCTTCAATCAGTTCCCTCGTATTTCGTGGCTGGGTATCATTAAAAACGGGCGACCAATCGCACACTCTGCAATGAGCAGGCATGTCTCCTTCCCCTGATGTGACGGACGTTTCGTGTTCTTTCAGCGCCCCGTCTGTCCTATGCACTCTACCACAAGCAAACGGCATGCGATACATGACGTTTGTGATTCATTCGGTGAATCTATTGACATGGCCAGTAGTGCAAATGCTCCTTGATTTCTCTTTTTCAATGCTTGCACAAAATCGTGACAGCCTGACATCGCCGAGAACGTGGCAACTTCCACTCTCCAATACTGTCCTCACTTTCACGGGCACCTGATATACCATGTTTCTTTTTTTCACTTGGTGTAAAGGCACCTGGGGAGCCTTAGCATCAAGTCTCCCCAGGTGCCGCCTAATCTCGTCCTTGCACATGATGTTGTAAATATGCGTGAACCCCCCAAAAATGCAATGCCAATCGAGGCAGTGAGGTCCGTTCTACGCCCGCACCATGTCACTAGCGCCGCCAAGTTGAATTCCAACAATTTCATTTGCTTTGTCGATAGTATGGTGCATTGTATAGCCTGCACAAATGGGCGCCGTCAACAAAAGCCCAATCCACGGTGATTTTTCTGACACCGTGACTCCAACTAGCAGCGTTATTTTTAAAATGTTTCCTCTCCTGCTGAATTAACGAGTAGCGCTTCTCTCCCTCTTCTTTCACTTTTTTTTTCGGCATCTGCGAAAACAGAGCCAATCGCGAAGGCCATGAACCACCTGTCATCGGCGCAACTTCTTTCTAGAAAGGGTCCTCAGAGGAAAAGAAAAGGGGGGGTTTCTGAAAAGTACTTTTACTTTTGCCAGAGTGTTAGGAGGGATTTTTCTGCTTTTTTTACAGAAGCAGAGTAGCTGTGTACGCACACGTGTACTCCGTGTCGAAGGAACGCCTCGAGTGCCTATGCATGTCATATAGATTTTTGTTATTCGGCAGTTTTCTCAATTATTCGATTAATCGTATGACGGTGATCTATGGTAAAACACTATACTAAATGCAGCTTCTTCTCTAGGTAAATTAAAGTGAAGTGTGGCGCTTATCTTATTCGAAATTCAAATGATCTTCCTGAATATCCTGTCCAACATGCTGAAAGCAGGTTGATCGGTCTCGTGGGCGAAAGGTGCAACACATCTTTCGTTCACGTCGCGCGTTGATGAAGACCTTTCGTGTATGTGCACGATGGGAAATTTACGGGAGAAGAGGAAGGATGGGAGGGGGTTGTTACGCAGTGCTGGGCAGTATCGAAGATACATGTATCTTCGATACTATCTTAGACATAGGCGTGCGCACGAGGGGGGGCAGTGGGGGCGGCTACCCCCCCTAGTCACCTAAGAGGGGGGGGGGGGCGCAAAGTCAGACCCACACGTAGACATAATAGGGAGAGGGGGGGCGCTGTGACTCAGAGGTGGGGGGGGGGGGCGCAAAATCAGCCCCATACATTGACATAATAGGGAGGTGGGGCGCTGAGATGAACCTTCGCCCCCCCCTGAAGGGGAACCCTGCGCACGCCTATGTTCATGATTATGATAATTTTCTATGTACGACACACGGCAAACCTCGAGCATAACAGCTCTGCCGTGAAAGATTTGCGAAAAAGAATTGGCGGGGTAAGATCACCAATAACAGAGCGCTGTATAATGCAATGTACTTACCAGAGACGCGTGCGTGAAAGAAATTGGGCAGCTACGCACTAGTGGTGCGAAGGAAAGAGCGGTGCTCCCCTCCTTTGCACATTCACTAAGGTGTCGTTTAGCAGTGTGAACCATTTTTAACCTGCGAGATTGATAAAGTCACAGTTTCACCGCAAGGGCGAAGCAGTGAATACGATAGCAACAAATGTTATACGAAGTAAGGCTGGCAGCTAGCTCTTTTGGATCCTATCCTAACTCTACAAAACGCTGGTGTAAAAGAATACGGCCGCTCCATGGACATTTTTCGCAGTCTATTCGCGCTGAGAGCGCAGCACGTAGAAGGGTGTACACGCCGCCCGCTGATGGCTGCCGAGATTGTGAGATAGCACACGCGCCAGTGATGGCGACCGCGCCCTTAAGTTTGAAGTTCACAGTTGCTGCTCGAGTGACTCCCCTCCCCCCCTCGCTTCATTTCATGCTCATTAAGGATGTGCCTGGCGTTTCCTCTCTGCTTCAACGGCAGGCGTCCCGGGCGGGGGGGGATGTTATCGCATCCATCGAGCCGGCCCACCTCCGAGCGACGGAGGTGGGCTGGCTCGTTTGATATATGCTTACGCCGCGTTCATCGCCCCGCTCGCGAGCTATTACCCGCAGGAGAACGTACGCTGCTCGGGTGAATTTTATCAATTTGGACTTTATGCGGGACATGACGGCGACGGCAAAAACCCGTTGAGAGTGTCCGTATAATTTATATCGCATGTGGGGATCTCCGATATCAACCCTCACCCGCAGCGGCGGTGATAAGCAGCTACGGGTGCCACTGCGCATGTGCCGTCATGCGCGAATGCTTCATAAGACAGCACAGCGAACGGCCCGGAGGGAGTTGCCGGCGCGCTGTCCTGATGTGTGCGCGTGTGCGCGGCGTGCGGGCCGCCGGGGCCAGGGCTAGCGGAACAAGCGTGGAAGCTGCGCGCGGAATCGAATGGAAAGTTTGTTCTTATGTAGTGCCTTTTCGCCGCAATATTTTAAAGCTATCTTGTTACTAAAAATTGTTTTGGAGTTATCCCGACGTCGACGAGTGGCCCTTTTCTTGGAGTATACACTGAACCCCACACGCAATAAAACGATAAGCGCAAAGAAAAGTAATTACTGAGGATCCAATGAGTACACCAATATTGGAGCCCTTAATGCTTTTGCAGGTAAGCCCTACAATGTTTGATGAAGTGCCAGATTAACATTTCACTTACAAAGAGATTAAAAAAGTAATTCATAAATTCGGTTTTGTAATCTGAGCACTCCTTTATCGTCGAAGTGTTGAGCAAGAACCGGCGTAAGCGGTTCCGCAGAACGCCGCTAGATGTGCAGGCAAATATTTGAGTAGGTAGTAGTATCCATTTGTAGTGCTTGCATTGCTGCTGGCAGATTTAGCGCCTGCTTTTTTGGGTTCTTTTAACAGGGGAGCTGTTTGAGGTGGTCGTTAGTCCGCGAGCTGCGAACATAAGTGATCATCATCATGAACCGGCGGGCGCTCTCATCGTCCTCTTCCTCCTCATGTTCACTCCCAGAACATGTGCGCCGATTTCTCTGGCGCCGAATGCAATAACTTTGATGGGGGGAGACAACAAGTAGAAAGAAATAGAAAGAGAGAACGAGTAACGTAGAGAGCAAGAAAAGGAAAAAAAGACTGAAGGACATAACAAGAAAGAGGAAGCGAGAAATATAGGGAGAGAAAGAAAGGGAAGAAACAAGAAGCAAGATAAAAAGACCGACGAAGAGAAAGAAACAGAAATAAACAGACAAAAAAGACACAATAAAACAGGGACAGAAATGGAAAGAACTATAGGAAGTAAGAAAGAGAAAATTTTCAAAACTTAGCAAACAGCCCAAACTACTTAGGTGCCCATCAGCTTCGCTGTGTCTAGCATTGCGCCTCCTGTGCAAGCTACGCCTTGTTAAATGCGAAGCATTTCTTAGCGAACTTCGGCGACTTTGAGCGTATCTATCTATCTATCTATCTATCTATCTATCTATCTATCTATCTATCTATCTATCTATCTATCTATCTATCTATCTATCTATCTATCTATCTAGCCGCCTACGACATTGTGCTCTCCTGGCCGTATCGTTAATGGGACTTATACCAAATTTGGTATGGCATAACATGAGCGTATGACGAACATAAATGGCTGGTCATATCATGAAAATCATCACTAACTTGTCATGAAAAGTATGATTTACATGCCACGCTCATGGCGCTCTCGCGGCCGTTTCGTTAGCTTGATATACACCAAATTTGGGACTGAGTGACGTGACTGTATGACGAACATAAATGACAAGTGGTAATATGGAAATCATGACTTGTCATGTGCGACATGACTTGCATGCCACGCTCATGGCGTGCTCGCGGCCGTTTCGTTAGCTTGAGATACACCAAATTTGGTATTGAGTGTCATGACTGTATGAAGAACACAAATGACTAGTGGTAATATGGAAATCATGACATGTCATGAGCGACGTGACTTCTATGCCACGCTCATGGCGCGCTCGCGGCCGTTTCATTAGCTTGATATGCACCAAATTTGGTATTGAGTGGCATGACTGTATAACGAACATAAGGGGCAGGTGGTAACATGAAAATTTGGCATGCATGTCATCTACAACGCCATTTACAGGCCACGCTCATGGTTCGCTAGCTTGATATACACCAAAATTGGTATTGAGTGGCATGACTGTATAACTAACATAAGGGGCAGGTGGTAACATGAAAATCTTGGCATGCATGTCAGCTACAACGCCATTTACATGCCACGCTCATGGTGCGCTGGCGTCCAGTTCGCTAGCTTGATATACACCAAAATTGGTATTGCGCGACGTGACTGTATGACGAACATAAATGGCACATCCTAACATGTAAAACGTGACATGCAAATTATGTAAAGCATGATTTGCTTCCTGGCTGCTTCGCATTACATCGATTCCCACAGTGCGTGGGATCTGTCGGCTTTTTTTTTCGTTGAATTCCTCAAAAATCGAAAACCTGTGACGAAAAAGAGAGGGCGTATTTCTCACAAGTGGCGCTATTGGCCATTGCGTAGAACATGCAAAACCATATTGGGCTGGTTTGCACCATCTTGATTTTTGCGCTAACAAAGACGAACACGTGAGAGAGAAGACAGGACAGGCGCTACTAACTACTGATTTATTCGCAATAGTGGCAATGTAATATATAGCACAGTGATGCACAGAAGAACCGAGACAACACCACTTATCAGTCTAAGCAGATGTTGCTTGAAAAAAACCTAATCTCGCTCTTATGCAGGCCGATGGACGAGTATGAAAGCGAGATTAGGTTTTTGAAGCAACATGGCATTATCCTGATAACTGGTATTGTTTTTATATGCGCTCGGTTCGTGTGCGCATCACTGTGCTATATGTTTCATTGCAACCATTGCAAATAGTTAGTAGTGCCTGTGCTGTCTTCTATCATGTGTTCGTTTTTAGAGTAAAAATCAAGATGTTATGTACTCACGAACTCGCCCAGCAATAAGTTCTTATGATTGTGTTCCTGTAGTTTGCTGCTAGCCCCACTGTCTAAATCCTCTGCTCTGTCATGATGCACGCAGCTCTAACATTTTGCATCTTTTTCGTGAAGTATATAAACACATGCCGAATAGAAAGTTAACTGCGGGGTAACTAAAATGTGTAATCCATCGAAAGTAAGAAGTTCCTCCAACCAGTTTCTCAAATACAAGTGCCACTAATTTTTTGCAGAGATCATCGACCGTGCATGCTGTCATGCAACACGCACTGCAGCTTTGAACACCACCGCGCAGTTACAACCTTCACCGTGCAGGGCACAGGCGTTCCCCTTCAGGAGGGGGGCGAAGGTTCGTCGCAGCGCCCCCCACTCCAGTCAATGTATGGGGGGCAGGCTTTGCGCCTCCCCCCTCTCAGGTGACTACGGGGGGGCGGCCTCCTGCAGGGAGCACGCACGTAAGGACGCCCGCACACCTCTTTCGTGCTGCACTGGGTCGATTTTCGAGCTCTCACTGGTGTTAGCAGCGCCACGGTCTAGGCGGTAGCACCACCTCGCCCAGTCCCTCCAGAAGGGTCGATCGCCCGTGGCAACCGTTGCGCTGTGCGGGAACCATGGAACCCGGCAGTTTTGTTTTCGGTTGTCCCGTCTTCAAACTACGCGATCAACAAGCATTCTCCAGAGGCTTCGCCTGCCATGGACCAACTGTTCGTGCTCGGCTTTCGCTGTGGATCGGTATCAGTCATCGCTCAGTGCCGTGCCTGCAACGTGAGATGCGCAGCACCTTGGTGATATGAAGACGGCAAACTACCGGTAGATCTGCCATGATATGCAGTAGAATTCATCTGCATGATCGATACTGAATTTAACGGATCAAACCGTCGCTGTGTCCTTTCGTGCACGCAAACTGCTCAACCGCTCAGAGACGATGACCGCTATCGCAGGTGCTGCGCTCTGTCCAGTCACCTACCTGCGATCATCATCAATTTTCACTTTACTTTCTTTATAACTGTGGCATATATACATTGCCATTGGTGCGTTTCACCAATGTCCTAAGCGCACTAAATGACTGCCTATACAAATATGTTCTTGACTGAAGCCTTACCTAAACAGCTGCAGAAGCAGCAATGGACATAATGAGATCAAGCTTTTCTGAGAAACGTGCTTATGCTCCTGCAATTCCCTTTTCTGTTATGATAAAAGTGTTTCCGACGCACTGTGACACCAGCCGGATTCGTTGTTTACGCGGAACGCATAAAATGAAGGCAACGGTATTAGCCCAGAGTACGCGAATATGTTCCTTCTGAGACATGTAGAAGAGCGCCGAAACTATAGAGCGATGCAAGATTTCACAGATTTCACAGGGGGGATAACGATGAACTGGCCTTTGTCAATAGTAGCCTTGTTTCTGTTGAGGCGTTTCTGGAGCTTTTGAGCTTTTATTTAAAGTCCACCTTTGTAACGTGGGAAGCGAAGCTGTTCATACAAAAGTCTGGTGTATGTATCGGCTCCAGGGTGGCACCTGTTTTGAGCGATATTTTTCTAAGTACTGTTGACCGGCTTGTAGACTGTGAAGCGCGTGATATGGTAGTGAAAATCTTTCGCTACGTCGATGATTACCTTATTCTTTTCCGGAAAGGGTGTGCCCCTTTCCACCACGTTAACCTTATGAAGTTATTTAAGGAAAAGGCATTTGGACTGAATTTCACCTGTGAATTACCGAGTAACAAGTTTTTGCAGTTTCTGGACCTCCGTTTGTGTTTGCAAAGTGACCATGTTTGCTGGTGTTTCTCACCACGTTCCAAGAAATCTCTGCTTTCTTACACTTCAAGTCATTCTAAGATTATTAAGAATGCCATCGCAATGAATTCGTTGCATTCAGCCCTGAAAAAGTCCTGCATACACAAATGTCCGGATAGCTTTCGGCAGCAAGTTGACCGACTACATAACGCTGGGTTCCCTGCGCATGTTCTTGTGTCGGCCTCGAAAAGGTTAATCAAGAAGTGCAAATCCCGCCCAGTCGTAACCGATAATCCAGGCGATAAGCCCAGGAGATATGCCGTCATGCCTTACGTGCAACGGCTGTCTCATCGATTTAAGAAGATAGCAAAAAGTTTCGACGTCGATGTTCTCTTCTCTTCAAACCAAAAAGTTGGAAAAGCTTGTGCTGCGATTGAGAACAAAGCTAGAGGAACTTCGCGTGTAGGTTGCACGATGAAGCATCGCAAACCCCCCGTTTCCTGCTCTGTTGGTGTGGCCTATAGGATTCCCCTCTCCTGCGGCAGGGTGTATATAGGCCAGTCCGGGAAATGCATCAACGAAAGACTCCGCCAGCACAATAGCACCTTGAAGGGAACGCCGACGTCACACCTTTCGACACATTGCAGGGCTTGTGGTTGTAAATCGTTTTTTGACAACACTGTCATCTTGCGCAAACATAGTGATAGAAGGGCACGAGAACTCGCGGAAGCGTACTTCATAAAAGATGCGCGAGATGATTGCATATCTGAGCCGTCCGTTTGCCTTTTAGAATGTCAGCTATGTAAGCTCAATGAGTTCTTTCACAGCAGTTAACTTTCACGTATGCGTCGTTGGTTTTCAAGGTGGTTGATTTTCTTTCAATAAAACTTCAGTTGATAGACAGCGCTAGTGTTGTGTAGTGTCCTCTTCTCTGTGCTTCGTCCCGTTCGCGCTGAAAAGTTTTCAATATGAATCAGTTCCAACTCGCCCACCTATCTACTTTACTCGTATCAAACGTCACGGGGTGAAAATTGGTTCGCAACAACCGTACTCCATTACGCTGCAGGCCAATGGGCCTTGGCCGGTACCAAAGAAAAATTCGTATGAGCTGTGATCGTATCACCGAGGTTTCAATGTACACACACAAAGATCGTGCCGCTGAGCTCTTGTTGGATGTTTTATTGCTGCTGCTAAAGACAATATGTCGCTCCTCCACAGTTGTCAAACTTATATCGCAGATTCTGAAGCCTCTACAAGGCAGAGGATGGGCTACTCGACTACAACGTGTTCGTTGACGCCGCCGTAAGGACCTCGAGCAACTGGAATGACTCTTATTGCGTAAACATAATACTGAGTTCTGCACCTGCAACCGCCCCTTTCTAGTGCCACGCACATTTGGACCATTGCCTGTGCTGATATTTGCATGCCTCCGAAACTAGATTCTACGTTTCTTGACCCGACAACGTTGCGAGCACAACTGCGTATTACGATGGGCCAGGTCTGACTATAATATTTCTGTGCTCACCTATAAATAGCAAGAAGAGGCGAAAAAAGGCAACCAAGGATCGTGCAAAGATGGCGGTGTACCTGGACTGCCGTCTAGAAGACGCGGCTCTGTCGTCTGCCGCCAAGACGCGACTGTCCTGTTACCGTGCTGGGGCCCTGTTCGCATTGGCCTTTCGAGAAAGAGACTCTGGAGGTGTGCGCTTGCTATCGGAAGACGGCGTGCCGCTGCCCAGCGAACTGCCGCGAAAGCAGGGAGCTCAGGTAAGACTCGATCCCGTAATCACCTGTTGCAAGACACGATTGATTTGGCGTCCAGTGTTGTGCGGAACGACGTTCCTGGAATTAGTTCCTTTTGTGAGGAACGCAGGAACGTTCCATTTAGGATCGACGGAACTGTAACGGTAACTCGTTACGTTTACGAGGGAACGGCAGCGGGAACGGCGCTACTTCTGTAAACGTTCCACGGCATTGAACAGCTGCACGCACGCAACACATCGCGCAGAACAAGGCGGACGGGCAATTTCGTGAGGCGCAAAAATTAACCTCTCGCCTGTCAAGTGACTGTGGTGTATCCTGGTTTTCACTTCAAGGCGCCCGTCGGGGACTCAAGGAAGCGCGCGACGCCGAGACCAACCACGTGCGAGAGGAACAGCTGTTTCTTTTTGTTGTTGTTTTTACAGCAGAGCAGTTATGCTCGAGGTTTCCAGTGTGTCGTAGAAAGAAAGTTATCATCATAACAAGCCGGCACGCGCTTCTTCGTCCTCTTCTGCTTCGCTCCCAGAACACGTGAGCCTATTTGTGTGGCGTGTGATGCAATAACTCTGATGGGCGAGAGAAGGAGTACAGAGAGACAGACAGAAATAAATAAAGAAAGAGAGAAGGAGATAGAAAGAAATAGAGAAATTCTCGAAAAAAAAAGATTGGGGGGACCCTTAAGCTTCGCCTTTAAGACTTGAGCGCAAGAGCGATATCCTGTCCCTAGTGCGTACTTCAATCACTTATTGCATACTATGTAATGGGTAGCATGCTTTAAACCACGAGCAATAATGCGCGTTAAATGCGGCAAATGTTTTCGGACTTGCTATGCACCCACTACGTGGTCTTAAGGGAATACGCACAGTAAGGTGTGTGCATTTTGTAATGGGTGGACGGCTTTGAACCACAATGTCGTTATGATATTCCCATCTTCTGACGCCCGATGGCAATGTACGCTTGTACCACGCAATATTACTGCGATATCAGATGTTGTATTGTGACGCCTGTATAAAGGACGCGTGTGTTTGTAAAGCATGAAAGTTATTTTTGCTGCATTTCCAAGCAGAGGAAGTTATTTTCAATGCAGTCCCACGCCTGATGTACGCTTGTAGAGGTGCCCTTGAGTAATTTGTTCGCTGGGATGTATATTACGCACATCTGTAATAAATACCATGAAGCAAAAAAAAAAAAGAAGCGCGGCTGTGTGGTAGAACACCTGCTTGCCACGCCGAAGGCCTGGGTTCGATTCTCATTTGGACCCAGAAATTTGTACTATTTATTTTATTTGCTTCTTTCTCGATTTTTTGGTCACGCACAAAATGATGATTTTTCACTCACAACCAGCGACGCCGACACCGACGCCGACGCCAGAATTTCTGCGAAACGAGCTCTTTAACGCTATCGCGTTATAATTCTCAGCGAGGCAAGAGTCGAACACGCGTACCCACGATGGTATTTTTTCAACATGGGCATGCACTTGGAAGGAGCTCAATACAGACAGAGAATTCATACGTTCATTCTGTTCGTATCGAGACACAATGACCAACACAATGCACTAAAGAATTCCCATTCAACTCTAGAGCGAACACATCAACTAACGGCCTTTTCCAATTATAGACTAGAAAGGCGGTAAAGATAAACACCTCACCAATGCAAGATACCATTCTGGCAGACTTCTCATTTGTTCGTATCTCCTAGCTGAGTGGTTACCCTAAAGAAGTGGGCTGTTGAGGAAATTATTGGCTCTGCGTTTCTCCGTAACATGCGTGCACGCTAGTTGAGCATAGCCTTCTAGAATACAGTATACTACAACAAGGGAGGGAAGGGATGTGAGGGTGAGGCAGAGGGAAAGGAGGAGAGAAAAATAGAAGGCGAGAGAACCACAATATATAGAGACAGAGATAGAGAAAGAAAGATACAAAGAAAGGGAAGGAGGAGAGAAAAATAGAAGGCGAGAGAACCACAGTGACAGAAACGTAGAGAAAGAAAGAAATGTAAAAAAAGAAACAGGAAATAGAGAGAAAGAAAGAGAGAAAAATATGGAAAAACAGAGAAAGAATTATACCGAATATCTTCGCTGACTATGAACAGGGGACTTTACTAAGTTGCAAATGTGTATCCTGGAGATTATTTTCTACTCATACTGAAATATTGAATCAGCACTCATTAAACGCTTAGTATGTTCCTTCCAATGCAGTTTCCTGTGCGAGAAATTGAATTATAATGGTGCATGTGAGGAGATTTCTATTTGAATATCTGAAGCGCAGTATCTTGACTGCGCATTTGAAAACCGACGTGGAGTGCCACTTTTGTTGGACTTGCAATAGACGAACACGAAAGTCGCAGTTAGACATGTCTGCAGTATGGCCGGTGGTCTCTAAAAAATTCGTCTAGGATTGTTTATTTACATCTATTTCATCTACACATAACCTACTGTCGGCAATGTCAAATTCGTATAAGTTATGTAGCTAAATGGGAGCTTTAAAGTGTTCACTTTAGTTCGCCTCAGGATTATTCGACACTATAGTTTGATTAGAAAAGTCAATTGTAACATTGATGTAACGACGCGTTCCAATTTTGGAAATGTAACTGTAACGAGTTCCTTTCGCATTGAGGGAACTCGTTCCAAAATTGGGAAGAAACGAGCTTTCGTTACTGTTTTAGAGCAACGTGTACAACACGGTCACGTCGCCCTGTCAACGACGATGCAAGGTGGAGGATGCAGGTCGACGATGCAACCGCCATGCAATGTATGTTTGCGCTGCGTTCACCGCGTGGCTTCGCGCGTCTTCAACCTCGAAGCTGCAGTGCGATGCCACGTTACGCGAAAGTGGCGATGTTTACGTCACCTCAATGCGTCACGCGCGGCAAATGTGGCTACCACATAAAGCACGTTTCGGTGTAACGATGGTCATTGTATTGTTCGCTGTTTAGGGAAGCTCAATATTGGATGTCTCTCATAAAAACCTGCACTTGCTCGGTGAATACATAGTTGACGCAAAAGTCACAAATACCGGCCAACACGCGTACTGTTCCATGCTTTAGCAGGACCCTTCAGTACCTGGCTTTAGCCATGCTAGCGATATAGGGTAAAGCAGATCGAGGATGAGTTGAAAATACACGGTACAACACTGATTATATCTTTAAAGGGACACTGAAACACTTAAAAAAAAAAACAAGGTTATGGTGTTATGTTAAGTAATTTATTGTGGTGAACCCGAAAATCAGGTCGAAAATTGGCATTAACCAACGAAAATAACTTTATTTTGCCGAAAACGAGCAGCAGGCGCCTTGGGGGGCATGGCGAGTCTCGCCGCCGCCTGTGATTGGTCGAAGCTTCGTGACATCACTGACGGTATCGTGAAGACAGCTGACGGCGCATGCCAACAGGCGATGCCGCGTTGTCAGTGTTTTTTTTTTTCTGTTGAAATCGGCGTGTAGTTGCTGTTATGGCAAACTCGGGCAGTCGCAACG
Source organism: Rhipicephalus appendiculatus (assembly GCA_030522465.1). Classification (NCBI taxonomy): domain Eukaryota; kingdom Metazoa; phylum Arthropoda; class Arachnida; order Ixodida; family Ixodidae; genus Rhipicephalus; species Rhipicephalus appendiculatus. The sequence continues at coordinate 437,444 of JALIZH010026318.1, forward strand.
AGTTCACTGTACAGGGTCGTCCACTCTTAGTACGAACACCGCGCCGCGTGGCTGCGCTCCGCGGGGCGCCAGCGCTAGCGGTGCGGCCGCGCATCGAAGCTTATCGGCACAGGCGCACAAGAGCTTGGAGGCAGGGCTTCGTTTCGATTAAAAGCGCGGGAGCGCGCCGCGCCTGTTTTGCCGTGAAGCGAACTTAATGCACCTGCAGCCACGCGGCGCGGTGTTCGTACTAAGAGTGGACGACCCTGTACATTCCTAGATGTTCGAGCCGGTCGCCACATTAAGAGCGACTACCGAAGACGCTGCCAGCGCCGATGATGCGGCACAAGAACGAGCGTCCCAACCGGCAACCTTCCCCCGCGAAAGGAAACATGAACTGGTACGTATCAGATGCATGTTAGTGCTTAATTTCACTGCAGCAAAGCGATAAAAATGATACGTTCAGCAGCGGATATTAAATCCGATAAGGAACAGAAGTATTGACACTCGCTTTTAGCCGCTTATTGGCACAGTCCACGCTGCGCGCGCACGCGACATCATCTGTCCGTGAATTTCACTGCTCAAGGTGCAGCGTTGTTGACACAGCCAGTATCACACTTCGCAGGTGGCAAGAAGCATGCGATGAGTCAAAGTGGTATCACGAAAAAAAAAAGAAAAAAAGTCACACGAGAGCGGCTCTTTGCCGCAGTGGTGACATACGTGCTCCGAACTGCGCTGCAACCTCGCTCATGGATAGCTTGGCTCAAATATTGCAGTTCTGTTTACAATATCGTCGCTTTTTCGGAATTCTGGCCAGTATTACAATGATGGTGTGTTAACATTCAAGCGGTATATTAGCTGTGTCATAAGCATGCGACTGTTGTGTCGAGTACCCGATTTCGAGATCTCATCGTAAGCCATATCAAAATGTTTGTCACGGAAGCACGTTACCTGCCGGGTACTTATATCTGTGTACACATGTTTTTGCCATAGGTGCTCATCCATTTTTAACACGAAAGTGTTTTATGCCGGGGCCCACCAAGACTTTAGTGACGTATTTCCGTCACGCATATGACGTTGATAAAATAGATGCCACCAAATGAGAAAGAAAGAACTTTCAGAAAAATGTTCCCCCACCTGAATCGAACCTCCGACTCCTCAGCCCGCGACGTTAAGCGCCTGACGCTCTACCCACTGAGCTAAAGAAGCAGACGGCGAGCATACTACCAACGCGCCTTATACCTCTTACACAATATCTCGCTCAGTGCTCTCGGTTGGCGGCGGTAAAACCCCTTGATCTTGGGAAAGTAACGACACTCTCCTCCGTGCGCGCTTTTTCCTCCTCGATTCTCCTCACCCGCCGGCGGCACGCGGGCCACGCGGCGCCATTTTTCGCCGGGGCTCCCGCGGGCGCGCCGCAGACTTCAATGGATGTGCGTGATTTCGGACAACTTGCGCGCCACAGTAGTTTAGCAAATTTTGGGAAGTCGCAGCAAGACGCGTGACTAATCTGCCTCCGTTTCGCATGCGTTCGTATTCTCGCGCTTAGCGCATCATGCAGACGCCATCCGCGTTCCAGCGCTTAAAGGGGTGGTGCCACCAAATTTGTCGCTTGCGCGTGCTTCGCTGCAAGCGTTTCTTATAGCTCTAAGAAGCATGATACACGCACCAAGATTCACTTATTCTCGCTAAATAATTTAATATCGCCGTATTTATGCGGACAACTTTCGGTTTCGGTTTCTGGGCACCAAGTTGGGCAGTGACGTAGAAGTGTAGCAGGCTTGGTCATGCGACCATACAAGGCTCGCGCGAAGATGCGCAGCACTTAGCCAGGAAGCGATCGAAACTCGGCAAGTGATGTAGCAACCGATGCTTTGCCAGTACGTACGTTCTGGAGGTAACGAAGGTCCCGAGGACACACACGTCACTACAGATATGGTGTGACGTCACTACAACTTTCGTTGTCCTTCCCATAGAGCTACGTCAGTTTTGATGCGCTAGCGATGGGCATCGATTGGGAGAATGAGCATTTAGGTACACTTTGGAAGTGAATGAAAATATATTCTAAACGTTTGCTGTGTGCGACCCTTCGTGTGGAGTGTCCTTGCATACAGAGGAAACCCACATTAGGCTTGTTATAGCCTCAAAATTTGATGGCACCACCCCTTTAAATTGACGGACACGTTGTAAATTCCAAAGTGTGTTCTGCGAACGCCTGTGCCCATTGAGACTGGATCGGTCAGAATTTAGGTCAGAATGGAACACGATGCGCGCGTCTCCCTCCCTGCATGATTGGACACGTTGAGCACAGCGACGCCACGCAAGCAAAGCGAGAGCGCTGTAGAGTCTGACGAGACCGGCGTCCGTTTGCGCGCCCCGGCGGCCCCCCTGGCACCGGGCCAGGGCACGGACGGACGGACGGACCGACGGACGGATGTACGGATGGTTGGACGGACAGATGGACGAACGCACGCACGGACGGATGGACAGACATGCACGGACAGAGTACGGTTTATTTTAAACCTATATGCGCGCTATGAACGCCATATGTACGGTAGATGTAACACCTGTGTTTCGTTCCGACGGGGACCTACTACAACGGCGACAATGGACATGGTGAGAGCCTAAAGGGGTATTCACATGGAGGATAAATCCTCGGGGGAGAAGCGAGGATTGTGGATCACGTGACAAAGACGTCATGGATTAGCGAGTAGGCGCGACCTCTCCGCGCTTCCTCGGAGGAGACGGGGACCTTTTCCCCGACAGGTCAAACTATCCCCCCCCCCCGGGGGGGGGGGGAAATGGCGGTATTTCTTGCAGGTGTTTGGCCACATTGTTGCACTCGCTCTGAGAGGGAGCGGCGGCGCGCTGGTGGTTTTGTTGTCTGCAGCCGGTGAAAAAGACGGTAAAATACACCAGAGTAGTCTGGTAACACTGGTCTTCCCCTCCATTCGCCTCGTCCGTGTGAGCGGGGGACATTTGGGGGGGTTTTCTCCTCGCGACTTCACGTCACTAGGCTCCGCCTATATCCCCCGACGATTTCTCCTCCGTGTGAATACGTCGTGTGAATACCCCTTAAAGGGTAATTCGTGTGTATTGTACCGCCTTTTTCAATACCTCGTGTGACACGAGGGAGAAATCCGGGTGGGACTGTTTTCACGACAAATCCGTGCAGGGCGGGGCCTCGCCTCGATGACGTAGGCAGCATTTTCCTTTTTTTTTCTCTCTCTCTCTCGGTTTGTCGGCGCGGTTCGCGGCGTGCTTTGTCTTGCTTCGTCTGTGGCCGGAGGCGCGGAATGCAACGATGCACGAGCCTTCTGATCGAAAGAATGTGATCGAAAAGTACGTGCAAGGGTTACATAAGTTAGACGATGAGCTTAAAGGGACACTAAAGGTAAATAACAATTTGCGTCAGAGTGAAAGATCAATGTTTGGGAATGTCTAAAACGTCAATATTATCAACAGCAGTGCTCTACTAATCGAGAAATTAAGGCAAATGTATGAGACGACATGCGCTACGAGTGGAACATCTAGGAAACGATCCCAATGACATCACAGCTACCGGCTACAATTAATCACTGGTAATCAAACCAGCTGTGGTAAAAAAAGAAGCTTCCGTGCATTACAACACGTAATAAAACGCTCCTTGTCCGTTTCTGTTAGATTCATAGAAAAAGGAGCCGCCTGGCGTTACTATGGGGAAAGGCGCGAGTATTTCAAAAATTACGTTTTCGCTTGGTTAGGCTGGATAGGTGGCGCCATCTAGCGGAGCCCAGTTGCACCAAGCAAGCAGAGTATTGTTCAATGGACGTTGTTGTTGCTGTGGCTCCCGCTAATTTCGCTCTGCTGCTGCTAGTGTCGGCGGCCGCGCAGTAAAGGCGGGCAACGTTGGGCACGGAAACAGTGACATCAGAGATTCCGCTTAGGCGGGTGATTTGAAGTGCGCTAACGCGATGCGGACCACTAAAACGTGATTTTATTTCAAAATAAGCATTTCCTTGGCACGAAAGTAGCACTACGAGGTTTCTGAACCGCTATTTCAGCAATCAACGTCGACTTAATATTTCCCTTTAGTGTCCCTTTGAGCTCTTTGAGAGGCCCTTGGCTGCCGTCAACAAGAGGTATGCTGTGCGGAAATCACCCAGAATTTGCGGTGTGGTTTTAACCCTTTCCGTCCCACATTAACTATTTTCAATGTAAGCAACTAGTTTTTACATTCTGAGATGCGCAGGATCGTGGTAGTCCAAAAAAAACTGAAAAACTCCTTGCTCACACTTTTCAGTGAAGAGTAATTAATGTGCCAATTAATTTAATAAATAATTATTATTTAATAATGATTCCATAATTTTTACTTCATTTATTACTTAAAATGTTATTTAGATAGGATAGCATAATGTTCGAAAGCCAAAATTCAAATTTTTGGCACAGAACTAAAATAAGTGCCCTATCTCTGCACGGTGAAAGAAGACGCTGCCTCAGCGAAATGCGCGAGCAGCACGACCGCTTATGTAACTTCTTCGTTCAGACTTCACCTCGCTTTATTGTGTGTACCACGTTGACACCACATGTAGGGCAGATGCTAAATACGGGCTCTTGAGGAATAACAACGCTTTATCTTTATCAGATGCTTGCTGACTGACCTACATAATTTATGATTCCAATTGGAATCACTGGGACTGAAAGGGTTAAGAAGTAACAACTTCAAAGCAGCACCAAGATGCTACAGTTCGGTTGGGGCTTGGGACTTTAATATAACACGACAAAAAGCTCGGCGCTGACACATATAGAGAGTTGAACATCAGGCCTACGCCTTGCTCTAGACGTCTAATTCACACTTCTAGCAGGACGACGGATGGCACACACGGCCATGTCCCGACATGGAGTACAGCCGAACTGAAAATAGTGTCTCGTGTCGTGCACGATTCTAGCTCTCTCAGTCTTCAAAGGAAAAAAAAATGCACAGATGCATACAACACAAACGCCCAAGCGCAGCTATTCCTAGAATTCAAAGCATTTATGTAAAGAGCACACGGGAAGACTTGTTCATTTTGTAAAGTCACAATTAGCTTGCATGCGCGGTTCTAATGATCACTGAAACCGAAAAATAACTTGCTTAGGTACAGATGACTGAGGCTCCAAAAACATCTCGTGAAAAAGATACGAGCAGAAGAGAAGAAAGAGCAGCGCCGACTACCAACTGTTTAATGACAGTCAAAGAAACGCACAGGAAAAAACGAAGACATTTCCGCGCATGCGTGAACAGCCAACAGATGACGTACAGCGACGTGCCAAGGAGGTTAAATCCGGAGAAAGGGCGCCTGCATCCATTGATGCGAGATTGAAAAAAAAGACGGTGCAGAATTGTATGCGCGAAAAGTTCGAAGCCCACCGTTAGTATGCTTTTATCTGACCCGTGTGGTTATGAACTGAAGCAGCAAAAGGAAGGCGTGTTTAGTGTTTCAGAACCTCGCCGAAATGACTTGGATCGCTCGCTTGATCCGAAGCATCATTTTACTTCGAATTTACCTGTCATGTAAAAACGGATATCTCACCCGATTTGCCTGGGCACTTCTGGTTTTGAGCAATTCTCTCGAATAGGCGCGGCCATAAATCGCCCAAAAAAACAGCGCTAATGCAAAAAGAAAATAATAATAAGAAAGGGCAGCGTTGAAAGCACTTTCTGGCCCAGACCCATCGAGTGCTCAACGTTTAAGTCACTTTCGCCGCAGTACATTGCTGTCATGCAAAAAAGCGCAATGAAATTTGCCAGGCCTTCTGGTTGTCACGGGACACAGCACATTTTGTCCCTTATTCACGCACGCATGCATGCGCCAGCATTAACGCCAACATATAAAAACTTTACTGAAACGTCTGAAAACAAGCTATATTCCGTGACAGCAAGAGTTGCATCTTGTTGATCTTTGTGCGCTTTTTCGCATCACACTGATGTACTGCGGTGAAAGTGACGTTCCGCACGTGATAGATAATGGTTAGAGAAGTTTAGAAACGCCGTTCTTTGTTATTAATCCCTTTTAGCAGTGGCGTTGGCGCTGTTTTTCTGAACATGTATGAGTGTGCCCATACAATCGGGAAGATTACCTGATTCTTTCTAGTCTCCCGTGCAAATCTCAGTGCACTATTTTGAAAGGATGTAAGAATGCTTGTTGGTGGTGATACATGGTGAAACTTAAGGCGCACGAAAAAACACGGACGAAGAAAAGAGACGACAGGACGATGCGCATCGTCCTGTCGTCTCTTTTCTTCGTCCGTGTTTTTTCGTGCGCCTTATTAAGTTTCACCATATAGCACTATTTTGCATGGCAGACATGTACTGTGGTGAAAGTGATTTGAGTGTCCCGCACGCGATAGACCATGGCGAGAAAATTTTGAAACAGTCGTCATATGTTATAATTATACGCCGGATTCACTTCGCTCCTTCAGTTCACAACTTCAAGTTTCTCCACTGCTGATTCAATAATAATCGCATGTGTCAGGCCAACAAGCCCGCCAAAGGTGGGCTTCGCATTTCGAACTTTCACGCGTACGCGTCTGCAATCTCGCATCCCTGTATAACACCGATGCTTTATGTCCGCAAACATAACCTCCTTGGTGCACGGACCCAGAACGGCAAGCGAATCTTGCGATTCGCGAGAGCAGCCGTCGACAAGGAAGGAGGGTGCAGTGCCTATTCGGTGGAGCTGACCTCTGAGCAAACCATAGAGAAACTCCTTAGAATAAACCACCGCAACCATGTCATTCGTGGGGCTGTTTGGGCTACGAAGCTACAGCCAGCGCGTGGTCCACAAAATAAAGATGACCTTTATTTGGTAGTCTGGTTGGTCTGGTCCACACAATAAAATTTAAAATGATTTCGTGGTCTGCTCCACTGAACAGATTGGGACTCTATTCTGTGTTCTAGTGCACCGAATCCGTCGTCAAGAGCCGCGGGAGCAGCCCGCCAGCACACGGCCTACAGCCCACAAGTCTATCGTGTGGTCCACAAAATAAAGCTGTGATTTATTTTGTGGTCTGGTCTACAGAATAAAGCTGGAGTCTATCCTGTGGTCTGGACCACAGAACAGGCACTGCGTTGTGAAAACAGTCTCACCCGAGAAATCCTCGTGGGATAAAGGCGGAGCCTATTGACGTCAACTCGCGAGGAGAATTCCCCCCCAAATGTCCCCCGCTCACACGGACGAGGCGAATGGAGGGGGAGACCATTGTTAGCAGACTACTCTGGTGGCTTGCACCGCACGTGTCACCGGCTGCTGTCGACGAAACCAGGGGCCGGACACTTCGACTAGTTTCGGTATTCGAAATAAGGCGTCCGCCATTGTTTTGGTAGGAAGCAAAAATTCAGCAACTTTTGCATCTGTGCCCTTTTCTTTCCAACCTACGCATCAATAAAGTAAAGTTATGCAATTATGTGTAGAAATAAAATGTGTTCATGGCTATTTTCTTTTTTTAACACCCTATATATTTATCCAGACGTGCATTCATTGCGCCGACAGGCGGCGCTTTCGCACTTATCTCTTCTGCTGCCATTCCGCTCGTCTGCTCCTGCCGTTTTCCCTGTGCACGTGTGAAATTTTTGAGAATGGCTTGAAGGTAAAATTTTCGGTGTTTGTGAGTGCGAACGCGCTGAAAATGCCGATGAAAGCAGGAAAAGGACACAAGGCGTGCTGCGCTGCTTTGTGGTGCAACAACTCGGGAAGAAACAGCGCAGCGAAATTTTTCCGCTTCCCAGCGGACGACAGGTAAGCACATGCACTTTTTGCTCGGCACGAAGAAGCAAGCGCTATCCTTATCAAAACAGCTACAGGGCGAACCGAAAAATGTGTGTTGCTGCTTTACAGTGAACCTCTTTTTTTTCTTGGCACTGCGCATTTGAAAGTAATGTTGTAAGCACGTAGAGCTACTTGTGGGCAGTTTCTCGTGAGCCGATTGATGCCAGCTGACGCGCAGACGGAAATTTCGCTTGAGTATCGGTTTTGTTAGCGGTATCTCGTAATACTTTTTTTCTTCGAGAAGAAATCTTGCAAGGTATGTTTGCCGAATGTGCTTCTCGACGAACTGGTTCGGCTTTAGAGCATTCCGACGACCAGCTGCTTGTAGTGACAGTACCACATTTCAATGTTTAAGAAATAACCCCCCCAAATTTATTTACGCAGCAGTGACTGCTTGCATTCCGTGTTACGAGAAGAACCTGTGAAACATTGTTGTCGCCCTTTTTCGCACTCTCTATATTTATGTCGCTTTTACATGTTGTTTATTGATATCCATGCTGTTATTTGTTTCATTTTCTAAGTGTGACGTATGGCGGAATTACACCAAAAGGGCAGACCTCGAGGTACTCACCGGGGAGCAAATGTACAGCGGTTGAGCACAGTTAGGGTGAACACGCGAGCGCGTGGCCGACGGCATTGTCAGCGCCGCGTAACAGCGATCGTTGGAAACATTGCACATGCGCAGCATGTGCTCTGCGATACACTCTTTCCACCGCGCGCAGCACATCATGGATCCGCTTGTTCGTCGTCTGGTAGCCGCATTTTTGTTGCTAAGCTGGTGCACCCTGCATTTTAAGTTATGTCCTTCTCTGCAGTTTTCTTAAATAAATGGTTCCAATATAAACGACCTTATACTAATTTTTCCATTCATACCCAAATTTTTAATCCAGACGGAACTCGAAATGAATGATGCACCAGCTTAGCAGACAAAAATGCGGCTAGCAGACGACGCACAAGCGTATCCATGACGTGGTGCGCGCGGTGGAAAGGGCGTATTGCAGAGCACATGCTGCGCATGTGCAATGTTTCCAACGATCGCTGTTACGCGGCGCTGACAATGCCGTCGGCCACGCGCTCGCGTGTTCACCCTAACAGTGCTCACCGCTGTACAACGGCTTCCGCCTCTGCTCGGACCACTTCGCCGAAAGTGCCTTCGCAAACCCTGCCAAAAGACGGCTCTTGTGGACGGCTGTTCCCACTGTTGCAGTGGAAGTGAAATCCCCGATCGACGAAGGTAATAAAAACAATTTATTAGCGGTTGCGAATATGTGCGCTTTTGTGGTTCGTTTTCGCGCACCTTATCGCCTGATGCATAATTGACGTTCCATATTTACGCATGAGTTCAAGGTGTGTCCTTTACATTGTTTTTCATGCTACCACCTTAATGTACAATTGCCTTCCTTCGCTACCTACTTAAACGAGACTGATATCTACCCTAACTTCAAGGAACCTCCCTGGCAGAAGCCACGGCTGCTGCGGCTCAAGACCACCCTGGCCAAAAGAGCAGCGCCCAGATTGCAGGTATGCACAGGCAGGCTCGTTGATTTTGGGCATTAAGGAAGGGGTGCGTATTCTTGCTTTGTGTAGAACAAGTATACAGGGTACGGCGCAAAAGTGAACTGCACAAAGCGCTTTTTTTTATGTCATCTGCTACGGCTTCTCGTGACGTTTCGCCGCGAAATTTGTTCCGCGTGCGCCAGGGAATTGCGTTCTTTTCGTTTTTTTTTTTTCCTATTGGAATATCATGCGTGGTGAAGGGTGTTCCAAACTGCTCGTGTAGCTAACGATGCGAATATTTTCCAGCTTCCTGACGCAGCGAAAGATGAGAATATTTTCTTTTCACAACGACAGAATTCACGCTCGTTAAGAAGACGCAGCGCTCCTGGCCTTGCTGTAAACGATACATCGATCACCCGCTGTTGTCGCGTATCGGACATGATGTTGCACTTGGAAACATGAGGTCGCGGGATTAAATCGCGTTTCGATAAGGGCGAAGTTCGCGCACACCTCCGGTGGTCGAAATAGTTCGCAGTCGCTCATTACGGCATGTCTCACGCACGTATAGTGGTCCGTAAAACCGCACAATTCAATACGACAAAGCCAAGTCTTGCGTACGCGCTGCGATGATCTCCATAGGTTTGATTGGCGCTGTACAGTAGAAATTTTACAGGAGCACGTGTGCGCGTGCCGGTAAACAGCAGCTTTTAAATTGTTTGGACCTAATTACCTCTCGTGGGCAGTGTACAAAATGGTAAAGCGAAAGTAAATAGAAAAAACCTCTGCAATACTACAATATTCTGAGCCAGCTAATGAGACAACAGCAATGCTGAACATGTTACGTGAATGTACAACAGCAATACAACTCCGAGCAATGCTTAATGTCTCTTAGAGGAATGTTTTTAGTAAAAGTCATGCAAAGATATACAATCGCAGCTGACCCGCTTGTGTTAGAAAGCGCCATTTTACGGAAAACGTGCGGAGGCTATTTAAAACATGGCAACTTAAATGCCACTCATTTTTCCCTTGTTTCCAGAAGGCGGCCCCACAAGAGCCAGCTCAGTCTCCCTTGAATCACCGTCTCATCTCGGACATCTCATCTCGCTGTGCCACAAGCAAGTGTACCAGCAAAGTTGAAGGACTTTCACCGGTCTGTTGAGGCGTCTTCGAAAGTCAAATGACAAATTACCTTCAGTTAATTACTAAACTAATACTACAGCTCAGATTTGTCCTATGCTTCCAACATGACGCACAAAGCTGGGCTTAGGAGCTCTATAAAAGAAAGTATACTTTATATGATTCAGGCATATTAGACGAATGTCTTGAAAATCGGTCAGAATAGACCCGTTCTGAGTTATGTGCCCAGGCTGATTCATTAAATGCAGTCGATCTGAATTACTTTTGTGAACACTTCTTCCGTGTCCCGAAGGTGCGCGTTCCGTAATACCTTTGTGCATCACTCTGTCCTAGCCCAATTTCCAATGATGATTAACCATCGACACTTGCCTATAGTGCATTTACTTCTTCTCGATGGAAAGCTCTGTCTGCAGGGTGACATTTGTTGTTTTGATGTTGTAGGATTGTGATACTCATTCCTAAGCTGTGATAGAAAATATGTGCATTACAAGTGCAATATACTGGTGTATAATTCTGTAATATAATGCCCTGTTAGCAGTGCTACAGCTTTGAACGAGGTTTTACGCGTTGTATCGAGAAATAAAGTCAAGTGTTAAAATGTAAATAGAATTTGCTCAATATGTAACGGTGCATAAGCACAAGCTGAGTTATGCAGGAAATTCGCTTACTATAGAAGGTTGTTTCGACTAGCAACTTTGATAGAAAAAGAAAAAGGAGCTGGTAGTGCTGGGCTCAATGTGCTGGTCATCTGCACTGCATAATCAGTTCATTATTCACGAACGTGTTACTATGAGCCGTCGTTTCTGGAGAATTGTATTGTGTACAGCCAATGAACGTTGTGACTCCAGCAGCTATATTTTGTATACGATTAATGTGTCAAGAATTCTCTTATGTTTGTGTAACCGATGCAGAATGCCATCATTTGTATTTACTGTACGAGATGCACAGCTCTGTGCTATTGTGGCATGTATTGAGTTTTATCGTTTGCAATACGTTGCTAATAAAAACAGTGAATAAGCCACATTTTCCGACTACTACTTTTTCTTGCTCAAACAAAATTGTCACACTTCAAGGCTTGCTGGCTCACGCGCATTCAACTTAGAAATATTTCCAAACAAGTGTTTTGTGGACGTCCTGAGAGTCCGAGAAAATTAGCAACCGAAAGCTGCCGAAAACAATATATGCAGCAGCAACACAATCTGAAAAAACCGGCAGATCCCACGCACTGTGGGAATCGATGTAATGCGAAGCAGCCAAATCATGCTTTACAAAATTTGCATGTCATGTTTTACATGTTAGGACCTGTCATTTATGTTCGTCATACAGTCACGTCGCGCAATACCAAATTTGGTGTATATCAAGCTAACGAAACGGCCGCGAGCGCGCCATGAGCGTGGCATGCAAGTCATGTCGCACATGACAAGTCATGATTTCCATATTACCACTGATGATTTATGTTCGTCATACAGTCACGTCACTCAATACCAAATTTGGTGTATATCAGGCTAACCAAACGGCCGGGAGCGCGCCATGAGCGTGGCAGGTAAATCATGCTTTTCATGACAAGCTAGTCATGATTTTCATGATATGACCAGCCATTTATGTTCGCAATACGGTCATGTTATGCCATACCAAATTTGGTATAAATCCCATTAACGATACGGCCAGGAGTGCACAAAGTCGTAGGCGGCTAGATAGCTAGATAGATAGATACGCTCAAAGTCGCCGAAGTTCGCTAAGAAATGCTTCGCATTTAAAAAAAAATGCAAGCGGTGTCGTTTTCTGTTTGCGGCTCACAAAACAGTCGCGCGCTCGTCGAGCGCATAGCAGACGACAAGCAGCTCGGCGTTTCCTCCTCGCTCATCAACAAAAGCGTTGCCATACCAACATCAGCCTTTTTTTATTGTTTTTTTAGTTTCACAGTTTGGCCTACCAAACACCAGGGGACAAATTGGCGCTCGTGGCGCAATTATCGAATACCTGGGGGGGTATACTGGCTGACATAGCCGTGACGAAACCACCAGCGCCCGCGAGCGTCAATTTGTCGTACAGAATCCGTACCTAGAGAGAGAATCTCTGTCTGCTGCCACCCGGTGGCAGCAACGCTTAGGTGGGAAAAACGTTGGGTTCACCCATATAGCCGCTTAAAACCGGCTTGACTTGGCTTGAAGTGTATGATTAGGCAATGGATTAGGCGGCGGTAGAATCGTTTGGCTGAAAGGCTGAAATCATGCTGAAAGGTCTTTTAGGCGGTTTAGGTCATAGAGTTTCTCACTAACTTGAGAGCAACTATGGTGGTTGCCGTTCATTTTAGGCTTGATGTGGTGGTTATTTCTCCGTGGTGGATGTGGGTTTTGACCGAGAGCTGTGCGCATTAGCAAGAAGCGCCTCTGCCCGTGCGGACGTGGTCGCATTGTGTAAGAGTGTTAAAGAAAGTGATTAATGTGCAAGTCTTGCCGCTTTTGTTAGTTCCTGCGATGTCGCCGTGTTTAGTCGACGCTGATGAGCGCAGGGAGCTTCTCCGCGGTGCTTAGTAGTTAACGCCAATCTCCCGAAGTGTTCGCCGCCAAAATCTATAAGCAATGATAACGAGCTGTACGAGCGTGAAATAAAGGCGAAGTGTTATGCGATTTGTGAATGCCTCTTTAACGAACAACTATAGTATTGTGGCGTACGTGGACGTGTGCTAAGTCCGTGTGTTGCGTGGATCGATCGCTTACAGTTGGACTGTCATTTGCGCGAATTACTTGAACCAACACTTTTATTTAAACTTCCTTGCGGGGTAACCTTTGGTTCTAAACCAAAGGTTACCCCGCACGAACTGATCGCCGTTAATCGCCGAATCACTCGGAAAGCAGAAGCAGAGCAGCAAGAAAAGTGTCTGCTAGAAGGAGTAGACTGCCTTCAAAAATCCGGTCATCCGAAGCCTGCGCGTGGTAAGCAAATGTCCGCCAGATGTATCGTCTCGTATTTTAGCAAAAACTGTTTAATGCTGCTCCAAACTGATAAGGAGGGCGGGTTTGTTGTAATGTCTGACAACGACTTCAAAATAAGAGCTGGCCAGGCAGTTGATAAGAATTTCTTACCGATACCTGTTAAGTCTACGAAGGTAAAAAGCAAAGCTGTTGCGTTGTGCGAGCGGCTCGGCTTGGACAACCTTGCTAAAGGGATTAACAAATGCAAAAGCAGCGCACTCAAAGTTTTCTTTTCAGTAAAAACGCATAAGGATGGTTTGCCATTTAGAGCAATCGTTACGGAGAAGGGTTCATGGCAGAAGCAGCTAAGCCTTTATCTGTTGAAACATTTGCGCATGTTGAACGTAGAAGACCCGTTTTTAACGAAAAGGTCTGATGATGTGTGTAGATTTTTCCGCACAAACGATAGTGTTGGACGAGCCTTTTCTGTCGATGTGGTTGATTTATTTTATTCCGTTCCCCACGAGGCCTCATTTGCCGCAGTTAGAGAGTGCATTGAAAGAAATGACCCTGTTTCCTTTCAAAACACTGCTGGCATTTCCACTGATGACTTTTTACACCTTTTAAACTTTTATCTAAAGTCGACTTTTATCACATTTGACGAACAGTTTTATCTGCAAAAAACCGGCATATGCATTGGATCCTGTGTCGCGCCTGTATTATGTGATATTTTCCTTTCACAAATTGACCGGGTCTTGCATCAGCTTTTACCTACTAACAATGTTCTTAAAATTTTTAGGTACGTAGACGATTTTTTGATCATTTTAACCAAGAACGGAAGTGTTAACTTTGAGAAGGCTGTGGACCATATTTTATCCCTATTTAGACAACACGGAAAAGGCTTAGAATTTACGAGTGAATTGCCTAATGGTAATCGCTTGCAGTTTTTAGATCTGCACATTGAGTTTTGTGTTGATCAGGTCTGTTGGAGCTATGCCCCTCGTACAAAGAAGGCTCTTTTGCCATATGACTCCTGCCATTATAAGTTAGTAAAACGCGGAATTGCATCGCTGTGCCTTGAATCCGCCCTCAGTAAGTCGTGTGTTCACAAGATGCAGTCTAGTTTTGATAACCAATTGGTTAGGCTGGCTTCAGCTGGGTTCCCTGGTTCGCTCGTCACCGGAGTCGCTGAAAGCCTCTTGCAAAAAATGAAGAAAAGGGCTCCTAGTGCCGTTGCTGAGGTCCCTCGTGAAGAGGTCAGACCGGTGGCCGTGCCGTATGTGCACAAATTGGCCCACAACCTGAAAAAGGTTGCGAGCAGACATGGTGTCCCGCTCGTTTTTTCTGCGCCTAGGAAGCTCGGAGGGCTTTGCTCCCAAATAGAAAAAGAAAAAAAACGTTGCGAATGTAAGAGGCTGTGGAACTCGGCATGCGCTATCCTACACGAAATGTGTTGAAGGGGTAGTGTACGAGATTCCTCTTGCGTGCGGCTATTCCTATATCGGACAAACCGGCAGATGCCTAAATGAGCGGATCAGGGAGCACGAACGAAATGTAGAGCAAAACAAAGAGTTCCCTAATTTGCCTAAGCATATCAGGCAGTGCCCGTCAAGCTCTTGTGGGCCGCGATTTACTGACGTGCGTGTTATCGCTAGAAGCTCAGACAAAACCGCCAGAGAATTAATGGAAGCGTTTTTTATCGATAAAAAAGGCGACATGTGCGTTAGCGATACTTCTATTGTTTTGTATAAATCAGAGAAAAAGTTCATTGAACATGCTTTATCCCGCCCCCCGTTGATGTCAGTATGTTTTTCTGCGCACGCGCTGAGAACGATATATATGGATGTGCATTTCTGCGAATAAAAATCAGTTGTTAGTGGCGCTCTGTACTGTGTTCTTTCTTGTGTCCGTCCTCATTTGCGCCTTAAAATTCTATTATGAATGTGTACCAACTTGCCCAACAAAAAGTTCTCCTAAATCATGCATCTTACATGGGCTGCTTGTTGGCAAGATGGGGTGGTAATTAGGCAAGTGCCTTTCATCGCATGTGGAGATGCATCGCATTCCTGATCATCAAGTCTTAAAAAGATGGCTATCAAGGGGATGCTGAAAATTACTTTAAGGGATGAGCACACAGCAGTACTTAATAAAGCCGCTAGCACGGGGCTAGCAGGTATCTTAAATGAGCTGGTCACTTTTAGTAACACCTCATAGGTCAATAATTATTGGGTTCACAGCACGGTATATGGATGAGGTAGGATTTTGTGAATGGTGGAATTAGAAGTCATGAAATTATTGAAAATATGTTGTTAATAATACCTGGACAGTCTTATGGCAGAATAAGGTTTCCAGTAGGGTGAACTTACTTTTGTTGAAGCTTCTAGTGGCATCATTGCAGTTAATAATAACTGGTTTCATGCACTCAGTATCAAGCACCACTGACGACGATATGGTTTTTCTAAGGTTAATTTACTGATTAAAAAAAATAACATCAAGGAACTACATGCTTTCTTGCGGCTTAATCAGACACACCATAGAGGTAATTTGGGACTCTTTAGTGAATTAAATAAGGGAGGTCGGTGTACAGAATATCACGGTAATCTTTTGATGCTCTAGCTTTCTTTGTGTAATCCTTGAAGCCTCTTTTTCTATTAAAAATTGGTACTGAGCAAACAAGTACCAGCACCAGGTTTGGCCCTTGGGTAAAGCAGGTGTTAAGAGTGAGATCAATCTCAAGCCCTTCAGGAGCACCCACTGAAGTAACTAGTACCTATAGGGCAAAAACTTCCAGTGCACCAAGAAGGGTTGGGAGAAGGGTGCAGGTTAACATTTCAAGAGGGCACCTTCTGGCCATCATCCTTCCCTAGCCACAGACTTGTACAGCCAATGTTTAGCAGACTCCTACTAACATGAGACAGACTAGGTACAAATGTTGCTTCTCTATCGCAAGATGGCACATCAGACCTTTTCAGAATTCCCTCACCGCAAGCTCCTACATCTACTTAAAAATCTTTCCTTGCGTGGTGTCCTTTTCTTCCCACAATTTGCTGCAAGCAAAAGTATGCAGCTTATCACAGTCTAGCTGGTGCCACACAGGGATGGCTGAGCATGGCTCCAGCCATCGTGATGTGTACTCCACACGAGCTGTCGGACACTGTAGAATCATAGATGGAAATAGTGACCTGCTTGTGCCATACACCTGCACAAGATTTTGACAGAGACATTAGTTGTGGCAATGCTGCCGCAGTCGTAAGAAGGTACACCCACAGGAACACCACGGCAAAGCAAGGTGAGGTTCATGTTGAATATAATATTCCACTTGTAAACAATGGTAATATAAGTAGGTACTCTTGCATCCTTTATAGTGTCAGGCACCACATCATTTTGCCTAACTGTGGTCTCTGTTACCTATCATCTGAATAGTTTTCCAGGTTGGTCACTGTACAGAAAGAAAAAGTTCTTTGTGGGAGCACCACATTTTAAGCTCACAAGACTCCACTGAAGCACTTACAACATATGCAAACAGTGACATCTTAAATGTCAGCACTTTTTGCCCTAACAAAGGTAAACAGGTTGTTATCTTCAGGCTGTGATCTTACAGGAGCTTTAGCATATACCCTGTGGTCATCTTGAGTCAACGATGCCACATAGAATAAATAGGTTAACAAAGCTTATAACTCGGCAAGATGGTGCGTAGCTTCAGGGAGGTAATAAAGTGGAGAAGTGACGCTCACATAAGACACTGGACATGTGTTAACTTCCATCGGTCTCTTTTTGTGGCTTTGCCAGCAGATATGTAAGGAAACGGAAACATTCATCTAGTGTCAAGAAACATCACAAGATAATGCTCAAGAAACTTTTCTGGCTTTCTAAGTTTCAACGGATGTGTCACCAATACACACGTCACTTCTTTCCCAGCATGAAATGCTTCCAACGGTTCACATGCCATACTATCACAACCCCTGCCTGTAATCCTTATCTCATATTTAATCTCAACTGTGCTCAGACAATCATGCAACAATAAGCCAGATTTGTCTGTCTACTAAGTCTGTAAGTCCACTCCTAAAAAACCCCCCCTTCCACCCTCCCAGTGATCATAGGCCAGATTGGTCAATATATTAATCACATACCTACACAACTACATACTTGTCAAACGTGAATACTGTATGTGAACCATACAATTACTTTGCAAAAAAAGTAGGATAAGAAGAGCTTTTTATGAAGGCCTTGTTAAAATATTTTATGATCATGGCACAGAAGCCTTCTCTAAGAAACATGTAAAACCAACATGGCGCATTATACAAACCAGGAAAATTCCGACACAACAAATGTAATAAGGGTGTGCAGATATTCAATGATTTAACATAGCGAATAGAATATTGTAGTATTCGATTCAGAAGCCATGATTCGTAAAACTGAATATTTTTTTAATACATGCTTTACTAATGTTTCGAAATGTTAAGTGCACCAAAAATAACGGAAAGTTTGTGTAAAAGTGTGATTGCTTTTATCCCTGCTGGCAGATTATAAGCACAAAACATGAGAGCTTATGTAGTGTAGCTGGCTACTTTACTCTAGGAAACTCTATTTACTCTATTAAACTTGCTCGAATCATATTCCTGTAGAAATGTTATATATTCGCCAACAAGAATTACAGGATTAAGTGAAACCCTGATTGATTTTTGTGTTATTAGTTTTGATAAAAGTGATGTTATTTCTGGCATTTTCGCGAGTTATTTGAGTGACCACCTACCCATTTTCTGCATATTTCCTGTTACAAATAACAAAATACATCGAACTCGTACTATTCCTGTTCCTTATCGTAGCTTCGATGAAACATCTCTGTCTTCCTTTCTCTCGATGATCGAGCTTGTCGACTGGTCAATTGTTCTCAAGGAAGATAACCCAAGCATCTCATACGACAGATTTCTGCAAGAGGTCAAGCGTTGCTATGAGGAAGCTTTCCCTAAGCGTTGTGCAAAAAGACACAAAAAAAGTAGGAAACCATGGGTAACAAAAGAGTTGCATCAGAGAATTAAAGCACGAGATATCATGTACCATCAATTTATTAGTCTAAAAGATTTAGCGCTTCTTAACGAATACAAAAAAGTGAGAAACTAATTAAACTCTGATCTCAAGAAAGCTCGGGCTGAATACTATAAAAACAGATTCCTTGCTATTTCTCATGACCCCAAAAAAGTTTGGAACTCATTACGTTCTCTAATTGGACAAGTACAAAATAGCATCCCTAGTACTTTGGTGACTGATGGTGTCTCATACAGTAAAGAGGCTTTGTCAAATAAATTAAATTCATATTTTTTATCTTCAGGTACATATTCATCTTCCACCAAGCAATTAGACGTTGAAAGATACATAGCTTCCTCTTGTATGAATTCCCTGTTTCTTTCTCCATGTAGTGAATTGGAGATCTATTCTTTTCTTATGGGACAAAACAAAAATACTGCTGCCGGTAACGATGATATCAAAGCTATTGCAATAACCTTTGTTGCAAAGTCCCTTTCAGCACCTTTACAACATATTTGTAATAGAGCGCAAGTAACGGGTTTTTTCCCAGCCGCTATGAAAACAGCGAGGGTAACAGTCTTGCATAAAGGAGGCCCTATCAATGATTTTAATAATTACCGACCGATATCGGTGTTACCCTTATTCTCGAAGGTGTTAGAAAACGTAATAAAAACAAGGATAACGAAGTTTCTCGATGATCATGAATAACTTGTCAGTGAGCAATTCGGCTTTCGTGCAAAGAAATCTACAGAAATGGCATTACTTGGCATTAAAGAACAAATCGCTAAAAATATAGATAGCAAGGAGTTCACCTTGGGAATATTTTTAGACGTTCGAAAGGCATTCGATTCGATTAAGCACGATATTCTGTTAAAAAAAATACCATATTATGGCATTCGAGGTGTTGCCCTAGAGTTAGTACGTAGCTATCTAACAGACAGGTTACAGTATACATGTTTTCACGGGTATAATTCGCAGTTAAAACCAGTAAAACTAGGTGTGCCACAGGGTTCCATACTGGGCCCACTATTTTTTATTATTTACATAAATGATATCGTTCACGTGCCAGTGGCTTCCTCAACAGTCATGTATGCAGACAATACGAGCTTGTTCTTCTCTGGCAGTTGTTTAAAAGATCTAGAAAGGAAAGGGAACGAGTGCTTGGTCTCTCTCTCATACTGGCTAGATTCGAACCAACTACAATTGAACGTTAGTAAAACTAAATTTATTTTATTTAAGAGCAAAAACAAGTGTGAAGATTATAAAATTTCTCTCTGGTTTAAAAATAATGAAATTCAACGTGTCCCTTTGTTTAAATTTTTAGGTGTACTTTTCAATGAGCACCTGAGCTGGACACCGCAAATAAATAAAGTACACGCCAATATGTCTCAATCGATTTCTGTTTTAAACAAACTTAAGTCCCTAGTTCCAAACTGGTTAAAGCTCCAGCTATATTATTCTTTAGTTCATTCACATCTACATTATTGTCTCTTAATTTGGGGCACTACTTCAAAAACCAATCTAGACAGGCTGTTAGTTTTGCAAAAATAGGCTGTACGCTTCATAGAAAATCTGCTACCTAGGGAACACACTGCTCCATTTTTCGGCAAGCTTCAGATTCTAACTGTCTACCAATTATACAATCTTAAACTCACCTTATATATAGGTAATGAAATAAGAAACAGCGTTGACAGTTACATGGATCAATGCTACCCAAACGATACTCCCTATGATCTACGCTTTGACCGTTTTCGACTACCTTTATTCAGGACAACTTATGGGAAGCAAACCTTATTATATCAAATACCTCATCTACTCCACAACAATAGCTATGTCCGTGAACTTTTAGACCAATGTAATGCAAAAAAAAACACTGTGAAGAAAAAAGTTAAGATGTACTTCCTTACGTGTACCGTGCCCTCATCGTACTATCAATTATAGATATTTCTTTTGGTGTTCTTTGTACTTTTGTATATTTCTGTAGAAGACATTCATTTTCTTTTTTTATAATGTGTATTTCTGTATTATACTTAGTCTTCCGACTACAAATTATCATGGTATAAGTTATTTACGTATTTTTGTTCTTGCTATTGGTAAATTGTTGTTTACTTTAGCGTGACATCTTAAAATGTGTGTTTCGACAAGTCTCATACTTTTGAATTTGATTTATACTTTTTGTGAAATGTATCTTTTTCGTTTCCACTGCATCTCAGCAAATGTATAGGTGGAGGGACCCTAGTCAGGCAGAGGAAATCTGCCTTTAGTCCCTTCAACCTAGGCAATCTTTTTTGTTTTGTCTGAATAAACAATGAATGAATGAATGAATGAAAGTGATTTTATCAGCTATACAAGGATCACTTGCCCTTTTTTAAGAGTTCTGACAGTTTCAAAGGGCCTTACTATTTCCTACTGATGCTGTACTTCTGCTTTTAAAATTTCTAGGAGTCCTTAGTTGTAGCTTCGTGGGTCCGACAACTGGCTTTTAATGTACCTGTTTTTTTTATTGTGACAGAAATCATACCGACAACAGGGAAAATGCGATGAAACATTTTATGTCAAAATTTGTTACCAATGAAGTCTTATATGCATCACATGCTGAAACAGTGGCCGATAGCCAATGGGTGTATTAGCACCAGATTCTGCCATGACAGAGCAGATGCGAGAAACACCTGAGAGACACCATATGCATGCACCATGGTTAAATGAGGTTTTCAGTTTTCGTGAAGGAAGCTATCAATCAATCAATCAATCAATCAATCAATCAATCAATCAATCAATCAATCATTTTATTTTCCACTTCAGCAAGTAGAGGGCATGGGAAGAAAAAGCTCCTGTGAGCTTGACTAGGCTTCCCAGCCGGTTACAGTTCAGCAAGCAGTGACAGTATACAGAAACTGGCGTACGCAAGTAAAAGCACAAAAGAAGCATACATTATTCTTACACATAGACACCGAAAGAACACTCCACGTACATGCAATTCAGGGAAGAAAAAGAAAAAGAAAAACTACTACATAAAAAAAATAATAAAAAAAAAATTAAGCTCAAAACTGACATTTTAGTTATCTCACGAATAAAGCATGCAGCGCAGGCCTGCATGATGAAATATAAAAAACCATTTTGCGATAAAAGGTTTAACACAGAGGGCAAAGTTATTCTTAGCATCTGGGCCCCGTAGTTTGTGCGTGGTGTTCTTGTTTCAAACTTTTTCACGAACCGTAAGGGATACAAAGAAGAATATTCAGATAACTCTGCTAAATCGGCCAGCATTGAAATATTATTCTTTATTTCATATTTATAGCGAAGAACAAGGCGTAAGTTATAAGTTTTGAAAACCGTTGGGATATCGGCAGCTTGGAAAAGTTGTGCGGAAGGATGATCTCTGGCTAAGTTGTACACGATGCGTAAAGCCTTTTTCTGTAGAACATGGAGCCTTTTTAAGGCTGTATGCGTGCCATTGCCCCATACAAGTTGACAATAATTCACTTGTGACATAAACAAAGATTTGAAGAGCAACAATTTGATATTAGTTGGAAGAAAGTAACTATTGCGGTATAATAGACCAACAAAACGCGAGACAGCTAAACACACGTGATTGATGCATCTGAGTATCATTTTGGAATGCAACGTTTCCGTACGTGTAACACGTTTCCGTACGTGTTATTCTATACCTCACAAAGAGCTACTGCTTTGCATTGAAAAATGTATTGACACGTACGGAAACGTTGCATTCCAAAATGATACTCAGATGCATGTTGAAGCATTTCTAGAGCTGTTGTCATTGTATTTAAGGTCGACCTATGTGTTTTGGAACGGGGATGTGTTCCTGCAAAAGCAAGGAATAGGCATCGGTTCATCCATTGCGCCTATTCTGAGTGACTTGTTCCTCGCGAACATTGACAAAACCCTGCAAGAGCGTCTCACGAACGCACGGGTGGCTCGTGTGTTCAGGTTTGTAGACGATTATTTAGTCCTCGTGGAAAAAGATGGAGTCGATGCTGAGTCGCCGTTTAGTCGAGTTGAAATGGTTTTTAGAGAGTGTCTAGCGCCATTGGTCATCACTTGTGAAGAGCCAAGCAGAGGTTTCATTCGGTTTTTAGATTTAAAACTAAGCCTGTTCCAGAGGCACTGCTGTTGGCAATATGAACCGCGTGCATTGAAGCCCATTTTACCGTATGAATCTGCGCACTCAAAGGTAGTAAAAAGAACCATAGTCAAGTCCTGTTATAAAAACGCCTTGACAAAATCATGCCATCATAGTATTGCTGATAGTTTCCGGGAGCAAACGCGCAGGCTCACGGCAGCAGGCTTCCCGATTCATATCATGACTTCCGTGGCGCAATACTTAATGAAGGAATTTGGTACCAGGTCACAACAAATCTTGAGTGAGCGTTGCAGATTGAGCACGCGCGAAAAATTGGTGGTAATGCCCTACATTCACTCAATTGCGCATCGTGTAAAGAAAATCGCAGGAAGATCTGATGTCAGAGTGGTCTTTTCCGCACCGGAAAAATTGGTGAGCGTGTGTGGGTTGGTCAACCCGGGTGCTAAACAAAAACGAGGCTGTGAAAAACAACACAAGAAAAAGTTTGTTGACTGTGCTGAAGGAGTGGTTTACTCCCTTCCACTTTCGTGCGGCAGAAAGTATATAGGACAGACGGGACGCTGTCTAAATGAAAGGTTAAAGGAGCACGATTACAACGTGAGACGAGCAATCGCTGGACACCTTGGTATTCATTGTAGAGATTGCGGATGCCAACCAATGTTTGAAAATTGCTGCATCATAAAGAAAAATCGCCAAAAACTGACGCGCGAGGTAATTGAAGCAGCCGAAATCGCGCGCCTGGGTGACTTGTGCGTAAGCATGGCGTCAGTCGACCTATGCAAAAAAGAAATACATTTCCTCACATCATAACAAAAAATAGTGTGCATCATTCTTCCTTCTTGTACCCAATTAAAGTGTTTGTGACTAGGCGGTTTGGCGATGGTAGATGATCACCTTGTGCAATCTTGGTTGTTTCTTTCTTTTTTTATTTTTTTTATTATTTTTTTTCTTCGTTATCTTCTTTCCATGCCTCTTTCCTCGCTCATGGTTCTGTATTTATTCCGCCAGAAAACGGAATAAAATTCATTGTTGTCAGTTAGCGCTTTGTGGTGTGTGTTCCTTTTCTTGTGTCCCGTGATCAGTCGCGCCATTCAATCTAGTCATGCCTTACCAACACGCCCAGTCTTCAATCTTAGCAAGAATGGAATATAGATTTGACGAATAAAACACAAAACTGGTGCTGTGGTGTGAATGCATGTATATAAGTGTGTGTGTGCTTGTGTGTGTGTATATATATATACAGTTGAACCCCTTTATAAGGGACATGCACCGGGTAGCAATTTTTGTCTCTTATATGAGGTGTCTCTTATAAGCAGGGTACGTATGCATTTTCTTTTTCTTATCAAACCCTATTTCAATGTAAGCACACTGGTGACTCTTATACCCATTTGTCTCTTACATCAGTGTCACTTATAAAGGTGTTTGACTCTTTCTCTCTCTCTACGATAAACATGATGGAGGGGGAGAGGGTGACATTGTGATGAAGGAAGGATATAAAAACTGCAACGGTAAGGATTCCAGGGGAGTTTTTTTGTTATATTTTCATCGTATTACGTGCGATTGTTCTTCTGGATACTTGCAAGCAATATGGCACGATTGACTGTGGGTTCAAAAGTTAAGTGCTCGTACTTCGTGTCTATTTAGAATATCCTGTTTGGTACCTGTCCGTTAGAGCGGAATGTGCAGAAATAAGCCCAACGAATAAAAAAGCATTCAGTGGTCTAATAGCTAACTCTTCAATAATGGGAAATCTAGGTATTTGAAAGAGATCAGCCTTATTGCAGCCCAAAGTACTTTTATTGAGACGTCATGGGCAGTTATATAGCGTGCTGAAACAGCCCTCCATCAGCCCCTATGCACCACCGATTCAGCACATTTTCTGTCGCGTTTCGCAGCAGTCCTGGAGTAACTGAGTGGCACACATCTGCTATTTCAGACTTCAGTCTTTCGGGCGTCGCCGTCGCTTTGTTGTAGACATGGTCTTTAATGTATCCCCATAGAAATAAATATAGCGGAGTCAAATCTGGGGACCTTGCGGGCCAATGTGCAGGTCCAAAACGGCCGATGCATTTCCTATAGAAAGAAATCTAGCGGAGTCAAATCTGGGGACCTAGCGGGCTAATGTGCAGGTCCACAACGGCCGATCCATTTCTCAGGAAACCACGGCCGAGTACGGCCGCAGCTGGGAGCCCCGTCTTGCTGGAACCTTCCCAAGCTGCGCTAGAGGAAGGTTGCAGGTGAAGTCACTCGATGGGCCATTTAGTATTTCCCTGACGTAGCGTTCAGCGGCGAGTGTTCCGTCGAAAAAGACCGGGCCAATAACATTCCCATCGTAAATTCCGCACAAAACACTAAAAGACCACTGCACCTGGTGTTGTGACTGCAACAGCCAGTGATGATTTGTAGCGCTGCAGTAATGGCCGTTGTGAACGCTCACTAGGGCATTGCGCGAAAAGCGGGCTTCATCGGGCCAGATTATGTTGTTCAGGAAGCCGGGATTGTCTTCTGCCTCCATCAATATCCACTGGAGAAGTGGCGAAGGCGGGCTAGTTGGTACATAACTTAAGACTTGAAAAACGGCGCAAAAGCAGGACGAAGAAAAGTGACACAGGGACGGGGGGCTGACTGCCTAAGAATTCGAGTGACGGAACGCTTATACATCGATCACCCCTTTGGTGGATGACTAATACCGGTGTCACACGGGCGTTTGGAATGCCTTTGAACCGACGGCCTATTGATTCAACTGTCAAGCACGAGCTGCCACACGGGCGGTTTCGAAGGCCGTCGAGTCAATAGTCTATCGAGTCAACGGAGCACCCAACCCGCCCGTTGAAACTTCGATGGCTATTGAGCGACGGAAGCGGAAACAGCGCAAACGTGCACTCTCATTCACAGTGTGCCCAAACCCACGACTAGAAAAGGAAAAATTGCACAATTATGTTTTAAAAGTAGCATGCGTGGGCGTAATAACTTATTTAGTAAAGTATTTTCGCCATTTTGAATGTACGAACTGCTCATGCTCTCGACAACAGCAACGTGCTGGCTCGTCGTGCTCGTTATCATTATCGCCAGTCTGTCTCCGCCGCCATATTGCTCGCAGCTTTTTTCCCCTCTGTAGGTATTTGCTTTTCGCTTCTTTTTTCTTCATCTCCTCGTGTTCATTTTGCTTCCAAGTTTTTTATTTATTATTCGCATTTGTGCAGTGCCTTTTTTCTTTTGCGTGTGTGTGTGGTACATTAAATTCTAGGACTTGATTTTTTTTTTCGGTGGAGTTACTGTTTTTGAGTGTGCTTTGTGGGAAATGGCAAACGCGCCGCCGCCAGAAAGGAGAAAACCGCGCCAGCTCTGAAAACGGAAATAAAGACTTGCAGCGCCACACAATTTTTGCGAGAAACACCTGAACCACTCAACGGCCGTTGAAAACTACCGTGTAGCAGCGTGACAACTCTATCGATCAATAAGGATTCAATGGAGGCTAGTTGGTACGGCATCGTTCTTTTGCTGCGCTAAAATTGTGACAGGGGGGACGACACGAGAACACAGAATTGCGCACTTCTGTGTTCTCGTGTCGTCCCCCCTGTCACATTTTTAGCGCAGCAAAAGAACGACAACTCTATCGAGTCGATGGAGCTGCGGCGTTTCGACGCCCGTCGACTCGAGGGCCTTTCAAAAGTGCCCGTGTGACACAGGTATAAGGCCTCAAATATCTCCCGCGCGCGCCTTTGACGATAGCGTATTAGGATGGTGACGTCAGACAGACTGGGGGTGCACCCATGCCTGGCACAATGAGTGGCTAAATTACTACCGATACTAGTTCTTAATGAATAGCCATGTTCGCGAAGCGTATCATTGATGCACCGCCCAGTCTGTCCCACGTACACACTGCCGCACGAGCACGGAATCTCATACACAACGCATGTCGCGAACTCGATGAATGGCTTGGCGTGCCTCTTCGAACAGCTCGCTCTGCTTCCCTCCCTTTCGTTCACACGGCGGCACACGCCGCCCAGCTTGAAAGGTGCTGAAAACACGACACGAACACCGGCACTCATGTTAATACTCACGCCTACTTACACTCAAAGGCACTCCCTCTCATACTCACACCTACTCACACTCATAAGCACTCACGTTCATACTCACGCCTGCTCACAGTCATAGGCGCTCACTCACGTTCATACTCACCTGTACTCGTACTCATAGGCACTCACACCTGCTCACACTCATGGGCGCTCACTCACGCTCGTACTCACGCCTACTCACACTCATAGGAGCTCACCCACGTTCGTACTCACACCTCACACCCATTGCTACTCACTCGCGTTTATACTCACGCCTACTCACACTCATAGGCACTCACTCACGTTCATACTCACGCCTGCTCACACTCATAAGTACTCACTGACGTTCATCCTCACTTATACTCACACTCGTAGGCACTCACTCAGGTTAATACTGACGTCTACTCACACTCATAGGCACTATCTCTCATACTCACAGCTACTCACACTTACAGGCACTCACTTCCGTGCTCACACCTCACTCTCACGAGCCTGCTCACAGTCATAGGAACTCACTCTCATACTCACGTGTACTCAAACTCATAGGCACTCACGCTCGCACTCACGCCTATTCACACTCATAGGCGCTCACCCACGTTCGTACTCACACCTCACGCCCATTGCTACTCACTCGCGTTCATACTCACGTGTACTCATAAGCGTGCCCAGGGTTCCCCTTCAGGGGGGGGGCGAAGGTTCGTCGCAGCGCCCCCCCCTCCCTGTAATGTCAATGTATGGGGCTGACTTTGCGCCCCCCCCTGTCGCCCCCCCCTACAAAGTATAGGGCTGGCTTTACGCCCCCCCCCTTCTCGCCCCCCCCTGCCCCCCCCCCCCCCCGTGCGCACGCCTATGCGTGTACTCACACTCGTAGGCACTCACTCACGTTTGCGTTCAAGCGCGTCGTCCTGTCTCCTTCGTGCCTGTGTGTCGTGATGAGGTAAGCGAGCTTAGGAAAGCTATCATTCCAAAATAATGAATACCTAGCATTTTTTTTAAATGCGAAGCATTTCTTAGCGAACTTCGGCGAGTTTGAGCGTATCTGACTATCTATCTATCTAGCCGCCTACGACTTTGTGCTCTCCTGGCCGTATCGTTAATGGGATTTATACCAAATTTGGTATGGCATAACATGACCGTATGACGAACATAAATGGCTGGTCATATCATGAAAATCATGACTAAATTGTCATGAAAAGTATGATTTACATGCCACGCTCATGGGGCGTTCGCGGCCGTTTCGTTAGCTTGATATACACCAAATTTGGGATTGAGTGACGTGACTGTATGACGAACATAAATGGCAGATGGTAATATGGAAATAAGGACGTGCATGTCATGAACAACATGATTTGATTTACATGCCACGCTCATGGCGAGCTCGCGGCCGTTTCGTTAGTTTGAGATACACCAAATTTGGTATTGAGTGACATGACTGTATGAGGAACATAAATGACAAGTGGCAATATGGAAATCATGACATGTCATGAGCGACATGACTTGCATGCCACGCTCATGGCGCACTCGCGGCCGTTTCGTTAGCTTGAGATACACCAAATTTGGTATTGAGTGACATGACTGTATGAGGAACATAAATGACAAGTGGCAATATGGAAATCATGACATGTCATGAGCGACATGACTTGCATGCCACGCTCATGGCGCACTCGCGGCCGTTTCGTTAGCTTGAGATACACCAAATTTGGTATTGAGTGACATGACTGTATGACGAACATAAGTGACAAGTGGTAATATGGAAATCATGACTTGTCATGTGCGTCATGACTTGCATGCCACGCTCATGGCGTGCTCGCGGCCGTTTCGTTAGCTTGAGATACACCAAATTTGGTATTGAGTGACATGACTGTATGACGGAACATAAATGACAAGTGGCAATATGGAAATCATGACTTGTCATGAGGGACATGACTTGCATGCCACGCTCATGGCGTGCTCGCGGCCGTTTCGTTAGCTTTGAGATACACCAAATTTGGGTATTGAGTGACATGACTGTATGAGGAACATAAATGACAAGTGGCAATATGGAAATCATGACATGTCATGAGCGACATGACTTGCATGCCACGCTCATGGCGTGCTCGCGGCCGTTTCTTTAGCTTGATATACACCAAACTTGGTGAGTCACGTGACTGTATGACGAACATAAATGACAAGTGGTAATATGGAAATCATGACTTGTCATGTGCGTCATGACTTGCATGCCACGCTCATGGCGTGCTCGCGGCCGTTTCGTTAGCTTGAGATACACCAAATTTGGTATTGAGTGACATGACTGTATCACGAACATAAATGACAGGTCCTAACATGTAAAACATGACATGCAAATTATGTAAAGCGTGATTTGCTCCTTCCTGGCTGCTTCGCATTACATCGATTCCCACAGTGCGTGGGATCTGCCGGCTTTTTTTAAATGCGAAGCATTTCTTAGCGAACTTCGGCGACTTTGAGCGTATCTATCTATCTATCTATCTATCTATCTATCTATCTATCTATCTATCTATCTATCTATCTATCTATCTATCTATCTATCTATCTATCTATCTATCTATCTATCTATCCGCCTATGACTTTGTGCTCTCCTGGCCGTATCGTTAATGGGATTTATACCAAAATTAGTATGGCGTTACATGACTGTATGATGAACACGAATGACTGGTCATATCATGAAAATCATGACTAACTTGTCATGAAAAGTATGATTTAGACGCCATGGCCGTACTGCTCCGGAGGCCGTTTTCTTAACTTGATATATCCGAAATTTCGTGCGATGATACATTTCTGCATGACCAACATAAATGACAGGTGGTAATATGAAAATCATGACCAGCATGTCATGTACAACATGATTTACATGCCACGCTCATGGTGCGCTCACGGGCCGTTTCGCTAGCTTGATACACCGAATTTGGTATTGCGTGACGTGACTGTATGACGAACATAAATGGTAAGTGGTAATATGGAAATCATGCCATGTCATGTGCAACATGACTTGCATGCCACGCTCATGGAGCGCTCACGGCCGTTGCGCTAGCTTGATATAGACGATTTTCCGAAGCGGCGCACGGGCGCTGCCATATTTGATCACGTGACAGTAACTGGCCTCCCCCAGCCAGTTGCTCCAGCCAATGCATTGGGTACATTGGGCCAGCGAAGCGGCCGTGGCCGTAAGCGCCAGTAGCTGGGGCTAGAAGCCAACATGGCAGCACCCATGCAGACGCGACCGCCCGCTTCGATCCGAAATCGCGCTTGCTACTCGCCCACTGTCTTCACAGCAATAAATAAATGGTGAAATCGGATATCGCTTCGTGTCATCTCACGCTAGGGACCAAGCATCAGGTATGTTCTGTCTTTATTATTGAGATTAGCTATGTTTTTTTTAGCCATGCCTGCTAAGCCTTGTCTCCGAGAATTTGAGAATGAATCTTGGAAATATTGCAAAGTGCCGACGAATACATTGCTCTCGAACCTTCAGGACGGAAATATAAAGTAAATAAATGCGTAGGTTGCGAACTTACGGGTCACACAGCGCAGGACGACGACGAAGTGATATGTTCGATGCGGAAGGAAACTGCGTCCACAGGTGTCGCCATGTTGACCTTTCCGGCGCTGTCGTCTGCTCGCTATCACTCGCGTGTGCGCAGACGGACGCCGAGCAGACGACGCGACGCGGATGGAGACACATTGAGCAGCGCTGCCAAAGGCCACGGCATGGAAACGCGCGTGGTAGGAGACGGCCATGGTGTGGTGGTAGCGCCATCTAGTTTTGATTAAACAAACCAGCTGCGGAAAATTGTCTATACACCAGAGTTGGTATTGCGGGACGTGACTGTATAGCGCACATACGTGGCAGGTGGTAACACGAAAATCTTGGCATGCATGTCATCAATGTCATTTACATGCCACGCTCATGGTGCACTTGCGTGCAGATCGCTAGCGTGATATACACCAAAATCGGTATTGCGCGACGTGACTATACGACGAACATAAATGAGAGGTCCTAACATGTAAATCATGACAAGCATATTATGTACAGCATGATTTGCTGCTTTCTGGCTGCTTAGCATTACATCGATTCCCACAGTGCGTGGCATGTACTGGATTTTTATAATTAGATCCATTCTAAATAGTTTGTAGTGCAGGATAAGGCCAGTAACGTATTTTTATGACGCTTCTGTAAAGATGACGCCAGTCTAAAAGCGAATTTTTTTTTCTGCTGGAAAATACTCCGGGATGAGTAATGTACATTATGTTGATCCTGGCAAAATCTCAGCCTGGAAATAAACATGTAAGCAGCTATTGGTAAAGCAATTATGAAATGACACACCTACCTTACGGGCTCCTTTTATCCAAAAGTGCAAACTGAGAAAAATGAGTTCAAAGATTTCACATCATGCTATTTATTTCGATGGTCAAACAAAATAATTTAATTGACCTCCTGCATAGGTTCGGCCTTCCTCTTCAACACGACGCTGTTCTGTGACAATTGCATCCAATTGTCTTCAATATTTCGCAGCTTTCGAGATGTGAATATTGCTCACAACACGTGTTGGTCACAGAAAAAAAAAAAAAACGTTATATCTGAATGAACTCGCAGGAGAAAGAGTAGATCAGCTGAGTAGCACACTAACACAGCAGGAGTAACTCAGAATTGGAGCGAAAGCAGGTGCATTGGTGAACTGTCGATAATGGGATGGTGTATAGAGATTTCACACCAGATGTCTCACGTCATTAGTTCCCGCCCATTCGAGTTTCGGTTCCCATTTTCCAGCGACTCTGCAGTCTCCGAGGCTAGAAATATGCCTTCATAAATTATTTGTTTGTCCTCTAGTTCAGTCTCCACAGAAAGTGTTCCGTGGCTAAAAGGCGCGAAAAGGTACACATCTTGACACGGGCATTCACTTCGCGTTCGGCGTCTTGACCGCGTAGGAGCCGCGCTTTGAAAAGAGGTTTCAGATACTGCTTCCATAATTGCTAGCGAACACGCACAAAGGACGACATAGAAAGAAACAGAACAAGCGCTAGACTGAGAAAAAACGCATGTCCTGTTTCTTTCTATGTCGTCCTTTGTGCGTGTTGACTACCAATTATGGAAGCAGTCAATCAACACCAACTAGCCCAGCTCAATGCTTTAACGAGTTTCAGATACGCTTTCACCAGCAAATGCAGTCCACCATATCATGAAAGAAATAGTTTTATTCTCTTCTGCTGCGGAGATAACAACCAAACTTAGTGAGCATCTTTAGTGAACGAGCCATACAAACCAACTAAAACTTTAAAATGAATATTTTTCGAAAATCGCTATTTTATCCCCGCATCTCCCCATAAATACTTTCTCTACGAACGTACATTTCAAGGAACAAGAAGGTGGAAACCTCGTCTTGTAATAAGCACACACTGTGCGCCAATGAAAGGACATCTGAGAAATCGCTTCAGGATTTTTAAGGGCCGTACGCGCCGCACTGTAAGCGCCGTACTATATCTGCGCCTGAAATTAGTCTTTAATAAACAAAAGCCATCAGCTTGATTAGTAGGTATGTCGGGGTGGTCTGCACGCTTACTGATTTTTTTTCCACGTATGCGCGAGTGGACGCACGCTGCACATTGAATATCGATGCAAATGTTATTAGGGCTTACGCGAAACTCCATGTCAAAGCGACATATTGTGCCTTGAGCAGTGCAGACTGCAATCAGCAAACAATCGCCCTTGATAAATGATTGCATCACTCATATTAGGGGATCGTGTACAAAGATGCGCATAACGGTCTGAACTCGTTGATAGACAGTTGGGCGTCCGCAAACAGGCGCACGCAGAGATCGTCTCTGGGCGCACGTTGTCCGCAGCTCCATGATTATATGCCGCCCTCCAAGCGTCACCTCGAACACGAAGCCTCCGCGTATAGTACAGCTCGACCGGAACCGACGATACGCACATTAGAGGGCTTCAGCGAGTTAGGGAAATACGGTATGACACTATGGTAGCGCTTCTCCTCTCCAGCTCGTGCTTAAACTGCGTCTTGGAATCGACTTGAGCGCAGAAACACAAGAAGAGAAGGCGTTAGGAAAAAAATTAGCGCGAAATGACACAAGGACGAGAAGGGAGGACACAACACGTGTCCTCCCTTCTGGTCCTTGTGTCATTTCGCGCTAAATTAATGTCTTACCAACAAGGCCGAATTTCTCCCCTTGTGAAGAGAAGGCGACTACACGAGTGCTTGTGTAGTCGTCTTCTCATGTCTCGTCCTTTTGCGCTCAAATCTATTGCAGAACGAACCAACGCGCCCATTTTATTAAAGTGCCTCCCCCGATCGACAGGTGCATCGTAAACAATGCGTAGGCTGACAGGCAACGATAACGCGTGACACCCCACAGCAATTTTGAAAAGGCCTTTGTGGTGCGGGTACTGGAATTAGAGAAAGCACAACGGCCGAGAGACGAGGAACAGTCCCGTACCGTATTCGCGTTCCGTATTGCCATAACTTGCTAAAACTCTTTCTCGAACGCTATACTACCAAACAAGCAGCGTACTCCGAGAGACGGGAGAGGAAGTGCCGTCGCCGCAGTAATCGACGCGCCGAGACAGGCGCCGACGCGACGGTAAGCTGCCGCACCAGGGCACACACCGTACACGAACGGCGCAGAATCAGAACGCCAGCCGCATGATGTTTGACGTATCCGGCAGCGTCTTGGACACGCTAGCCGATCGAAATGCGCTGCACGAATGACAGTTATCTCTCGAAGTCAAATCTCATTTTTATTTTATTTTGTATTTATTTATTTACATATACTGCCATCTTGCACAGCAAGATATAGCAGGAGTGAGTACAAACACACAATAAAAATACAGTATGAAAAAAAAAGAGTATATACATTGAATAAACAGAACCAGAACAGGAAAGTATACACAGCTGATCAGTGAACAAAGTTTGGCAATTGCTCCATAAATTCATCATTTGACAACTCGCGCAGGGAGCCCGGAAGACCATTCCAAATATCAATAGTGTGAGGAAAAAAAAGCCCCCACCTCCCCGAAGGGGAATCGTGAGGAAATGCGAATGCATTTCGCGCGCGCTTCACTCCATTTATATATGGTGGTTGTAGTTTGAAGAAGGAAAAGGCGCCTAATTTCTGCAGCCCGGTCGGGAGCACGGCGCAGCGCCTTTTTTTTTTGCTTTTTCTTCTTTTTTTTTTAATTTTTTTTATTTATTTTTTAAATTTTTTTTTTCATATATAGCTCCGCCGAGCTCCGCCGCAGACCGCTTTTAGTTAACGCGCACGCTGCGAATTTTTATTGTTCAACAACGCACAGGAGAAATCTCCCACCGGCACCACCTTGGAGGTCAAGATTCATTGCCATATATACGGGGTGGCCAGTGAACGGTTGTGCAGCGCGAGCAGTCGGTTTTTTCAACCAAGAAACTCGCTAGCAGACGCTGCCTGTGTCGGCGTCGCCAGGCGAGAGAGGGAGAGGGGGGGAGCGTAGGAGAGGAGAGAGAGGTGGGGTGCGCATGCGCAGTGGGAGTGTGGACGCTGCGGGCAGAGATGCCTAGAGAAGAGAGGGGGGAGCGTAGGAGAGAAGAAGAGAAGAGAGTGTGGACGGCGCGGGCAGGGATGCCTAGAGGAGAGAGGGGGGAGCGTAGCAGGGGAGAGAGGAGGGGAGGCGCATGCGCAGTGAGGGTGTGGTTGCCGCGGGGAGGGATGCCTAGGGGAGAGAGAGGGAGAGAGGAGGTTTTTTATCTTTATTTTTTTTTAAAGGGTTTGCGCATGCGCAGTAAGGGCGGTCACGCCGTACACCACCACCACCGGATTAAGCTTCGCCATAAGATGCTTCACATCTAACACCTGCCGGCGCGCACACCTCCTCAACCTATCCTCCTCCTCCTCCTCCGCGGACAACGCCAACGCCGCACAACGCCAACGCCGGATGCCTGACATAGCCCGACTATGAAATGCATTCGCATTTAAAAAGGAAAACTTAAAGCAATCAATGGATGACTTCAAAGGAGCTATGTTAAGGGGATGACTTCTCCTGGTGATTCGAGAAGAAGGGTTAGTAAAGGCAATGGGGGGCATCATCGATAGATGTTTCCCCATGAGCAATTTTATGCAGCAGGACTAGATGGTCTCAAGTGCGTCTGAGAGCCAAATGTTTTAGCTGTAAATCGTTAGCATATAGTGTTGGTGAAAAATGGCGATCATAACGGTTACATATGAATCTGATGGCTTTTTTCTGAATAGAATCGAGCATGTTTATATCTTTGGCATGATGCGGTGCCCACACAACAGACGCGTACTCTAGAAGAGGCCTTATTAGTGATCTGTATGCCACTAATTTACATTCCCTAGTTGCATCTCTGAGGTTTCTCTTTAAATAACCCAGCTTTCTTAACGCCTTATTTGTTATATTCTGAATGTGAGCATGCTATTTCAGATTAGGGGTGAAAGTAACACCGAGGTATTTAAACGTGTCTACACTTGCAAGCTTGTGGTCATGACTAAAATATGTAAACATTAACGGTTGCTTTTTATTTGAGAAAGTCTTTGAAACTGTTTTCTTGAAGTTGAGGGACATCTGCCATGTCTTGCTCTATTCACAAAAACGGTCAAAAACTTTATTTAACTGCAGCTGATCTTCAGTGCTAGCCACAACAGAATATAGGACGCAGTCTTCGGCATAAAGTCTTGTCCTAATTTAACAGCAGTCCCAGCGATTACTTTAACGACGTCCTTTATGTAGATGATGAAGAGTAATGGACCCAGTACAGACCCTTGTGGTATACCGGATGTAACACTGACCTGAGATGAGTGAACATGATTAAATGCAACAAATTGTGTTCTTGAGCTCAAATAGTCCTGTATCCAGTCTGTAAGTTTAGGGTCGTGAATTAATTCCTTGAGTTTAATGAGAAGCTTATTATGACATACTGTGTCGAAGGCTTTACTGTAGTCAATGAAAATGGCGTCAAGCTGTCCTCTAACATTAAGTGTGGATGCAATATCGTGGGAGAATTCTAGCAATTGTGTTACCGTCGAAAAGTCAGAACGGAAGCCATGTTGAGCATGCGAGAGAATATTGTGTTCAGACAAGTACTCGATGATATATTTATGGATGATGTGTTTCAGCAGTTTACAGGGTGTTGATATTAACGAAATTGGCCTATAGTTGCACACCACCTGTTTATTGTCATCCTTATGTATAGGAACGACCTTGGCGCACTTCCAGGGTTATGGAACAGTAGATGATTCAACAGACTTTGAAAAAATGACTGATAAATACCGAGAGGTTCATTCAGAATAACGTTTCAAAAACATATTAGGTATACCATCTGGCCCTATACTTTTCGTTGTATCAATTTTGAGTATAAGGTTACATACGCCCGCAGTAGTGATTAGCATGCTTGGGAAAGGTGGTGGTGAAGAATTAGTGAAAAATGTGGGGCTGCACCCATAATCACAAGTAAAGACTGATTTAAAATAGTCATTAAATGCTTCAGAAATGCTAAGATTATCAGAGCATGGTTTATCTGAAATAATAAATGAAGAAGGACAGCTCTGACTTGGGGCACTGATGGCTTTCCAAAACTTTGATGGCTTGTCTTTCATGAACGACGACAAAGTATTATTAAAATAGAAACTTTTTGCACTCGACATAGAAAATTTTAAACTACTTTTGAGTGTAGTTAACATGAAGGATTTTATTGGATTGGCAGCATTCGGCTGTTTGCGAAGACGCCTGATACAACGAATCAAGTGTATAATATCACGAGTGTACCATGTATGCTTGGGATTGCGCTTTATACACTTAGTTGAAATGTAATCGGTAATACATTGATTAACAATTGTATTAAGGTGGTTCACTAATACATCGACATGGTAATGGTTGGCATTGCTTAAAAATTCATCAAAAGAGGATGCAAGTACCTCGATTATGGAGTTATCATCAGCATGCTCGAAGTTCACGACTGTCTGGTGTAAAGGAAGATTAGGTACAGTCGCTAAGTTAAAAATTGGCCGCGTATCTGCGTGCTTCGCTGCAAATGTCGTCGAAAGACGATAGTCTTGTGCCGACTGCACTGCATGAGCGGCATGAGTACCACAATTTAATAGCTGGGCTAGCCGCTGGGCTCGTTTTTCGGACGTTTTCCGGGCGCGCTTAGACGGACGCCGGCGTTTCTCCGCTGAAATTTGGTCGTCGGTCTCTTCTCTGCGTTCTCTGATCATGTCTTGTAGAGTGGGTCGTATTTCATCAAGCGGCCATATATGTTTTGCCTTGCCTGAGACAGCGCTCTTCTACGATGAATCAGCCGCATCTGGCTGGCATTGATAAAACAGAAGAGGACGCCATCTACAGCGCTACCGGGGAACATCGGCTTGTGTTGATGTTCCCCGGTAGCGCTGTAGATGGCGCTACCGTGTAGACCACAGCCAGCCACAGCGTCGAAGTTAAATCACTGGGCGGAGACTTGTTTTGTACACAGCAGCGCCGCGTAATAAACACTAGGATCTTTATAATTACGTATCTATAGATTTTGTTTTAAAGGAACACTGTGAATAGTACTAAGGTATTGATGTTGTGCCTCAGGTATGCGTAATATTTGATTTTTAATTGCCCACGCTCACCCGTATGAACACTTGCTTCTTGGTCAAGATTGGAGGTCGTAAGGCAGGTGGTTAAAGTTTGGCCAGCTAGCTGAATCGAGAGACGTGCCGACAAACAGACAAACAGACAGACAGATAGACAGACAGACAGACAGACAGACCAAAATTTTTCCGTTTAGGTATCCCAAGAAAGACTATCGTCTTTAAAATTGGGGGGACCCTTAAGCTTCGCCTTTAAGAGTTGAACGCGATAGCGATATCCCGTCCCTACTGCGTACTTCAATCACTTAGTGCATACTATGTAATGGGTAGTATGGTTTAAACCAGGAGAAATGATGCGCGGCCAATGTGGGAAATGTTTTCGAACTTGCTATGCACCCACTACGTGGTGTTAAGGGAATACGCGCAGTAAGGTGTGTGCCGTTTGTAATGGGTGGCTGGCTTTAAACTATGGAATCGTTATGATAGTCACATATTCTGACGCCCGATGGCAATTTACGCTTGTACCACGCAATATTCCTGGGATATTACATGTTATATTGCGACGCCTATATAAAGGACGCTTGCGTTTGCGAAGCATGGAAGTTATTTTCACTGCATTTCCAAGCAGAGGAAGTTATTTTCACCGTATATCCAAGCCGAGGCATGGCTGTCTGGTAGAACACCTGCTTGCCACGCAGATGACCCGGGTTCGATCCTCACTCGGACCCGAAAATTTTTATTATTTATTTTATTTGCATCTTTCTCGATTTTTCGGTCACGGACAAGATGATGATTTTTCCCTCACAACCAACGACGCCGACGCCGACGCCGGAATTTCTGCGAAACGAGCTCTTTAACGCTGTCGCGTTAAAATCAACTACAACACCCTTGTGGTCCGACAGGCCTTCGACAATCTCACAATGATAACCATATTCTTTAACCTGCTCATTAACGAAAACAAGGTCAAGAATTGCATTTTCGCGGGTTACAGAAGAGACAATTTGCGTTAGGTCAAAAGAAATGGCTAAATCAATCAAGCAGTCACAGGTGGCCTTGTGTTGGCCATGTGCTGATAGCGTCTTCCAGTCTATGGCGGGGGCATTGAAGTCTCCAGTGATTAACATTTTGCAACTGTTTAATTTTTGTCTGGCTATATAATCCATGAGATCAAAAAACACATCAAAACCCGCATCAAGTGGACGGTGGACAGCTCTAATAGCCAGCGTGAGACCAAAAATCCTAATTTTACACCAAATAGATTCACAGTTGGTGACATCGGGAAGTAGAGTAAATTCAATCTCCTGTTTCACAAAGAGCGCAACTCCGCCTCCACGACGGTCACATCTATCTTTTCTCAGAACGCTGTAACCTGGTGGCAAAATTTCCGAGTCTAAGATATTCTCATTAAGCCAAGTTTCTGTTACGCATATTGCAGAAGGATGATAGCATGCAACGAAGCGATGAAAGTCTTGAATCTTGTTAAGAATGCTGCGGGCATTAATATTTGCTAACGAAAAGTTATCAGAGCGGAGTCAAGTTCTATGAGGCTGAGAAGATTGTTTCTTAGCTTTAACGATATAGTCGCCCGCTTCGCTTAACACATAACGGACATTGTCCATCAGCAGGGAATCATATTGCAGACGAGAAGTGGTGGCATTTTTTCTTTGGTTTGCGGAAAGTTTCCAAAGGGCGCTGCGTACCTTTCTAACGCGCTCTGAGAAGTCCTCATTTACATTTATTTCTGTTCTTTTTAGCTTTCGGGCATTCTTTAAAACGGTAAGTTTAGATCTCTAGTCCAAAAATTTAAATATAGCAGGGCGCGGCTTTCCCCCCTCTCGCATTCCAAGCCTGTGCCATCGTTCGATGTCGGTACATTCAAGATCAAGTTTATCAGACATTAGGCTCGTGAATGAAGCAAGCAGCTGCTCAGGGGACTCAGAATTGGGTTCGGGCAGTCCGTAGCACCTCCGATTGCTAGTTCTGCTTCCTGTTTTCTTACAAACTGAAATACCTGTTACTGAATATAAGACGATATCACAATAAACCTTTTATTTTTTGCGGCCTCATATCGCTTGTCTAGTCGACTGCCACTAGATAACAACGTCAGCATCATTGGGGCTTCTCACTTCCTCAGCGCGACCACTCACTGTGTTAGTCTGTGTCGCCGTGTTTCTCTGTGTGGCATACCTACTCACGCTCATGAGTACTCTCTCACGTTCATATTCACGACTACACACACTCATGAGTGGTCACTCACGTTATACTCACGCCTAGTCACCCTCATGAGTGCTCACTCACGTCCACTCACACTCATGAGCGCTCACTCACTCTCACACTCACGTCCAATCACACTCATAAGTACTCACTCATACACTCACCACGTTCAAATGAGTGTGAGTGCGCTCATGAGTGAGTGTGCCGAGCTATGCGTCGCGCACGATTGCGTGGCGATGGGCTGCCATGAAAGCAAGAATGTCTGTTCTGAGAGACTCATTCACACCCTTGTGCGCTGAAGCGGCTTTCAGAACGTGCCTCTCTCCTTGGGCGTTTCGTAATTTCGCACCAACGTCGAACTATTTACCCGAATTCTAGGGTGCCAGCTGCGGAATATCTTGCCGCTTCTCTCCTGTTTCCCGTTTGCTCGGCCGAGGGCGACAATCATATTCGCACGTTCGTCATTAGTAAGACGCATCGTTCCAGACCCTGATTTTCCGTTGTCGAAGCTTGCCCAAAAAATAAATGCGTACCACATATTACCATCGTCTTCACAATGTGATCCTCTCCCCCCTCCATCATGTTTATCGTTGGCCCGAAAAGAAGGGGAAAAAAATGTCGGCTCTGCGTCGGATGCTGCCGCCGATCTCGTATCGCATTCGCACGTTGAGGCTTTTTTCAGTCGAAGTTTCTTTTTATTGCGATAGCAATTATATGGACAGTCTCGACGAGTTTTGCCGTCGCCGTTGCCGTCGCCGTCATGTCGCGCATGAAGTCCAAATTGATAACAGCCCCCTGCGCATCGTACGTTCCACCAGCGGGTAATAGCGGGCGAGCGGGAGCGTTCATGGCTGAAGCGGAGATCACAGAGCCGGCCCGTCTCCGTCGCTCCGAGGCGCATGCGATAAGATCCCCCCCAACTGTTCCACCGGCCCCGCCCGTCGTTCGTGAGCGTGAAAAGACGCGAGGGGGGGGGGGGGGTCCCTCGAGCGACTTTCGATTTTACGAGCGCGGTCGTCGCGGGCGCGCGCGTAATCTCCCCTTCTCGGCGGCCGACAGCGGGGGGCCGGTATACCCTTCTACGTGCTGCGCTCTCAACGCGTAGAGAATGTGGTGAGCAGAGTGTCCCTGGAGCGGCCGTATTCTCTTAAACGAGCGTTTTCTAGAGTTGCGTGAGATCGGATCCAAAAGAGTTAGCTGCCAGCCTCACTTAATATAATATTACAGTTTGTTGCTATCGCATTCATTGCTTCACCCTTGCGGTGAAACTGTGACTTTTTTCGTCATCTTTTTTTTAACGGTACCATCGCTTAACGTCCATCGTAGTCACCGATAGCCTGTTCAAGCGACTTTCGTGCGTGAGCAGCCTTTGATAATTCGTTCAACTTACATTTGAGGGCACTAAAAGCGCCGTGCGTTAGGCGGCAAACACGTGCTATTTTTTAGGGGTGAAGCTCCTTAGGCTGTGCGTCTGTCCCTCCTCTGCAGTAGTAGTAGTAGTAGTAGGTAGGCAGGTAGGTAGGTAGGTAGGTAGGTAGGTAGGTAGCCCCGTATAGGGGAATGTACCCACTACACGTGATAACGATGAAGTATAAGCGCATTCCAGTATAGTGGAATGTACACTACACGTGATAAAGATGACGATGACGCCTGATGACCATGAAGAATAAGTGCGTTCCAGTATAGTGGAATGTAGCCACTACACGTGATAACGATGACGCTGATGACCATGAATAAGTGCGTTCCAGACCACACATTCTCTTTCTGCCATGGATGAAAACGATCGAGCTTCGCCCACTCATCATCATTCACTTCGTGGATATGGCGTGATTTTTTCGAATTTGGCGTGCTTTAGACAAACGCTGGAAAAAAAATTAAGTAGTGCAGTTATCTTACCATAGATTGAAAATTTTGATATCTCTGTGTAAGCGCTACAAGTTTTGTATGGAAGATTTTTCTCTGGAGTCACTGTTTAAAAAGTTCATTAAGCAACTTTGGTTAACTGAAAAGCTTGGCGGACTGGAAAAAAATTTCTGACGTGCTTTATATTGCTCAGAACAATACTGCGCTAATTGGAGTAGCGTATAATTTTTTAGAATTTGGTGATTTTTAGCTGAAACACCCATCCAAGCTTCACATCATCATGCTTATGGTTAACATGTACAGCCGCCTAACTAGCGCGCTCGAGTGGCGACCTTTGTGTGCGTGATCACCAGACGACAGAGCTGAGTTGCAAACAGGGTAATGACATGCCCACAAAGCTCGCCCAGTTGTGCCCATCGTTTGCTCCTTCGTAATCAGCGCCCTTCAGACGAAAGCGCGTTTTGCTTATCTCGTGACTCTGGGCGTGTATCATTAAACGCGCTGTATTGCTGCATCTTCGGAACATAAAATACAACCCTACTGTCTGTTCATCGAAATGGGTACCGCCCTTAAGAAGGAACAGCCTAGCAAACGACGGGCCCAGCGCTGCACGCGCTACCCTCGCCCTGTTTTCAACTCGGCTCCGTCGCATGGCGCTCAGAAAAGTCGCCCCTATACATTTTAGGGGGCTGTACTTCATAAATTATTGTATTGCGATAGCAATTATATGGACACTCTCGGCTGGTTTTCGCCGTCGGTCGCCGCCATTGCCGCCGCCGTCATCCCCCCGTATATGTATCTATATGTTTATAAAAGCCACAAAGAAAAATAATTCAGAAAAATGCTTCCGACGGGCGGCATCGAACGAGGGACCTCTCACTCTGCAGCGCGCGGCGCTGACCACTGAGCCATGAAAGCTCACGTCCTTTAACGTTCAAACAGCGAGCTATTTATATACAGCGAGTTTTCAGCGTGTTTTCAGCATTACCAGCGAGATGGCGCAAAGGCCGCGCTAGGCGGAACTTAGCTCGGTGCCCGCCCCGCTCGTCGCGATGCCCGCGCACATGCACTCATCTCCCTCACGCTCTCTCGCGCATTTCGCTCCGTGGGGAGTAGACGCCCTTGCGTGCTCTTATCTCTCGGGGGGAGGGGGGGGGGAGAATTGGGCGTTCGCCGGAACGATTGCGTTGTAGTCACCGAGCGCACGAAGGTCACTTCGCTCGCGGCAGTCCCCCCCCGTTTGCGAAAAGAACACGCTTTCCAAACACAGCGAAGTAACAACTGTGACACTTGTTAGTTCGCGCTCGTCTGTGCCTGCGAATACGTTTCGTGCGTCGTTTTTGTTTGAGCAGCGCGTTACGCACTGGCTCCCTGCCCTATTAATCCCTGCCCTGATTAATAGGGCAGGGAGCCAGTGCGTCAGTGCCCCATCACTAGATTTGAGCGAGAACGAACTGGCATTTTTGAAAGATAGCCTTTCTTGATGTTAGGTTTAGATTGTGCGCTGCCGTTTTTTTTTTTTTGCTCTAAATATGGGTTGACACGTGCTATGTGCACCGGCGTGTTTTTTACAATTCGGTCAGTGGTTTCCGGCGCATGCCTAGACACTGGTTTAGTGGCTCAGGATGATTTGCTTGTGTTGATAGTGTGTATCTTTGTAGCGAGATTACCCTGTTTGACAACCTTTATAAATCGGCGTGGTTTCGGAGAATAAACAGTTGGAAGTTGGCGCCCATGTCTGTCCGTTTCTTCACTTTGTCCCCGTATTCTTTGCGCCATTAATGTTTTTTCCTGAAGTTCTTCATTCTTTTTTCTCGTTCCACATCACGAGTGGGTAGAAAAAGCGGCCCCTTTTTCGTGTGCATCTCAAGGGCAGTTTTCAAATTGAAAGAAAATGTATCTATAGGAGCGTTGCGTGACAGAAAACACGCCCAAGCTCCTCCGAGATCTGCATACCGCCAGCAGTAAATGGGGTCTATAAATAGCTTGCCGTTATTATGCCGGTGCATACCTGGTGCGTGGCTGAATTTTTATTTATTTTATTTATCAAATACCCACAGCGCCTTCATAGGCATTACAGTGGGGGGGGGGGGGGGGGGGGATACATGAAGTACATAATACAAAGCAGGGGTTACATGTAGAAAACATGGAAGCATGATCATAACTCTATTAGTACATCACAACATGGTTATGCCTATACAATAACATCACGTAGCACCTGGACAAACGCTGCATTTGTACTTATGCAACAATGTGTGCTGGTAACCGATTCCAGGCTGTAATTGTATTGGGGAAAAAGGACTTGCTGTACATGGCACTTTTACAGGATATTTCTTTTACTTTTAAATCGTGGTCCACTCTCTTAGACACGTAGTCTAACGCAGCGCGCTGCGGAGTGAGGGGTCAAAATATAAGACGGTGGCGCAAAATGGGACAAGGACGAAACAGGAAGAAGAGACGTATACAAGCGCACTTGCGCTTAGTGCGCATAGTGCGCTTGTATACGTCTCTTCTTCCTGTTTCGTCCTTGTCCCATTTTGCACTACCGTCTTATATTTTGACAATGCACCAACTAGCCCAGCAACAAATTTTATTGGAGTGAGGGGTCGCTGGTTTGAATCCCCGGTCGGGTGCCTTGAAATTTTTTTTCTTCTGATTTATTTTTCTTTGTGCCTTTTTTATACATACATATACATATTCGGGGCATGACGGCGATGGCAAAAATCAGTGTCCAGATAATTGAATAAAAAATATCCAAAATGCTTTTTGAAGGATCTGCGCGATAATCCGTCGCAGATTTTGTCACAAGACGTGCGTAGCTTAACTGAGGCGCTCATTATGCAGGTGAGCGCCTTGTCGTGGCACCCTTGGGTGCCACTGCTGGCGCTAGGATGGGACAGCGGCGAGGTGTGCGTGTGGGACGAGCGGCGGGCGTCGCTGCACGAGCCGCAGACTCAGCACAAGCGCGCTGTGGCCAGGCTCTTGTGGAACGGCGCCGGCACGCGACTGGTGTCTATCGACGCCGTGGGCACCTGCATCGGCTGGAAAGCGGCCAGGGCGGCCCACGGAGGGGTCTCCTTTGGCACGGCATTCTACCACGAGCTCAGGGACTCACTTGTCGCCCTAGCCTTCAGGGACCAACGGCGAAAACGCAACCGGTACGTGTAGCGATGCTGTCCTGAAGCGTGGATTGTGTTGTTACTAGAAGGGTATCATGAAGCAAGACTTCTTGAGGCTCAGACGGGAAGAGGTTTGGTTATCCTGTGCGGAGAAAACGAAGGTCGGAGTTACTTTTAAATGCGAAACATTTCTCAGCGAATTTAGCGAAATTTATTTTCAAAAGTAAGTTGATTAGTAGGAACTGTTATGTTTATGATCAGTAGGAACTATTATGACTAGTAGGAACTATATATATATATATATATATATATATATATATATATATATATATATATATATATATATATATATATATACTTTGTAAGAACTATTATGTAGCAACTATAATAAAATGTCACATATTTAGACATTTTTCAAAAATGGTATCCTTCGCTCTACAAGTTTCAAACAAAGTTGCTTAACTGTTTTTTGCGCATACATATCATACACAAAAT
Source organism: Rhipicephalus appendiculatus (assembly GCA_030522465.1). Classification (NCBI taxonomy): domain Eukaryota; kingdom Metazoa; phylum Arthropoda; class Arachnida; order Ixodida; family Ixodidae; genus Rhipicephalus; species Rhipicephalus appendiculatus. Next base: position 482,231 of record JALIZH010026318.1, read on the forward strand.
GCCTTCTTTGTACCAATAATATTTGTGTTTTATGTCATCGTGAGCTTTCGAGAAGGACAAGTAATGAACTTGGTACTTCCCTACTGAATATGTTCAATATTTTTTGCCCCGTAAATAATGCAGTTAAAAAGAAAACTGAGTAATATGTGCATAAAATAGAAAATACGCAATGAAATCTAAAATATCCATCTTCGAATCCGTGTCGATCTCTCATGGAATCTCCCATTTGCGATAACCATGGTTAGGAGACTAACACGGGTTATTTGTTCCGTGTAGCTACCTGTAACAGTGGTTAACCGTAACCATAGTAAGCTTAACCACGGTTAAGGCTGTTCGTGTTACAGCGGTATTAACGGACTTTGGTTGAATCGGAGGGACGTCAACCATGGTAGTGAGTAAGAAGAAATCTTTTTTTGTGTTGCAAGAAAAAAAATGCAACGTTTTGCGTCCCACTCGCATTCTTTTTCAGGGTTTTTCTTCCTGGCATGGGGTCACGCCTATTTTCCATGATGTGCAGAATTTCGTTGAGGCAGCACCTGTAGACCGGTTGACGTTACCGGCTGTCGCTTGGATGAGCCAAGATTCCAGAAAATACCGCTTATAGTAATTGCTCTCCGAGTCGACGACGCGGGAGTTGTCATATTCGATGCGGTGGTCCTCCGCCACGCTGGGCTCAGCGAGTGTTCTCCTCTGTCACTGGAACTTGCGGACGTCATTTTTATGTTGCCGCAGCCTCTAGGGGAAGTTCTTTGTTTCTCCCACGTACTAATGGTCTAGATCAGCTCATGTAATGGAGAAATCCAGCCCGTGCGGTTTCTCTTCGGGCGGCCTGTCTTTCGGGCACGAAAAGGTGCCAGCAATCCACCTGCTGGAATCGACTCCCACAAAAAGCATGTCCATACAGTTTTTCATGGCGAATTCCCCTCGAGTTTCCACAAAAGCAATTCCGCCCGCTCTTTGTCAATGCCTGGCAGGCCTACAGCAGTCCGACGCTGCCAGAAAAGAGTTCGATGGAGTAAGCTCTGGGAAAGTGGCAAATAAAAGATTAAACGGTAACGAGTAACGTGACGCCACACGTTGCCGAAAAAATGTTAACGTAAGTGCGTTACCCGTTACAGTTTCGAAATTGTAACGCGTACGTTACTAAGTTACCGAAAAAAGTAAGCGTTACCGGTAACGTCGTTACTTGTGACGCTGGCACTGCCCGTATTCGCCCCGAGATCGGGCGACAGGCGGCAGCACCGCCACCGCGCTAGTGTGGATAGGCGGCCAGCGGCGCGCATACAAATGTACGCAGCGGCGCTTCTTTGTGAGCGGTGTGAGCAGATTGTCGGCAAATAAAATGCGCTGACTGCAGGCTACTCGTAATATATATGTCATGCATTGTCGAATGGATGCACGAAGCTCGCCGAACGTTATGATTACTTTTGAGAGAAACGCAATCTGCCATTAAATAATATTACTTTTAATAGTTTATACTATTAAAAGGGATGTTCGCGCTCGGCGACTGTCTCCGTTTTCGCACTATGTCACGTTTCTTGTATCTTTATTTGTAAGTGTTGAGCTTGTGTCCCGCCTACTTCGCACTGCTGTAGTGCGACTTAATTCATTCTTTCCTTCATGCATGCTGGTCTTGGATACTAAAAAAATGAGAAAGGAATGAGTCCCATATTCTTGGGCAATTTGAAGTAACCCCGAACACGCATCCGCATTTCTTATTATTCAATTCTCCATGAAATCGGTGTAGGACAGTTGATATGCTTATTCAGGAAAGCTACGTGGCTGGCAGCGCTTTAGCGCGTTTGTTGTTACTCCAATAACAGTATAAAAAGGTAACAGTTCAGCACGCAGCTGTCTTCTATTTATTATCTTCATGACAGTGATGCAACAAAGGTTCGGTTATTTGATGAGACAAAAGCTTCTTTATTCAACAAGCGAATAATGTCCGATCCTTCGGACAGTCTATGACAACGCCACAAAAGCGCTCACGACATTGTAAAAAAAAAAAAAAAAAAAAAAAAAAAAAAAAAAAAAAAAAAAAAAAGATGACGTTTTGCATGAAATTGTACGACATAAGTGTGAGGCACTCCGTCTGGATTAATTTTGACCATCTGAATTCTTTAAAGGGAACCCAAATCTAAGCACACGGGTGTGTCTGTATAAATTTCGCCCAATGTTAACATTGCACTCGGCGACTCAAGTTTAATCACATCCGTGTTATTCCATTTTCCGTTGTTTTTGAGGGACAATTTAGGTACCGAAGTGTCAGAATTTTCTAAACAGAAATATTTCGCTGTAATGGGACCAGTACTGTACAATAAAAGGTTATCTTAAGCACAATTAAAGCTCTACGAATAACCGATAAGCAACAGCGCAGCAGTCAGACACCTAACAACAATGCAAAACTTCGTTTATCACAGAGTCGCTAAAACACTGCTTTCACGCAATATTAGATACTTCTCATGTTTGGGGCGACGCAAAGTGTACTTTACGACGTGCTTCAACTACAAAGCGGCACCTACACCGAAATGATCCTGGTGAACGGAGGATACACAGCACTTTCGGTAAGTGCACAAACTGATCTTATTGCAGAGCATATACAGCCGAGCAAGGCCAAATGTGTCTGTAGATCGTTCTAGGCAAACGTACAAGCAGTTAAACTTGCGCTAACAGAGCCGGACAAACCGCCCTTTGAGGATGAGCATGGGGTACGCGCACATGCTAGCCTTTATGTGGCTAGCAGACAACGCGAGGAGCAATCCACACTAGGCGCGCTTCAGCCGGTGCCCACCAGGCGGCGACTCCACTCGATCTCGGGGCGAATACCACGGGCCACGGCACGCGGGTAAGCGCCACAGGTGATTGACACTTTATATCTGTCCCGGAATGGCGAGGACACACATTAGTAACTTCAATGCGAGAGCGTGAAGAGAAACTGACATCGGCAGCGTAGACTCGACGAACGAAAAATATAAAAAATCGGGTTCTCAGCAGGAAGCGAAGCGTTCTGTGTGGCAGTCAGGTACGAAGCAATGTCTGGTCTTGAAATTGTGGTTGAAGTGGCTATCTAATTTTATAACAAAGCAATTACATGTGTAAACCTATGACACAGACGTCATGCCGGGTAATTGTCAGTTGTGGTTCCAGTGTTAACTCCACTGTTATAACAGTCTAATAAACATTGAATTTGCATTCCTATGATTGAGCAAGCTATATTCAAGCGTTGGTCGACCCCAGGGGAATACGCTAACGAAGGTTACGTGTGGTATTAAATGCGAAGCTTCTTTGCGTACTGCAAGCACTTTTAGCGTGTCTATCTATCTATCTATCTATCTATCTATCTATCTATCTATCTATCTATCTATCTATCTATCTATCTATCTATCTATCTATCTATCTATCTATCTATCTATCTATCTATCTATCTATCTATCTATCTATCTATCTATCCGCCTATGTCTGGGTGCTCTCGTGATCACCCCCTTAACTTGGGTTCAACCAAAATTAGTAGGGGAGGGTAAGATTGTTTGAAGAAAAAATTGGGGGGACCCTTAAGCTTCGCCTTTAAGCGTTGAACGCGAAAGCGATATCCCGTCCCTAGTGCGTACTTACTTAAATCACTTAGTGCATACCATGTAATGGGTAGTATGGTTTAAACCAGGAGAAATGATGCGCGGCCAATGTGGGAAATGTTTTCGAACTTGCTATGCACCCACTACGTGGTGTTAAGGGAATACGCGCAGTAAGGTGTGTGCCGTTTGTAATGGGTGGCTGGCTTTAAACTATGAAATCGTTATGATAGTCACATATTCTGACGCCCGATGGCAATGTACGCTTGTACCACGCAATATTCCTGGGATATTACATGTTATATTGCTATGCCTATATAAAGGACGCTTGCGTTTGCGAAGCATGGAAGTTATTTTCAGTGCATTTGCAAGGCAGAGGAAGTTATTTTCACAGCATTTCTAAGCAGAGTCATGGCTGTGTGGTAGAACACCTGCTTGCCACGTAGACGACCCGGGTTCGATCCTCACTCGGACCCGAAAATTTTTATTATTTATTTTCTTTGCTTCTTTCTCGATTTTTCGGTCACGGACAAGATGATGATTTTTCGCTCACAACCAACGACGCCTACGCCGACACCGACACCGGAATTTCTGCGAAACGAGCTCTTTAACGCTATCGCGTTAATATGACTCGCTGGTCATGACATAAATAATGTGAAAATCGCGTCGCGTAGTCGTCAAACCCTTTCCGCCAGACACGTGTGACACATACCCGTATACCACGCGCGGGTATGTGCCAAAGGTATGCGGGTATGTGCACAGGTGATTGACGGTTTATATAGTCACGTAGACGTGACGTCGACGAAGGCAAAGTTGAGATTGGGTGATGGAGGTGATCCCGGTGGTTCGGATGACCACGGCGACACGTTAAAGGACTGGACTGGTCAGATTGCTCAGTTCCTGGCAAACTTCAGTTTATTTACACGTCGACACTTATTTACAAGCAAAGGCCGGGGCGGCCACTAAACCGACCTCGCAATGACAACTGGGCTGGATCCACGCCAGACGTTTCCTTTCAAGCCCTTAACACACTGCGGAAATCAACAGTCAGTTGAGTCAGAGTCGGCGCCAAGCACGACCTCTGTCCACTCTTCCCGTTCTCCTCGAGCACCAAGCTCCTCTCCTCCCCTATTCTCTCCCTTAAATCTCTTCCATCTCGTCTGAGACCGCCTTGTGGGACCAACCCCTTCTGATGCTCCACCAACGAAGCAAACAACATTCTTTCTCTGAGAGACGTATCTCCGCCTCCACGTTCTCACACTTTGCTGCCCTTATCCTGCCGGAAACCAGCTACAGAAGCAATGAGTCGAGGTAGAACTGAAGTTTACCGCCGCGGAACCAACAAGCCTGTTCTAGACAGCCGGTCGTCTGTCTCGAGTGCGTCTGAGACAAGGTGCCGCCGCCTGTCGACAATTACAGTGAAAACACGCCGTCACATCATCCTGTCGGGAGGGGCGCCACGGCTTGGACAACTTGTCTGTCAGTCTGGCCCTCTGTGAGAACGCTTCCGCCGCACGGCCGATTCACCAGCGAAAGGTGCAGCGAACAATAAAGGCCTGACCACACGTACCCGTTGCAGCGTGTCAGCGCGCGTCTTTTTGACGCGGCGCCGCGCCCTCTCCCTATGCTATGGAGAAAGAGGGCGCGCAGCTTCGCGTAGCCACGTGCCCTCTTTCTCCATTGGCCTCGAGGAGTTACGGAGTCGCCCTCTATCGGGCGCCCCTCGATTGCGTGCAAGGCAGAATACCGCCGCGCGCTCCCCATAAGATTTGCTGTCGGTGCTGTACAAAACACCTCGCGGAAGCGCTCCAGGACATTTCTGTGCGTACTTTCGAAACGAAATATGTTCTTTACTGTTAAAGTAATAATTTTCGACGAAAAGAAAGCACAACCTAGTTTACAGTTGCTGTCTCTTCGCAGAAAACGGAGCGCCCGCTTCACGCGGCCAACGCGATGGGTACTTCTGAACCGGCTAATTGCGTGAAATGTAGTCAGTCGCTGAGTGCAAACTATGTGTTAGAGTTGACGCCTGTATACCTAAACGGAGCATAACAGAAAGATGCCTCAAGCCAGTGATCGCACTGGTTCGCGGCGACCGACGGAGTTCTTGCACGGCGTCTGCATGTATGTGTTCGTACTGATGGTTTCGCTTTCGCCACGAGCGTATTTTGGCGCCGTTCCGTGAACTTCAGGCCGCAAAATATGAGAATTTGTGAGTATACAAAAACCATTGTTGCGCGGACGCTATCAGAACAGTTCCATTTTTTTTTTTTTGTTACAACTACGACTTCGGCGCGCCTATGGCAACTTTTGATGTCCCGTCCCGACGATTCAACGTTTTTTTTTTTTTTCAGCCAAAATTAATGTGTGTTTCAGTGTCATTTCACATGTTGCCTCGCACTGCATATAGATCGGTTTTCTAAGCGAGCAATTGCCGCTGCTTCTGTTATTTCAGTGTGTTCGTTTCGTTTTGTGGTCACACAAAGCGTGTGAAAATGCGATTCCTTTTTTAATATGTTGCTTAATTATCGTTCCCTTTGCATTCCACTGAACTTGCCGCTCTCTGCCATAAACAAATTCATAGACCAAAGCTTCACCACTTCGAGATTGCTGATAGGAAAGAAGTGGTCTACGAGGCCATTTAGTAGCACAACGCCAAGGAAACGAATGAAAATACAATAACATTCGCCGCACTGTTTCCGCAAACGTCGATGTGAACAAGGACCGACCTGAACTTGAAATAGCGGTGAAAGAAAGAGAAGTTATTGCAGCAACCTGCAGAGGGTAACAACAGGACGTAAAGAGTGAAATGCAAAATTTTAATGCCCAGCATTATTTCGCGAGTTGCCCAGCAATTAGGGAAGTATGTCGAGTCTAACGCAAACAGCGCGGCATCTTTTCCACATAAATAAATAAGGCTCCAAAAAAATTCATGGGGTTGGATAGGCCCAACTTGAGTTTGAGAGTGGCACAAGTAAATTTGGGCTTTTTAGCACGTAGCGTTTGCGTCATGAGAATGCACAATTGACTGAAAAAATCTTATTGCCAACACAAATACAGCTCACATCAGCCGCAGCATTTGACTCGCTCGCAATGTACATCCACCAGCAAACGTCGCGTACAGGTTATGAAGGTGAAAGCCTTCGATGCCTCATCAAAAGCGAAGATTGACTGTCGGGATCCGGCCTCATCGGCGTGGGCACGAGTAATGCAAAAAAATCACCATCACGTGATGACGTCACCATATGTCGTCATCATGACGTCACAGATTGGCCAAATTTGTGAAGACGTCATGACGTCGCCATGACGCTACATAACGTGGTGTCAGATGATGACGTGTTCACACGACATTGTCGCTTTGCACAGCCTCCGTGATCGGTGGGCCGATCACGGAGGCAGTGCAAAACCTCGTTAGGAGCACACAAAGTTTTTTGGAGCGGGGCGGGCAAAATCAATACATTGACTGACAAGAAGGAGAAGAAGGTGGCTTTCGCCTTCCGGTCATCTTAGGGGAATGCACAAGGAACCTTGCGAGTTTTTAAATCCAACGTATCTAAACAATCACTCAAGTATCTGCAGCCCATATTGTAGACGCTGAGCACGGGGCCGACCATCAAGAGGTCGCACAGGAACGTTCTGAGATGGTATCGCAGGATGCAAAAGGCAGCGCCTTTTCCATACTGCGGTAGATAAGCACCATTAGCCGGCGGGAAGCGCGCGCGGACGATCGTCACAGTGCGCGCTTTCTGCTACTCAATATCACAGCCCCGACGCAGTAGGGAAAATCGTCGTCGCGGAAGTGCTTGTTGTACACATGACTCGTAGCCGATCGCTGCTTGCCGGTTCATAGCCCCACAACCCACTCTTCACGCAGTTTGTTGACCCAAGGGCACCTGTGCAGGTTTATGCATGTCCTGTCTTTTCTCGTCTTTGTCTTCGTTCCAGCGCTGCCCCATATAATTCATCATGAACCCTAACCAACTAGCCCACCTTTCCGTTATTCTGTATTATACCTGACTACGTTGCGTACGTCCGGCACTACGGCACCGAGCAGCAAAGCAGCATGTTTATCACTTTCAGAGGCAGCCACTCCTGTTACAATGGGTTCAGTTGGGTTCCAAATGCGAGAAAACCTCCGTATTCGTACCGACCGCAGCGCATGTGGAGCTTGAAACTCATTTACAAAGCACGCGGCATCGCTCCGCAAGCAGCCGACGCGGCCGCCGAGACCGCGTGATCCTGCCAAGCACGTCACACCGATGGTGGCGCCGGCATTTCCAGTGGTGGCCCTCGAGGCCAATAGGGAACCAAAGCTCAAGTTTGTGGAGCGACGACAGCGCCGCGCTGCGGCTCTGGAGAGAAGCGCTGGTGAAAAGCGCGGCGGAGGGCGCGCCTGTTTCACCGACAGCCGACAGCGGCGGCACGCGAGCGCACGCGTTCTTCGGTCGGTGCGGGCAGCTTAGACGTTGTGCCGTGAGCTTGGCACGCTGAACCGAGAGGCTTGCTTTGCGAAGCTGCATTTCCGCGATGGTAGAAGCGACCCCACGAAAGCGAAACGAGGTCCGAAGTATTACTGTGTGCCACAGCAGTGCAGACAGAACCAAGGCACGCGATCCGCCTGTAAAACTGTATCAGTTCCCGGACAAATCGTACGAGAGAGAAAGTACACAAGCGTGGGTCACCGCAGTTAAAGGAATAAAGTTCTGTGTCTCGCCTTCCGTTTTCGCTGACTCAATTATTCGCTTGAAATCGTTTGTTTCGACTACCTGAATCAGCACGTAACGCGGTGCGTGCATGCAACGACTGCAGTAGTGATTGCTCGCCGTCTCGCATTTTTACATCCAATTACGGTTGTTTGATTCCTTGTGTTTGTGAGACCTAGCTGTCGTTGTTGGATGTTCACACTCACATACTTCATACCGCGGTTAGCGTTGCGGTGTTGGTTGCGTTCAAGTGAACTCCGCAGAAGGCTGCATGATCGCGCCGGAACGAACGCCTGTGCATTTTCAGCTAACTTGACATTATTTTGCTGGCTTGTTCCGTTTTTGTCGCTTTTTTAGGGGGGTATATATTTAAGCCGCTGAATCTAACTGGCACTTAATTCAGGAATTGTTATTGCCATCTTCGGAGATTGTGCGGTTTTCTTTCACGCGCACCGCGCACTCGTATACATTGCTACGAGTGTGCGTTTACGGGTGCGCTTTGCGCGAGCTCGTCGCCCGATACCACATCGCGCCTGAAATTCGACACCTCTCACGCTGAGCCGCGTTCGCGCAGCCAGTCTTATACACCTGTAAAGTCGATATTCTCATAAAAAGGGAGCGCAAGCACGAAGCGAAAAAAATAAAGACAGACAGACAGACGAGGCGAGCAGTTCTACTTGCTTCGCAGCAGTTAAAGCTAAGCTAAGCTAGCTGCCTCGTGGCTAAGTGAGCGGGTGATGCTCCAGCGGCACGGAGGGCATGACTCGAACCTTCTCAGGCTTTTTTAGTGCCACGGCCATGTAGTCTTTGTTTCTTTCTCTTTTTTGCACGCTGCGAAAGTTCGTTCACTACAGTACGCGTTTGCCACTGCCAGTATGCACATCTAAACAACAATCACATGTTTTTCATAGTCGACAACGTGGAACATCGATAACCGTGATTAACGAACTTCTCTCCTTTGATTACGTTCGCTTTTCGAAGTGCCTGTCCAGCGGGGAGATCTTTTTCAAGCGGTACATAGCGAAGCGCTGCGCGAGAGCTCTGCACGCGCACGGAAGCGAGCGGCGGAGAGAAGATAAAAAGCGCGGCGCTTACCCCTAGTTTCTATTTTTTTGCGAGGCGCAGCAAGCGCAGCGCGAAAGCGCTGCACGTGCACGAAAGCGAGCGGAAGCGTGGCGGAGAGAAGGAAAAACGCGCAACGTATATTCCCAGTTTCTATTTTGTCGCCAGAGATGGCGCTGCCTGTCAAGTGTCGCAGCGCCACTGAGCGATGCTTTGGGAGCCTATAGGGAACCCAACCTCAAGTTTGCGCAGCGCCGTCCGCTGCCCTAGCGGAGAGAGGGGAAACCTCCGGTCGCTCGGACGGGTCGCGCTTGCTTGCTTTTCCCATTGCGCGCGCGGAAACGTGTTCTTTGGGGCTTTTATCTGGCATTTTTCACGCTATGGGCGCCGCTCCTTCGTCATCCTGGAAGCAGGCACGCACTCCTGCCGCATTGTGAGCCGAAAACTGCGCGTCAAGTTCCGCCGTTTCCAATGCAAACATTGCGAGGAAAGCAAAGGCGTCAGGAGTGGATTATGGCAGTTCGGCGCACTAAGCGATGCTTTTACGGTCTTGTTACTTTGAAGAATTTTTTGTCGTACACAGTATTACTAACTATTAACGGGGAGAAACGCGATGGCCGGGTTCATTTGAAAGGCAAGTACTTTTGTGACCCGAAGCTAAAGCAAATTGACAACCGCTGTGTATTTCGAGATTGTGAGCTGGCCTTCCGAGTCAACCATTTGTAATCTGAGAGCAGCGGAGTATGTAAGCTTAATACACCACAGTTTAAATACCGCTTACTTAAATTAACAGCGCAAAGAACGGACACCGCACAAAGGAAACACACAGGACAAGCGCTGACTTCCAACTGAAAATTTTATTCATACGAGAGCATCTTATAAATGCACGTGACAACAGTTAAGGAACAAAGAAGGGGGGGGGGGGGGGAACTAAAAAACTAAAAACTATAAAAAAACAAAAAACGTAATGAAAAGATGTAACCGTCACAGCAGCCGGCTGCGCACACCCCCCGCATTCTAAATAACTCAGCTCTCTGCCAGATAGAGCAATCGATGGCTTGCTTACGCATCCGCCATTTTCTCGCGTAATTTGGGCGGCCTCACTGATTACGCGCGCTTGCTCATCCTTATTCTTATCTACCACAGTGGTCCCTTTAAACTGTGGATTGCATCCGCACGTGCTCACGTGCAATGCTAGGAAGCCGTCCTTGCCATTTCGAACGTTGTTGGCGTGCTCTCGTAAGCGCTCGTTCAGGCATCTGCCCGTCTGGCCCACGTAGCACGCCCCGCAAGACAAGGGTATCCTGTAGACAACTCCTTGCACACAGTCAACGAACTGAGTTCTGTGTTTTACTGCACAATGTTTTTGTCGGCTCTTCACGGGACAGGTCCTGTTCGCCAACTGGGACAACTTGTCAGGAGCGCTGAAAACAACTTGCACGTTGCTACGTTGCCCTATTTTCTTTAGGCGATGGGACACAGAGTGCATATATGGTATGACTGCCACTCTATCCCGCTTTTTGACAGTTGTTTGTTCTGTGTCGCCGTCAGTGCCCCTACGTTTCCTTTTTCTGTGCATTGACTCGGCTACAGAAATGAGCAAAGGACGTGGGTACTCTGCTCCTTCTAGGCGTTCCGACTGTGCCATGAGACTGGCTTCTGCGACGTGTTGGCAAGACCTTTCTAACGCGTTAGAAAAACAAGACTCTACAATAGCTCGCTTGACTAATTTACTGTGAGCCGACGAGAACGGAAGGATGGGCTTCTGTGAGCGGGGCGCGTACCGCCAGCACGTGTGGTCATCCGAGAATGAAATCTCCAAATCTAGAAAGCGGATGCTGTCCTTTTCCGGCAACTCGTGAGTCACCACGAGCGGGCAGAGGCACTCGCGAAAAACTTCTAAAACCTGCGTCACTTGCGAATGAAATATTTGTGGTTCACATTGCATGATTATAAGGTAATCATCTACATATCTGAAAGTTTTTGTGACGGATAGCACGCTAAGCCGATCATTCAAAGCCCTGTCAAATTTCGCTAGCAGTAGGTCACTTAGAAAAGGAGCTATGGAAGACCCGATAGAGACACCTTCTTTCTGAATGTATGTGTTCCCGTTCCATTCTACGTACGTTGACGTAATGTATAATATAACAGGTCTAAGAACCCTTTGGAGGTCACACACGCGGTGTTCTGAAAAGCCAGCACACCACAGACGTCAATGCACTCTTCTATGCACTTTAGCAAGTCTTTATGGGGAAGGGAGTAGTATAAATCTTTGATGTCTATCGAGAAAGCCATCAACCTGGTGCCCGATGGCTGCTTTAGAAATTCGACGACTTCTCCAGAATTTTTGATTCTGAATGGGTCATCTACAGGGAAAAACTTCAGCTTGTCCTGTAGAAACCGCCCTAGTTCGTTCTGCCAAGAATCTCTTTCTGATACAATTGTCCTGAAAGGCGTGCCATCTTTGTGTGTCTTGGCTGAAAAGAACATTTGAAGGGCCAGGTTATCGCTTTTGCCTATTTTTCGTGACAGCACTGTCAAGTCTAAATCAGAGCACATGGTTTTCGCCCTGGACCTGACCTTAGCCAGGTTTATGCTTTCACACGCACGAAAAACGGAAGAAATGGCGTGATGGGCTTTCTCGAAATAAAGACCTCGCGACAACACGGCAAACCCTCCCTCTTTGTCTGAAGGTAGAACGCATAGATCATTGTCAGTAAGATAAGCAGCAACCTTACTAACAGGCACCACGCAGTTAGCGGGCTTACCGCGTAAAAGCGCGTCGAGTCCTTGCGACACGCATCTGTCGCTGTCTTGCGGCGGGGCACGGTTTGCGACCTGACGCACAGTGGCCAGCAGTTCTGTGGGTGTCCGCGTCTTCTCGACGGCGAACTTGGGGCCTAGACTCAAGGTCTTCCTGACGAATTCTGGGAGAGCAATGTCACCACACGTGTGAACAACACCTGCCGAGCCGCCTTTGGTCGTAGACAATTGGGAACGGAGCCTCCGTAGTTCACCTTGCCACAGATGGTCCACCATGTGGTCGATGCGTCCCGTGTACTTTCGCCATCTTTTTTTTCTTGGAGGCGACATGGTGCTCCTGAAGAAGCGGAAGGTGCAGGGCTTCCCTGTACATCCTTGCTTGCCTCAGCCATTCCGCCCTGAGTATCTTGCACACCCTGGTGCCATGGCCAATCGAAGGTTGAAAGCCACCAAATAGAAGCCTCACATCAGGGGGGCAGCTGTTTCGCACGGATGCAGAAGGTGAAAGCGCGAGCACGGCACACTGCGATGGCGACGAGGGTGATTAACACTGAGGGATGAAGAGAAACACAAGGAAAGAAGCCCGCTTGACTAGAAATATAACTTAAGAGTGTAGCTGACTGGGCTAGTTGGTTATGCATACTTAAATTAACAGCGCAAAGAACGGACGCCGCACAAAGGAAACACACAGGACAAGCGCTGACTTCCAACTGAAAATTTTATTCATACGAGAGCATCTTATAAATGCACGTGACAACAGTTAAGGAACAAAGAAGGGGGGGGGGGGGGGAACGGGCAGATGCCTGAACGAGCGCTTACGAGAGCTCGCCAACAACGTTCGAAATGGCAAGGACGGCTTCCTAGCATTGCACGTGAGCACGTGCGGATGCAATCCACAGTTTAAAGGGACCACTGTGGTAGATAAGAATAAGGATGAGCAAGCGCGCGTAATCAGTGAGGCCGCCCAAATTACGCGAGAAAATGGCGGATGCGTAAGCAAGCCATCGATTGCTCTATCTGGCAGAGAGCTGAGTTATTTAGAATGCGGGGGGTGTGCGCAGCCGGCTGCTGTGACGGTTACATCTTTTCATTACGTTTTTTGTTTTTTTTATAGTTTTTAGTTTTTTAGTTCCCCCCCCCCCTTCTTTGTTCCTTAACTGTTGTCACGTGCATTTATAAGATGCTCCCGTATGAATAAAATTTTCAGTTGGAAGTCAGCGCTTGTCCTGTGTGTTTCCTTTGTGCGGTGTCCGTTCTTTGCGCTGTTAATTTAAGTATGCATAACCAACTAGCCCAGTCAGCTACACTCTTAAATACCGCCCCGTGAGCACTACAAGTGTTTTATTCAGCTGACGCCCTATTGAAAATATGTCCACCATAGGAATGGTGGATTCCACCATCCATCATTATGGTGGATTATGGTGCTGGAATATGGTGGCATATGGTGTATGCTGGCGTATGATGGATGCAGGATTGTGATGGATGCTGGAAACCAGCAGAGCGCAAAACCGCTCTCAACCGTCAGGACCATCGTGCCTTGCTGCCATAGCTAAATAATTGCATAGAAAACAATGAAGAAAGCATCAGTGCAAAAAAAAAGCCTGAAAAAAAAAACAAAACAAAAAAAATGCCCCCCACCTCCCCGAAGGGAATCGTGAGGAAATGCGAATGCATTTCTTGCGCCGACACCGACTTCTGCTATCGCCTTGAGAGGCGCCCAGCCAGCGAACGGTCGAGAGTGAGGCGCGCGCGGACGGGAGAGTGGGGCTCAGGGAGGTGAAAGAGCGAACGGCGAGAGAAGGAGCGGCGAAGCACTGCACCTACCCTCTCCTACACTCTCTCGCACCACATGCTCCGGTTGCTAGGGGCGAGGATAAGCGCGCGCGCCCGCAGCTGTTGCTATGGGAGAGGGAGTGAGAGCGGAGAGATAACACCTGCCGGCGCGCGGACACCTCCTCAACCTATCCTCCTCCTCCGCGGACAACGCCGGACAACGCCGCCTGACATAGCCCGACTAAGAAATGCATTCGCATTTAAAAAAGCCTTCCGTCACGAGGAGTCGAACGCGGCACCTTCGGATCCTGAGCCGAGTACTTTACCACTACGCCACACTGAAACTTGCTTTTCGGGTCACAGAACGGCTAGTCAACACGAACACACCGTTCAACTTCAGCGTCGTATGTCGCATACTCGAGACAGACACGATCTTCACATCCTACTAAAATTTGCATACTTATTAAACATGACAAAACAGTTGCCAGTAACAAATGGTGTGTTGAAAATGGCAACAGCACTAAATATCTGTTAAACAATACACAACGTAATTAAAAAGTATATATTTACATATCAACCAGCCTAGATTACTAAACCCGTTTCTCGTTCTTTCGAAAGGGAAACATGTGCAGAGGCTTCGTGTCGACTCTAAACTCATTCGATAAATGCGTGCGAATTGATTGAGTACTGTTTTGTTTTTTCGCGCAACGTAGAGCGCGGCCGTGCCAGCGCAGTGATCTGTGTAGCTAACGTTAGGGTAGAACTACATAACCACTCGGCCAAAAAAGAATGCAGTGCGCGGGAAATTTATGTCATCATATTGGTTCAGTAAGGCGTACGAATTGACAAATATGTGTTCTCGCATACGAGCCAGAGAAGTGCCGGCGAGTGTGACCGGCGACTATCGGTGACCGGAGGTGTTTGCTGGAAACACGTCGCATCGATGCTCATCGCTGCTTGTGCGGACGCCTTACACAAGAAAAAACGCTTCATTTAGGTTAACTGATGTCACAGCTGTGCTGTAAAGTCATTCGTACTCGTCGGAATTGTGTGTCCTGAAATCGAGAAGCGCCGATGACACGTAGACGGACTCGGTCGGTACGCTAGGCCTATTTTGGTGGAAATCATGGTGGTATAATTGAATGGTGGAAGTCATACTTGGTGGGGCTATTCTCTACGCATGCCGAAGCTAAAAGATTGGGCATTTTAGCTTCGCACGCATTTTCAATGTTACCTTAAAGTGCAGCTGAGGTATTGAGTGTGCAAGAATTTCCAGAGTTGCGTTTCTAGCGTGGAGATATCAAGTGGCGGCTGTTTTCTGGTCAACCCGTTGAATTTTGAAAAGCCTCATTTACTTCTACAATTGCTCGGCGATCTAACACATTTACCATCGCTGTTGACGGCGACACCTCCAGACACGTAAACACCACAATACACACCACATCACGGTTGTCAAACTGATATAAGTACATGATAAAAATGTAAACATTCATGCATTCTGCGCTCCACAAATATTGAGGTGGTATTGACACCCCATGAGTTAAAAAATGTGTGCTAGAAAGCGTAATGATCGGCGGTAGCTTATTCGGACTGTAATTTGGCTACACATTCGAGGAGGAAACGTTGAAAATAACAGTGATTTCACGTACTGTGCCACGTGCATTTCCATCATGCCACCATCGTCCACCATGTTTCCACTATGACACCGTCACCCGGCTTGTTCACCAAGCCATCCACCAAAACATATTTTGTATCGCCACCATCTGCCACCATTTTTTCCACTCTCACCATCATCAGCTATTATGAGCGCTTGTCTTCGTGTGTCTACTTCGTCCTTGTGTCAGTGTGCGCTGTGAGCCATTATTTGGATCTTCACCAACTAGCCCGGTCAAAAACCTTGCTACATTATGACCACGACAGCTTCCAGCTTATCCACTATTATTTCAACCATATCCAGCAACGATTCCAGCATCCACCAACTCAATAGGGTGGCGGTACATTTCCCGTCGCCGCTCAATGTAAACAGATTTAAGCTGCGTGCTTGCACAGAGCATTTATATTGGCCTTGCATGCAACACACGGTGATTACTTAGCAGGCTGAGGTATTGCGCTGCTAGGATCGAGTTCGTGGGATCGATTCCCGCATACGGCAGCTGCATTTCAATGGGAGCGAGATGCAGTAACACCGCCTTACTTAGATTTAGGTGCACGTTAAAAAACCCCAAGTGGTCAAAATGAATCCGAAGTCTCCCACCACGGTGTGCCTCATAATGATATCGTGGTTTCGGCACGTAAAATATTATGCTTAAAAAAAAAAAGAGGCTGCAATAAAATGTTCGATGATTTCGCGAAATCACACGCGGTTATCAGGGGCAAATCTCCGGCGAAACCATAAGCATGCGTGATCCCAGTGGATATTGTATAGTCTGACGATGACCAAGTGAGCTGTCAAAACAACCGAAACGACATTCGAATCAGCGAACATGATGCGTGATCAGGCGTGGATATTATCCGAAATGAAACATGCCGCTGCAGGAAACATGCATGGTCGAAGTACGCATAACAGATTTTTTTTTTTTTTGCGCGCATCATTATGCTGTCGAAGGGAGCTGTAAAAAATCCCAAGTGGCATTAAACTTACGATGCGGCGTTGTTATCACCCGATGCAAACCTCTGCGAAATTGGAAAATGAACAGTGCACATTGCTGCCAGCGACTCAACAGGGCAGACTTAAATTTATGGTCTTCACACTGAGCCCATAATAAATTTGAAGCCGCGCGACAAACTTGGCATCCAAGCAATCGAAAGCCGAGCGCTACACAAACGCACGCGAAAGTATGGTGGTTGTCTGGTGACAGCAGACACAATTGCCACAATGATTGTGAGTTTTACCGGTAACATAAATAGAGAATTCGCGCAGTCACCTCACTAATTATGTCATATAAATGTGGCCCTTCACCATCGACACGCTCGTAGCGCTCGCTAAACAGCATCGCCCTTGACGACCTGCTAGGTTTCGCAAAAGTTGTCGATCAACCGCTTTCGTCTGGTGAGATTCACACCATAATAATCCTTTTTTCCATCTCTGACATCTTTCTAAACCTTCGGAGCAAGTGACACGTGAAGCTGTACGTGCCAGGCGAGCAGACGAAAGCGCGTGCAGGGCGCGTGAACGTGCTCACAAAGCGCAGTCGAAAGCCGGGAGCGGGGGGGGACGAGCGACCGGTTTTTGCAAGAAAGGCGGCGAAACGCGTGCGCGAGGGCGTAGCGCCGCGTCAAAAAGCCACGCGCTGACGCGCTGCAACGGGTACACGGTCAGGCCTTACCGGGGTTCGGCGACAAAGGCGTGTGCAGGGGCGAACGGCTTAATGGCCCGTCTCGGCAGCCCCTTTTCATAATGTCCCCTTCTCGTCAGGCGCCGTCTACCGACTGAACATAACTGCAACGGTCGGCGTATCAAAGCAAAAACTCTTTATTTGGCCGAATTTGTGGCCGTGAAACTGAAAGCCAGATTACAGCAATACACACTGGCACAGATAGCGGCGAACGCAGCGTCGGCCGTCGATGAACTGACGAGCGGTGAAGCGCGTCGGCATTTATACGTGTGCCATCGAATATTCCTTCCTTATCACTGCTTGTCGCGCAAGCTCTGGAATAAGCTCGGGTGTTCGCGTCTTGCGCGCAATCTTAACAGAACGATCTACAATAATCGCGAAGCTTCTCGAACAAAGAGGCCCGGTTTGCGCTGAGCATTGCTGACAGTCTTTGTGGGCGAAAACCATATACAGCAAAAGTGAAAATTAGAAACACGCGTGGCAATGCCCCCCCCTCTGAAAAAGTATCGTCCCGATGCTTAAAACAGTACAAGGGGGAAATATGCCTGCAACAATAAATAACACCAACAAAGCAAGAAGGTACAATAATCAAGCAGTAAGTGCAGTCCTCAGGTTCGCTAACTCGTGTAATACGCCTTGAGACGCACGACATGTACGACTTCACGTCGCGCACGGCGCCGTTGACAGTTCATAATGCCGTCCGGGACAACCTGGTAGTCCAGAGCGCCTAGACGTCGCAGAACTTTGTATGGCCCGAAGTATCGCCGAAGAAGTTTTTCACACAGTCCACGTCAACGTATTGGTGTCCACACCCACACACGGTCGCCGGGTTGGTATTCCACGAAGCGTCGTCGAAGATTGTAGCAGCGGCTGTCAGTCGTCTGCTGATTCTTGATACGCAGGCGGGCGAGTTGCCGGGCTTCTTCGGCATGCTGTAGGTAGGCGGTGACGTCGATGTTTTCCTCGTCGGTGACGTTGAGTAACATGGCGTCAAGCGTCGTTGCCGGGCTCCGTCCGTATACCAACTTGTATGGCGTCATCTGCGTCGTTTCTTGTACGGCCGTGTTGTACGCGAAGGTCACGGACGGAAGGATGGCATCCCACGGCTTGTGCTCGACGTCGACGTACATGGCCAGCATGTCGGCGATGGTCTTGTTGAGACGCTCGGTGAGGCCATTGGTCTGTGGGTGGTAGGCTGTGGTCCGGCGGTAGTTTGTAAGTTGTCTGGCTATATCTCAAGATCGCCTGAGTTAGGTCAGCAGTAGACTCCGTACCTCTGTCGGTGATGAGAACCTCTGGGGCGCCAACGAAGAACTTGGCTACCTCGGCGGCACTGCCTTTGGGCAGGGCTCTTGTTTCGGCGTAGCGGGTGAGGTAGTCGGTAGCCACGACGATCCATTTATTTCCGCAAGTTGATGTTGGGATCGGCCCCAGGAGGTCCATGCCGATCTGCTGGAACGGTCGTCGAGGAGGTTCGATCGGCTGAAGGAAGCCGGCTGGTCTTGTGGGCGGTGTCTTCCGTCGCTGACAGTCTCTGCACGTCCTTATGTAGCGAGCGACGTCGGCGGCAATGCGCGGCCAGTAGTACTTTTCCTGTACTCTGGCGAGCATGCGGGAAAGTCCGAGGGGTCCAGCCGTCGGGTCGTCGTGTAGAGCCTGGAGGACTTCTGGTCGCAATGCTGAAGGCACTATGAGAAGGTAGTTGGTTCGAACTGGCGAGGAATTCTTTATGAGAACGCCGTTTCGTAAAAAAAAAACGACGCGAGTTCTCGCTTGTATGCCTTCGGAACAATGGTGGTCTTGCCTTCGAGGTACTCCACAAGGTCCCTGAGTTCCGGGTCGGCTCGCTGTCGTTCGGCGAAGTCGTCGGCACTTATGGTTCCCAAGAAGAAGTCATCCTCCTGGTCGTCCTGCGGCGGAGGGTCGACGGGGGCGCGAGACAAGCAGTCGGCGTCAGAGCGTTTTGGTCCGGGCTTGTAAACGACGGTGTTGTCGAATTCTTGGTGCCTTAGACTCCATCTTGCGAGACGACCTGAAGGGTCCTTTAAAGGAGCACTGACGCAAAAATTTGACACTTTGTTTTTTTTTTTGTTTTTTGTTTTTTTTTTTTTGCAATAGGCAGCTTTGACCAACTAATCACGGCTGGAAACCTCGGTTGCGCGAGTGCACGACGGTTATCTATTTGGAGACGTTTTTAGAGCGCCCAGTCGCAGTTTCGGTTTCAAAGAGCACCGAGCTAGGCAGGAGTAGTTTGGGGGGCAAGGCAAACACAGCTGGCCACTTGACCACGCAAAACTGGGACGTGGGCGCCGCGCGCGAAAGCGTGCGCGAGTGGGCGCCAAACTGACAGCCAGCACAGCCAACGCGCAAAGCCGCAGGTACGGAGGAAGAAATCTCAGGCAACGCAAGCGCAAGGCACGTGCCAGCAACCAGACAACACAAACTCCTGACGTAGGTTTGTTTACATTGCCCCCCCCCCCCCCCTTTCCCCCCCGTTGATGTCGGCGTCGCGAGGGGCTCCGCATCTCGCTCAGTCGCGCGGCGTGCACTTTAAAATTGATTTTAAATATGTTCTAGGCAATATTTGCCCTTGATATTTCGTAGAGGTTGTGTATGTCTCCAGATAAATCTATCTCGCTCATTACCTCGCCTTCGAAATTTTGTGTCAGTGCTCCTTTACAGTTAGCTAGCCAACACAAGGCGTGGTGGTCGCTCACAACTTTGAAGGGCCTGCCATAGAGGTAGGGGCGAAACTTTGACGTAGCCCAGATGATGCCGAGGCACTCCTTCTCTGTTGTGGAATAGTTGGCCTCTGCCTTGGATAGCGACCGGCTAGTATAACTGATAACCCTTTCCAGTCTGTCCGTCCTCTGCACAAGGACGGCGCCGAGTCCTACGCTGCTTGCGTCGGTGTGCACTTCTGTTTCGGCGTGTTCGTCGAAATGCGCAAGTAACGGAGGCATTTCCAGGCATCGTTTTAGTTCTTGAAATGCTTCCTCCTGCGGCGTTTCCCACTTGACCTCGACGTCGGCCCTGGTAAGGTTAGTGAGTGGCTCGGCGATGCGGGCAAAGTTTCTGACGAACCGCCTGTAATAGGCGCACAGGCCGAGAAATAGACGCCCGCCCTTGTTGTCGGCAGGTGGTGGGAATGTAGCGATGGCGGCAGTCTTCGGCGGATCAGGGAGTACTCCGGGTTTGCTTATCACGTGGCCCAAGAACAAAAGTTCCTCGTACGCGAAGCGGCGCTTTTCTGGCTTCAGGGTGAGTCGGGAGGTCTTAATTGCTTGAAGTACAGCTGCAAGGCGCCGGAGGTGTTCAAGTACACAAGGCAAGTCTGCCACTTCAAACCAGCCAGTTCAGTATCCATGACACGTTAGAAAGTTGCAGGTGCCGAGCAAGGCCACATGGCCTGACCTTGAACTCGAAAAGGCCGTCCGGTATTATAAAGGCAGTCTTCTCTCGGTCTCTCTCGTCGACCTCGATTTGCCAGTAGCCTGTCTTCAGGTCCATCGACGAAAAGTACTGGCGGCGCTGTGTTGACTTAGGAAGTCCATCCCAAGTATCACATCCCTGGAGCAGTGCTGTAGGATTAGAAAGCTGGCGGGATAAGCCAGGTTATTGATGGTGACTCTTGCTGTGCAAACACCGGCCGGCGTTATTAGATGACCGCCAGCGGTCCGGATTTCACGGCCTTGCCAAGCACTCTTCACTTTCTTCAACTACGTCGCGAAAGACCCACTGACGACGGAATAATCGGCTCCAGTGTCGACGAGAGCGGTGACGTTGTGGCCGTCGAATATTACGTCGAGGTCGCTGGTTCGTCGTCGTGCGTTGCGGTTGAGTTGTGGCGTCGGATCACGGCTGCGTCGGTTCGCTCCGCTGTTTCCACGTGGCATCGTCAGCTCTTCTACCGACCGCAAAGTTTCGATTACAGGGCTCTGACCGGCGTGCGGCGTGTTCTTTAGGTTTCGTCGCGGCGTCGGCGGAGGGTCTTCGGTAGTTCGTCGTACAGCAACCACACCCTCATAGGTTGTTGCCCTTAGTTTTCCGGATATGGGCTCACCGAATGGTCCCGGTTGGGGTTGCTGTAGTGCTGTCGTCAATGAGGAGACCGGTAGGGTCCAGGCGATGGCGAACGCGATGAACGTCGAGGTGCCCGTTCAGTGGTGGTCAAATTGTCGGCGATGTCGCGTGGCCGCTCGCCATGCTGTGGGGGCGGTGCGTTGACAGCGAAACCGCGTAGGCCCATCTGGCGGTACTGGCAGCGGCAGTATGTGTGGCCAGCTTCTCCGCAGTGGTAGCAGAATGGGCGGTTGTCAGGGGCGCACCACACGTCGGTCTTCCTCGGGGCGTAGCGCTGGCCGGCAGGTCGGTGGTGGTGGCGGCGGTGTCTGGCGACGGAAATGCGGTGGTGCGGCCTCTTTACGTTCACAAGGGTAGCGGATTGGGCTTGTTGGAAATTCATGACAGTATACTACTAGCGCAAGAACCCACGGACGACGCACTGCGCAGTGTGTCGTCCTCTTTTTTGTCCCTGTGTTCTTGCGCTAGTAATATAGTCTCTTGAAGTTGACGTGGAGGCGGAGAGTAGCGTCGGGCTGCAGCAGCGTGGCTCCTGGCTTGGGGTTGCGGCTGCGCTGACTCAGGGATGTCTTCTATGGACGAAACTTGAGGCTGGCACGACGGGAACATTCGGTGAAGTTCTTCGCGCACTACGGCCCTTATGGTCTCACGAAGATTGTTGGAGCAGAGTGGTTGGATCCCTGAATAGCCTGGCGTAGAGCGGCGATTGAATTGTCGGGTGCGCATCTCCAGAGTCGTTTAAATCGTCGTCGCTTCGGAGATGAATTCCTGGACAGTGCTCGGTGGGTTCCGCATCAGACCCGCGAACAGCTCCTGCTTTACTCCTCGCACGAGGAAGCGAACTTTCTTGTCTTCCGGCATTTCGGGGTCGGAGTGGCGGAAGAGTCTGGTCATCTCTTCTGTGAAGAGCACCACGTTTTCGTTTGGGAGCTACGAACGTGTTTCAAGCAGAGGCACGACTAATTTCGGCACGACTAGTTGACGTACCCGCCGTCCTAGAATAGAAAATTCAGCGAGTTGGTATGGATTCATACTTAGGACTGCGCAGCGCTCCCAAAAAGGACAAAAGACAGAAGAAATGCACACGACATGAGCTGACTCTCAACTAGACCTGGGCGCCGGTCCCAAAATTGCCGGCGGCGGCGCGCCAGTGTTTGCACCTCCGGCGGCGGCGCGTCAACGGCTCGGGGTTCATCGGATCGGCGGCGGCGCGGCGCGGAGGGGCAAGGGGAGGGGGGGAGAGGGGAGTGTAGATTGAACATTTAAGAGTTGGCGGGGCGAAAAATTTGTCCCTTCAATTTTGAAATAAAAACAAGTTTCTCCGAAAGGGCGAAGTTGTCAATGCGATAGCAACATGTCGTAATGTTATGACGAACTATAGGCTA
This sequence comes from Rhipicephalus appendiculatus, assembly GCA_030522465.1. Taxonomy (NCBI): domain Eukaryota; kingdom Metazoa; phylum Arthropoda; class Arachnida; order Ixodida; family Ixodidae; genus Rhipicephalus; species Rhipicephalus appendiculatus. The sequence continues at coordinate 504,904 of JALIZH010026318.1, forward strand.
GCACCTAACTCTTTTTCATCCCATCTCGCGGAACTGAAAAAGGCTGGTGCATGGGAATAAGGCCGCTCCCGGGAAGGAAGTGGTTTTCGTTCAGTTTGTCGTATCAGTGGTCACAGCACGAAGTGGTGAGATAGCGCGCGCGCCAGAGCTCGCGACTCACAGTTTTGGCTCGAGCCACGCAGCCCCTCTACACCGGCATTCCCTCATACTCCTTCGTCAAGCGAAATAAGGACAGGGCGCTTCTTTTCTGGTTGAGGAGCACTCGATGGCAGGCCTCGCACGCGGAGTGATGTTGTCGCATGCGCCCTCCGTGCGACGGAGATGGGCAGCTTGTGTAATCTATGTTTCGGCCATGTTTCTCGCTCAGGCTCACGAGGTTTTACTGGCGGGTACAGCATACAATGCGTGTACAAAAGTTATCGATTCGGACTTTGTACGGAACATGACGGCGACGATGAAAACCTTTACAGAGTGTTCATATAAGTGTTATCGCAATAAAAAAATGTACAAAAACTGTGGAAGCGGGATGACCTCTCTTTTGGAGAGCTGCATCGTCTTCGCTGTAAAGAGTTTCTCCGTTGGAAAGATCAAGTAATCCGGCGCCTCTTCCGTTGCTTTCGTTCTCGTCTTCACTAAATTTTACCCTTTGACCACTAAATTTCTTACACGCGATATTTCCTCGGCATTTATTTCTTCATAAAGCACGTGTGTAATGTTAGCGCTAAGCGTTGAGCCTACCAGGATTTCGAGCTTGTAGGCTACACTCTGTTATTTCCGCTTGCGCAATCGGAAACTCATAAAATGGAGCACACGATAATCATGCCAGATGAGGAAGAACGTGTGGGCGAATGCATGGTAAACCGAGGTAAGAGAAAATTCACAACTGATATTTCTCGTATATGAACCCATCGAAAGTATGCGCTTTAATCATGTCACGCGAATCACCGTTCTGGCGTCACGAAGAGCGCCAAAAAGAAAAAGCATGGCTGATCCCTCCGTCATAGGAATCGGTATAACACGAAAGTGAAAAGTGTCTTCACAGAAGTAGTGCTTATTGTGTAGTGATAATGAGAGTTCGTACAAGGTCTATTGCTGTTTTACACCTATAGCACCGTTTGACATGGATGCACCCACGTGGAAGCCTAGTGGCACATCCCCATCGAGACGGCTAACGCCCATGATCAAGATTTAACCGCTGTAATAGTTCAACTTTTTATCACGAATAGCTCGCAAGCAGGGCTGGGCAGTATCGAAGATACATGTATCTTAGATACTATCTTAGATACTCTTTGGGTATCTTGTATCTGTATCGCGATACGTCTCGCAAGACGAGTATCTGTATCTGTATTTCCGTTACATTCGATAATGTATCGTGTATCTTAAGATACAAGATACTGCGATCGCAACGCTACCGTGCGAAACATCAATCGCTGACTGAACTCCGCTTCTCAGGCTGGTATTGGTGCCACTAGGCCTCCTGAATAAAACTAAGGGCAGTGACATCATTTTATCTTTCCGCCCGACTACACCAGTGAGGGAAGACGATGAAAAATGCGCGTCTTTTTTGGCGGAGCAGAGCAACATGACAGAGCTCGCGCAGTCTCGACAGAAACTACGTTCGCGTGCTTGCCTACGTGCCTTTTCTTTTCTCGATTTTTTTCTCCTCTTTAGTTGTGTGAGAGCCATGACACTTACCCTTAGCCACTTGCAAGCGCCGCGTTCCCTATGCGTGCTGCGATGACCATATGAATTCTGATGCCGCTCTCCAGAACAATTGTTTATCTATCAGACGACATCTGGTGTACCATGTCGCTTTCTTCCTGCTATTTCTATTCACAGAGATCTTGGAAGTATAATATGATTGTTAGCACAAGTGCTTTCTCAGTTGTCCTTCTCTTGCATCCCATACATTACCTGGGGCTCTGAACTGTTCTTTTTCACGGTCTGGTGAATGCAATATGTCTTTTCTAAAGTACATCCAAAATAAGCTCTCTGTTTTATCCTAACTTTTAATTGTCTGCTTTATTTCTGCTACTGCTTACACATTTATATTCACTTGACTTTACTCTTCTGCCATGGCGATTTGGGAAACAACTATGTCATTATGTGGGCGTGCATTGAGTATACCGCACCAAACATTCTGCTTACTGCTTGTTAAAATGACCAAATTGAGTTTGCATTATAATATGGGAATAATTAGAGGCCATCTTAAAGATCTTAAAAGGGGTATTCGAGAAACATTGTTATATCAAATGGTCAGTTTTTCTTATGAACATCCCAATGAGCCAGTTCAGGCAATTTTCCATAGGCACTGATTTTTTTATTATCTTCACAGGTAAGTTCACGATACTTCATGCTTAGTTGTCATAGTTAGTAGGAGTGCCACCTGTATCATGTATCTGAACTTATTCACTACGAATGCTTGAAACGGAACGGCTTTTCTATCTTAGTTATTATTGTTTTCCTTTTTTAGGCCTCCCTATTTTTTTTAATTTTTTTTTGTTGCTATTACTAATTGCCAGGTAATCACAGCTATAGGCGGCAATAGCGTGGGTAGCGGCGTTGTCCTGCGACGATTTCTGCAACTATACTCCCACGCGCTCTTATTTTTTTCATTTTCGTGTGATCGGGTCTAAACCACAAAAAAACTTATCACCGCTCGGTGCAAGCTGCCCCGCAATGTTTCGTAAACATCGAGATTGTCTCAAATTGTTCTGCTAAGATGACGCGCAAACCCTGCTGCTGCGGCCGCATGTCGATGGAGGCGAAATGCTAGAGGCGCATGCACTTAGATTTGATTGCACGTTAAAGAACACCAGGTGGTTAAAATTTCCGAAGCCCTCCCCTTCTGCGTCCCTCATAATCATATCGCGGTTTTATGACACAAAACTCAACAGTTATTATTCAGATTACGCGCAGTATGCGCGTACTCTTGTTAATTCGTGAGCTTACGCGAGCACCAGCGATAACGCTGGAAAGTGCGATCACCGGTGTTTAAAACAAGACGGTCTCTGCCGATGGATCAGATTACCGAAGGCCGGCGACATTTATTGCCGCTATCAGAGTACAGCGGGCTTTGTTCGTACTTTGAGTTACTTAGTTTTCTGGGCACAAGTTAGCCCAATAATGAGTTTCATCTCTACCAGAGTGACTGCCGCTTTCTTTAAATTGTCACCATCACGTGACAATACAATAGGTCTGAGGCGTTTCTGGGGTGCACATGTTCTCTCGCTGAAGAAAAATTGATTTCACGTTAGATAGTATATAAATAACGAACGGCTTATGCTAGCAGATAAGAAGAATATGAAAAGTATTAGTAGCTTTATGTGCTCTGCGTAGGCCTATATACACAATGCTTCACAATAATATTTCGCTACAAGCGTTGTTGATTCTGTACAACGGTGATTCGGTATTGCATAAGCGGTCTTTTATGGACTAGGTAAAACTGCACACCGGTAGTAGCGCCATCGTGTGACGGCTTCTTATTGAAGCTTGTGTGCTTAGATGGCAAACCGCTAGCTGGTCGGCAAGCTCAGCGACGACTCCCATCAATTACAGAAATGACAAGCAAGAACCGCTGCCAGCGAAGTCTCTACAGAGCTGTCCTGTTAAGCCGCTAAAACAAACCCTAATAAGTTCTTCGGAAGTAAACTAATTTACTTTGACCAAGGACAAAGCTTTTGAGATACGAACAAACATTTCATCAAAATGAAATTGGCCACATTTAAGAAATCTTCAAGCAGATTTTTTTTCTGCATAGGCGTTCGCTACTACATTATTGGGTTCTATAACAACAAATTTGAGAATGTATCGCAGTATCTTAAGATACAATTTGCAAGTATCGTATCGGATACAATTTTTGCGGTAGTATCTTGTATCTGTATTTTCAATACTTTTTGCCTGAGTATCTTGTATCGTATCGCGATACAATTTGAAAGTATCTTTGCCCAGCCCTGCTCGCAAGGATGACATCAACAAGCACGTAATAAACACTGGTACTGTGCACTTCTTCAAAGCGTCGTCACTGAAGGAGAGAAACAGCACGGCGTGCATTCCTGGGGGGATGCGGTAACCTACGCCTGTGCTCCTCCATACACTACGACACTGCGCTTTAGCAACACGGGGGGGCAGAGCTTGAGCCGCGAACGCGCGCAGGCGTTCGGCGTCCCGCTGGCCTCCGTCTCGTTCCACCAAGGCACAACATTCGTCCGTCGACATTATTGCCTTTCTGCACCGCTTGCTGCAGCAGTTTTTTTTATTGGTCGGTGCTATCGCACTCGAAGTAGTCGGCGGCGAAACAGCGTTGGTGCATGTGGAAGCGCACTACTCCGACAACGAGCCGTCACGCGCTCACACGAAGCGAAATGCTAGAGTGACACATAACTGCGTCTAGGGCGACTCCCCGATGCTAGCGCGGGCAGCGTTTCTTGCTGATATCGAGACGCTTTCACCATGACCTCCGAGATGTCGCGCCGGAGCGCAAACTCGGACGCCATGCTATAACTGCGTCGTCGACGAATCGTTCTCTATCGGTGCTAGTGTCGTGCCACATTACTTCTCTTCATCGCTCACAGACGGCGGCACCGCCCGCCGCCGCCTAAAGTCCCTAGAATAACTAAAGTAGTGCCATACGTGTCAACGTGCAGGCTCCTCCTCTCCCCTATGCTTGGTAGTGCAAGCGCCATCTTGTCCGTCCTCTGTGCATACCCTCTCCCGCGCGCCGGGAGAGGGTATGCCTGTGAAAGGGTATGCCTTTCGCACGGCCGGCCATGCTTTCAGCAGTTTCCTGGCGGACACCATAGAGGCGCTGCTGCAGCTTCTGGGAGAGGAGGCAGAGGCGAAGGGGCGCGGTTGGCGCTACTTTAGTTTATCTAGGGACTTTACCGCCGCCAACAGAGAGCACCGAGCGAGAGAGATTGTGTGAGAGATATAAGGCGCGTTGGTAACATGTTCTCCGTGTGCTTCTTTAGCTCAGTCGGTAGAGCATCGGGCGCTTATCGTCGCGGGCTGAGAAGTCAGAGGTTCGATTCCGTGTGGGGGGAACATTTTTCTAAAAGTTTTTTCTTTCTCATTTGGTGGTGTCCATTTTATCAACGCCATATCCGTGACGGAAATACGTCACTAAAGTCTTGGTGGGCCCCGGCATAAAACACTTTGGTGTTAAAAAAACGAGAAATGCCAAGAGAGAATAACGCGCTCGATTTTGTATTTTCAGAGGCTATTTTTGTGTTTTCAGAGGCTGTTTTGATGTATTTTCAGAGGCGTTTTTGCCCTTATAAAGACAGAGTGCGCAAACACGGACACAAGAGAGTAGTCAAGACGCCGCAAACGCCGCTAACTGAAGAATCGCACAGCGGCGGAAAAGAAGGTAAACAAAAAAAAAACATTGCTAATCCCTCCGTCATAGGAATCGGTATAACACGAAAGTGAAACGTGTACTCACAGAAGTGGTGCTTATTGCTTAGTGATATATGAGAGCTTGTCGAATGTGTGTAGAAAGCTGTTTCTAGATAAAGCATGCGACCTGCTTCTGCCACGTGTTTCTTTCAGTGACAATGGCTAGGAAAGGTTCGCCAGGCTTATGCGTTTTACATGAAAAAAAAAATATTTCAAGATAAAGGCCCTTTGCTTTTATTGACAGAGGTTCAAAGGCCTTCCAAATTAAGGGAGGAAAATAGCTCATTTGCAGGCTGTTTCTCTTTCGCTGGCTTAACTTGCACTTTTTTGAAATTCTTGTCAATAGCTTCAAAGGAATTTTGACCAGACCTTCCATCAGGTAAAATAACGAAGCAACCTTCTTTTTCTGCGGTTAGAACACTTAACCCCCTAGGCGCCAAGTCTCTTGCTACGGGAGGAAGATTAAGACCCGGAAAAGAGCCCATGGTACTAGAAACGAATTGCAGTTTATGTTACCCGCCTTTTGCGTGTCTTAATTCTCCTTCCGTTAACCCAGCAGTATTGGCATCACTGATCGCACTGTGCGTGTGCCGAGCACGTGTGCCACCTTGGCATGTCCGCATGGAGGTAGAAAAAAAACCAGGAGGGAGCATCACGTGACATTTTTGAAGCCCAGCCATCAGGGGCATGCGGGGAAATAAGCACCACCACGCGATAGGCAAGTGGTCAGTTTTACCGAGCACACCGCGGCGGACGGCCGAGTGGTCGCGACAGCCGACGCTTGTCAACGTGCTTCTAAGCAGATGTCAACTACCGAGAACCAAACAAGGCTCACTTCTCAGCAGGCAATGCGAATGAACACCAAAAGGGAAAGGAGGAGAGAGCGGCTTGTGGAAGCTAGGCGCGCTCCCTCCTAAATCTTTCCTCCATGCATGTCCTACATTCTACGTGTCATCCTGATGTACAGCGACTATGCGGCTTCATGAGACCATCGTTGGGACACAGCAGAAGACTGTGCCGCATTATCGCCTCGGAATCTTGGCGATACCACGAAGACTCTCTGCGCGTGGCGTGTCATACTCAGTGCGGTAATTCTAGCCGACGCCATTTCCTGAACTAGTGCAAAACAGTGGACAGGACTACGGAGTTCCTCTGGAACACGGTCAGGCCTCTTTTACCCAACGTTAAAAAGGCACCAACCCTTGAAGGAACAGTGGTACGGCTTGAGAAATATTTTATTCCTGAAGCGGACAACAAACTACCTGTTACAAAGCCTAAGTTTGCCTTTGGAACCGGTGTTGTGTCCTCCTGCGAAGCTGGCAGCATCGAAAGCCGTTTCCCGTCTTGTTCCTGAAGAAGAGCGGGCAAGGCGCGTTTCCTAGTATGTGGACTCTATTGCTAAAGCAAAAACTGCACGTGCTCAATAAGCTCAACCTGGTAGCAAGAGACTAGGCGTCTAGGGGATTACGTGTTCTAACCGCAGATAAAGAAGGTTGATTGGTTATTTTACGTGATGGAATGTCTGCTCAAAATTCCTGTGAAGCTGTTGACAAGAAATTCAAAAAGGTGCAAGTTAAGCCGGCGAAAGAGAAACAGCGTGCCATTGAGCTATTTCTTCCCTTAATTTGGAAAGCACTTGGTCGGACGGCCTCCTGTCGTCTCCCCTTTGCGGCCTGCTCTACCGCCGCTGAGACGGCCGGTCTCCACCTAGCAGTTGACCTCCTGGCAGCAGACCCCCCCCAATGTGCCCCGTGGCTCTCGCGTGTGACTCAAGAGCCGCGTTGCTGGCCATGGCGAATCCAGAACGAGCTGGCTTCGGGACGCAACTGCTCGTCACCAAGCTGCATGCCCTTCTTGCCAGTGGCGTCGATGTTTCTCTGCACTGGGTCCCATCTCATGTGGGAATCCAGGGCAATGAGCAGGCAGACGCACTGGCGAAAGAAGCGCATCACTCTGCCGTCTCTGTGTGCCGTGCCGTGGTCGCCTAAGACTTTTCGAGGATCACATTGAGGCGGCTACTACTACGCTGCCACCCCGACGACCGTGTGGCCAGGATGGAACCACCGACCCGGCTGCCAGACCGGGGTCTCACCAGGAGGGAGAGATCCCTGCTACTGCGTTTACGCATCGGCTGCTCCCTGGCCTGCGGCCCGGAGTCATCGGCTTGGCAGAGCCTCGTCCCCTGCGTGCACTGCGTGCGGGGCGGACGAAACTATTGCGCACCTGCTGTGCGTATGCCCAGCACTTCAAGCACAACGAGCCACCTTGCTCGCCACACTCCGTAGCCAGGGTATACCCGCGGCTACACAGCGGGACCTCCTCTTCCCTACACGGCACCACACCCAGGTCTTCCAGGTGGTTCTTCGCTTCCTTGGGGACACTGGACTGGACAACCGGCTATAATAGCCGCCCGCCGCGTCCTCGGTTATGGACGCCATTTTCTCTTTTTTCTCTCTCTCTCTTCTCCTCTCTTCTACACATCTTTAATGCCCTCTCCCCCCTTCCCCTACAGGCGCTGAGCCGTGCTCCCAACTCGGGCTGCAGAAATTGCGCCTTTTCCTTTCCTCACCCTCTCCTCCTCTTACTAATTTGGAAGGCCTTTGCACTTCTCAAAAAAGCGAAGGGCTTTTATCTTGAAGTGTTTTTTAACACGTGTTTTATGCCGGGGTCCACCAGAACTTCAGTGACTCATTTCCGTCAAGGAAATGATGTTTTTAAAATGCACACGATGAGATGGCAAAGAAAAAAAGTCACAGTTTCACCGCAAGGGTGAAGCAATGAATGCGATAGCAACAAATTGTAATGTTATACGAAGTGAGGCTGGCAGCTAACTCTTTTGGATCTGATCTCACGCAACTCTAGAAAACGCTGCTTTAAGAGCATACGGCCGCTCCAGGGACACTGCTCACCACATTCTCTTCGCGTTGAGAGCGCAGCACGGAGAAGGGTACACCGGCCCCCCGTTGTCGGCCGCCGAGAAGGGGAGATGACGCGCGCGCCCGCGACGACCGCGCTCGTAAAATCGAAGGTCGCTCGAGGGACCCCCCCCCCCCTCGCGTCTTTTCACGCTCACGAACGACGGGCGGGGCCGGTTATATATATACATATACATATACGGGGGATGACGGCGGCGGACGAAGACGGCGGCGACGCCGACGGCAAAAACCAGCCGAGAGTGTCCATATAATTGCTATCGCAATAAAAAAGAGAAATGTGGTTGATTCCTCTGGTATAGGAATCGGTATAACACAGGAAAGTGAAACGGGTCCTCAGAGAAGTAGTTGAGTGTTTATTACACATTGATATATAATATCTATTGGTATTTAGTGACTACAGCACCCTTAGACGTTGACGTACGCATGTTGACGCCTGGTGACACTTCTTCTCCATCATGTCAAGCAACGACTCGCGACCGGTATACCTCTTCCGGAGACACTGCATTGCACGCACCGGAGCATCGCACAAATCACACATGAACCAGAGGGCGTTCCCAAACCGTGCAAGCGGGTACACCGGCTTCGCCGAGCTCGAGAATGCGTTGGCGACAGAGCGAGAAAAAACGATGGCTATGGGAGAAAGGCTAAAGTCAGCTGAGGAAGGGTTAGCGAAGGCAGTCATGGTGAACAAGGAAGCAAGCGACGGCAGGAACAGGGGGGGGCATCAACCCCCATAGTGGGAGACGCGAAGGTGGAGACAGGTTTGGGGAAGACCGGTGCAGGGGGGCACAGGACCCAGTTTCCGCGAGGTGGTTTTGGGGATGGGAGGGAGCAAAACAGCGGCGGTTGCGCGAGCTGGTGACCGAGGCAGTGGCCAGGTGCGGGACAGTCCAGCAGAAAAGTCGGAGCACGTTATAATGGCCGGGGACTCGAATTTAGCTAGATGCGCAGAAGCAGTCAAGGAAAGGGTGAGAGGCGACAAACGAGTTTTAATAGGGACGTTCCCGGGACGTAGGCTGGGATCAGTGATGAGACAAGCTAGCGCAGAACTCGCAACTAAAGCTAATGGACGTAACCTCGTGATAATTGCGGGAGGTCTAAACGACGTCTTGAATGAAGAATCAGCCGAACTAGCGACCACATTGGCGAAAGGGGTCGATGACATGCGCGCCATTTCCCCTCAGGTGCAGATAGTGGTATGCACAATACCGGAGGTACCGGTGCGTGACGGCAACCTGCAAAGAGCGGTTGTCGACGCAAACTAAGAGATATGGCGGATGAGTCGAGAGAAGGGCATCGAGGTAGTGGAAATAAACAGAGAGATGCACAGGTGGGGTGGTTTTCGAAGAGACGGAATACACTTCAATAGGAGGCTTGGTCATGAGGTGGGTTGGCGACTTGCAGGACGCGCAGTAGCTTTTTTGGGGGGGGCACGTGGGCCCTTCGGTGTCCAGGGTAGCGTGTAATGAGGACAACAACCAGGGGGGACTCTGTGACAGGTAGTATAGCGAAAAACCAGAGAAAAGGTAAAAGAAGGGAGAAGGCGCGTGTCGCAATTGGTTACATTAACATGCAGGGTGGCAGAAAAAAGGCAAAATGGTTAGAGATTGAGGGACAGTTAAACAAGGAACAGATAGGTGTTTATGCGGTTACAGAAACACACCTTAGAGACTTGGAAGAGCCACCACATATTGACAATTACATTTGGGAAGGATGCAACAGGATCATATCAGAAAGGAGAGGTGGGGGTGTTGGAATGCTAATTCATAGCAGAGCAAAATGGGATAGAGTGAAGCAAACGTGTTCAGAGCACCTGTGGGTTTCGGGCACAGTAGGTGGAAAGAAAACGTGGCTAGGTGTAGCTTACTTGTGGACGGGGAATAACTGCAGAGAAAAGAATCTGGAGATAGTGAAATGCATAAGCACCGATATTAAAGAATTTGGTCATGATGCCGAAATAATCCTTCTAGGGGACATGAATGCACACATACATGACCTTGACGGATATTCAGACTCCAATGGCAAGTTATTGCTAGATCTCTGCGAGCAACATAGTCTTGAAATAGTTAACGCGGGGCCTAAGTGTGAGGGACACATCACGTGGGAAGTCGGAAACAGGCAGTCGAGCATTGATTATTGTCTCATGACAGAAGGAATCTATGACAAACTTAGAGAGATGAGAATAGACGAGGAAGGCATTAACAGCTTGGGTAGTGATCATAAACGCATAACATTACAAATGAGATATAAAACTGAAAATAAGAACCTAGAATCGAACATTGGCAGCTCATATTTAAATGAGAAACAAATAACTAATATAGCCGCAAGAGTCGAGGAAGAAGTAGACAAACTTCCAGGCAAAGACTGGAAGTATAGTGAGCTGCTACATGTAATCACGAAAGAAATAGAAAAAGAGAAGAAAACTATTTCTTGGAAAGGAAAGAGAAAGCCAAAAAGTTGGTGGAACAAAGAAATCCGGGATGCGATCGAGAAGCGACGTGAGGCATCACGGCAGCACAGACAAGCAAAAAAGGAGAAGCGGCCACAGGATGAAGTCAACCAAGTATGGGAAATATATTTAGAGCAAAAATCCATTGTGCAGAAATTAGTCGAGGCAAAAATTTAAGGCGAAAGTGAACGCTGGATGACAGAGATTCGCGAAAAGAAGAAGGCCGCGCCTAGGATATTTTGGAGCCACCTCAAAAGCGCTAGGTAGGAAGTCTGTAACAATGCAACAACATATGGTAGATGAAGAAGGAAATCAATTGGAAGGGTATGAAGCGCTAGGTTACATCCGAAAGGTAACAGCCGATTCGTTTAAAAAGGTCGCCCAGGGGATTCCCCCGGTGAGTAAAAGTATACAGAAGAGTACAACCGAGGAAGATGTAGTACTTGAAAATTTCATTTGGAAGAAGGCCGAAGGAAAAATTCCTAAGCGCACTACTCCGGGCTTAGATGCGGTTCCCGTCAGCCTAATTAACGAACTAGGACAGAGCACTAAAGAAGCACTGCTGAAAGCCGTAGAAAAGTGCTTACAGGAGAGGGAAATACCAGACAGTTGGCGAAAAAGTAGAATGAACTTAATCTATAAAGGCAGGGGAGAAAAGGATAACATTCGCTCGTATAGACCGCTAACTATTACATCGGTGCTATACCGGTTGGCGATGCAGGCAGTAAAATTAAAAATTGAAACGTGGGTAGAGCAAAATGATATTTTGGGAGAACTCCAGAATGGATTCCGAATCGACAGGCGGTTAGACGATAACCTGTTTGTTCTTACACAGTGTATAGAAATATCAAAAATAGAAAACAGGCCCTTATACGTAGCTTATCTAGACATCACCGGGGCATATGACAACGTTAATCAGGAAATTTATGGGATATATTGAAGGAAGTGGGCATAGGTGACGACTGTATACAGCTTTTGAGGGAGATATACCGAGAAAATACAGTTTGTGTAGAATGGGAAGGAATAAGCAGCAAGGACAGCGTTGACATTAGCAAGGGGCTGAGACAGGGATGTCCTTTGTCCCCGCTGTTATTCATGCTGTACATGGTGAGGATGGAAAAAGCGCTAGAAGGCAGCAACATTGGATTTAATCTGTCACACAAACAGGCAGGCGCGATGGTTGAGCAGAAGCTTCCAGGTCTATTTTATGCTGACGATATTGTCTTATTTGCGGACAGTCAAGATGATATACAGCGGCTGGCAGATATATGCGGAAGGGAGGGCGAGGCTCTAGGACTAGGTTTTAGTGCAACAAAATGTGGATTGATGGTATTCAATGATCACGAAGACCATGCGGTCTTAATACAGGGCCAAGAAATACCGAGGGTAAGCGAATACAAGTACCTCGGAGTGTGGGTAAATGAGGGGGGATAGATATATGGAGGTACAAGAGAAAGCATCGGTAACAAAGGGAAAGAGGAATGCTGCAATCATGAAGCACAGAGCGTTATGGGGATACAATAGGTACGAGGTGCTTCGAGGGCTGTGGAAGGGTGTGATGGTTCCGGGGCTTACATTTGGGAACTCAGTGGTGTGCGTGAAGTCAGAGGTGCAATCTGGAATGGATGTAAATCAAAGGACTGTGGGACGCCTCGCGTTGGGCGCTCACGGGAAGACGACAAATGAGGCTGTAAAGGGTGATATGGGATGGACAGGTTTTGAAGTGAGGGAAGCTCAGAGCATAATTAGATTTGAAGAGAGGCTGCGGAAAATGAAGGAGAGTAGATGGGCAGGGAAGGTATTCAGGTATTTGTAAAGAAAAAGCGTCGACACGCAGTGGAGAAAAAGAACTAGGAGGCTCACCAGTAAATATACGGCTAGCAGTGTGGGCGACATGGCAACAAGGAGCATTAAGCGAAAAGTCAGAGAGGCGGAGAGGACTTATTGGATGACAGCGATGGAAAAGAAGCCGGCTCTCAGTGACTACCGAAAGGGAAAAAACGAAATAAGGAGGGAGAGGTTTTATGATAATTCAAGGGGAAGCGCTTTACTGTTTGAGGCAAGGTCGGGTTGCCTTAGAACATGTCTGCCACCAGGCTCGAAAAAAACTTTCTTTTTGTGTTGGCCTAATGCCTTATCTACAATGATTAAATCTATGTTATTATAGCAAAGAAAAGTATAAATTCACGGTCCATCTCTCTGCCTCTTAAGGCAGAATGACCTTATTTTTCCCATTCTTCATTTTTGTCCTTTATCTCTACTTTTCTACCACCAATACTCTAACCGTCTCTTATTTCTATCGCGGACGTGTTCAGCTTTTCGTTGTTGTCCCTAAAACCCAAGGCCTCATGTAGACTCGTGCCCACACATATGTCTGGGTGGATATCGCCACATTCAATCAGTACATGTTCCATCGTTTCCTTAGTTCCCCCCACAGCATGTACATTGTTCTTCTTCGTTACAGAATCTCGCTTTATAGCTACGCGTTCTAAGGCAACCCGACCTTGCTTCAAACAGTACAGCGCTTCCCCTTGAATTATCATAAAACCTCTCCCTCCTTATTTCGTTTTTTCCCTTTCGGTAGTCACTGAGAGCCGGCTTCTTTTCCATCGCTGTCATCCAATAAGTCCTCTCCGCCTCTCTGACTTTTCGCTTAATGCTCCTTGTTGCCATGTCGCCCACACTGTTAGCCGTATATTTACTGGTGAGCGCTCCTAGCGGTGAGCGCTCCTAGCGGCCACTGCTGGAAGCTCTCACGTTTTCAATGGAACAGGGTAATTTTTCGGCGATAAAAAATCGTAGAGGTGCAACTTGCAAAACTTCTTAAAGGGGCACGTTCTAGGAGCTGTACCGTACTTAACAAATGCAGCATCATTAACATCGGGGCTCCACATTCTGTTCCCACGACGACTAAAGTTTAAACAATGGGGTCCTAAGGACACGGCCGAAATCCGGCCTTGTTTTTTGAGACAAAAACGAGCCGTCTGAAAAAACCAGACGGAAACCTGCAAATTTCTCGGAAGTAGTACGAAGACGAAGCTTTTATTTGAGCCCGCAATCATGTTTCTGTGTGAAGAAAAACCAAAATTAAGTTTTCTACAACACATTCGCGTCGCCGACTACCGTCTTTGGCCAGGTATCTTGGTAATACCCATTTTATCGTGTCGCAACCGGCGTGCGTTGTGGCCGAGATGGTTGAGCGCCTGAGCTGGCGGCTTGCGCATGGTCGATGCGGCGGAGGTTCGAATCGCAAAAACATTGTTGGATTTTATTTTGTCCTTTTTTTAAATGCGACGCATTTCTTAGCGAACTTCGGCGACTTTCAGCGTATCTATCTATCTATCTAGCTATCTATCTCTCTAGCCGCCTACGACTTTGTGCTCTCCTGGCCGTATCGTTAATGGGATTTATACCAAATTTGTTATGGCATAACATGACTGTATGCCGAACATAAATGGCTGGTCATATCATGAAAATCATGACTAAATTGTCATGAAAAGTATGATTTACATGCCACGCTCATGGCGCGCTCGTGGCCGTTTCGTTAGCTTGACAAACACCAAATTTGGGATTGAGTGACATGACTGTATGACGAACATAAATGACAAGTGGTAATATGAAAATTATGACTTCATGAGCGACATGACTTGCATTCCACGATCATAGCGCGCTCGCGGCCGTTTCGTTAGCTTGATATTCTCCAAATTCGGTATTGAGTGGCATGACTGTATGACGAACATAAATGACCAGTGGTAATATGGAAATCATGACATGTCATGAGCGACATGATTTGCATTCCACGCTCATGGCGCGCTCGTGGCCGTTTCGTTAGCTTGAGATACACCAAATTTGGTATTGAGCGACATGACTGTATGACGAACATAAATGACAAGTGGTAATATGGAAATCGTGACATGTCATGAGCGACATGACTAGCATTCCACGCTCATGGCGCCCTCGTGGCCGTTTCGTTAGCTTGAGATACACCAAATTTGGTATTGAGTGACATGACTGTATGACGAACATAAATGACAAGTGGTAATATGGAAATCATGACATGTCATGAGCGACATGACTTGCATTCCACGCTCATGGCGCGTTCGCGGCCGTTTCGTCAGCTTGAGTTACACCAAATTTGGTATTGAGTGACATGACTGTATGACGAACATATATGACCAGTGGTAATATGGAAATCATGACATCTCATGAGCGACATGACTTGCATTCCACGCTCATGGCGCGCTCGTGGCCGTTTCGTTAGCTTGAGATACACCAAATTTGGTATTGAGCGACATGACTGTATGACGAACATAAATGACAAGTGGTAATATGGAAATCGTGACATGTCATGAGCGACATGGCGCGCTCGTGGCCGTTTCGTTAGCTTGAGATACACCAAATTTGGTATTGAGTGACATGACTGTATGACGAACATAAATGACAAGTGGTAATATGGAAATCATGACATGTCATGAGTGACATGACTTGCATTCCACGCTCATGGCGCGTTCGCGGCCGTTTCGTCAGCTTGAGTTACACCAAATTTGGTATTGAGTGACATGTCTGTATGACGAACATAAAAGACCAGTGGTAACATGGAAATCATGACATGTCATGAGCGACATGACTTGCATTCCACGCTCATGGCGTGCTCGTGGCCGTTTCGTTAGCTTGAGATACACCAAATTTGGTATTGAGCGACATGACTGTATTGACGAACATAAATGACAAGTGGTAATATGGAAATCGTGACATGTCAATGAGCGACATGGCGCGCTCGTGGCCGTTTCGTTAGCTTGAGATACACCAAATTTGGTATTGAGTGACATGACTGTATGACGAACATAAATGACCAGTGGTAATATGGAAATCATGACATGTCATGAGCGACATGACTTGAATTCCACGCTCATGGCGCGCTCGTGGCCGTTTCGTTAGCTTGACATACACCAAATTTGGTATTGAGTGACATGACTGTATGACGAACATAAATGACCAGTGGTAATATGGAAATCATGACATGTCATGAGCGACATGATTTGCATTCCACGCTCATGGCGCGCTCGTGGCCGTTTCGTTAGCTTGAGATACACCAAATTTGGTATTGAGCGACATGACTGTATGACGAACATAAATGACCAAGTGGTAATATGGAAATCATGACATGTCATGAGCGACATGACTAGCATTCCACGCTCATGGCGCCCTCGTGGCCGTTTCGTTAGCTTGAGATACACCAAATTTGGTATTGAGTGACGTGACTGTATGGACGAACATAAATGACCAGTGGTAATATGGAAATCATGACATGTCATGAGTGACATGACTTGCATTCCACGCTCATGGC
This sequence comes from Rhipicephalus appendiculatus, assembly GCA_030522465.1. Classification (NCBI taxonomy): domain Eukaryota; kingdom Metazoa; phylum Arthropoda; class Arachnida; order Ixodida; family Ixodidae; genus Rhipicephalus; species Rhipicephalus appendiculatus. The sequence continues at coordinate 521,033 of JALIZH010026318.1, forward strand.
GTGCTCGTGGCCGTTTCGTTAGCTTGAGATACACCAAATTTGGTATTGAGCGACATGACTGTATTACGAACGTAAATGACAAGTGGTAATATGGAAATCGTGACATGTAATGAGCGACATGGCGCGCTCGTGGCCGTTTCGTTAGCTTGAGATACACCAAATTTGGTATTGAGTGACATGACTGTATGACGAACATAAATGACAAGTGGTAATATGGAAATCATGACATGTCATGAGCGACATGACTTGAATTCCACGCTCATGGCGCGCTCGTGGCCATTTCGTTAGCTTGACATACACCAAATTTGGTATTGAGTGACATGACTGTATGACGAACATAAATGACCAGTGGTAATATGGAAATCATGACATGTCATGAGCGACATGACTTGAATTCCACGCTCATGGCGCGCTCGTGGCCGTTTCGTTAGCTTGAGATACACCAAATTTGGTATTGGGTGGCATGACTGTATGACGAACATAAATGACCAAGTGGTAATATGGAAATTATGACATGTCATGAGCGACATGACTTGCATTCCACGCTCATGGCGCGCTCGCGGCCGTTTCGTTTGCTTGATATACACCAGATTTGGTATTGAGTGACATGACTGTATAACGAACATAAGTGGCAGGTGGTAACATTAAAATCTTGGCATGCATGTCATCTACGACGCCATTTACATGCCCCGCTTAGGGCGCTTGCGTCCAGTTCGCTAGCTTGATATACACCAAAATTTGTATTGCGCGATGTGGCTGTATGACGAATATAAATGACAGGGCCTAACATGTAAAACTTGACATGCAAATTATGTAAAGCGTGATTTGCTCCTTCCTGGCTGCTTCGCATTACATCGATTCCCACAGTGCGTGGGATCTGCCGGCTTTTTTTTCTTTTCTTCTTTCTTTTTTTTCTTTCCTTTCTTTTTCTTTTTTTTTACAGAATTGCGGTCAGTGGTTACGGTGCTCGGCTGCCGAACCAAAGGACACGGGTTTGATCGTGGCCGCGGCTCTAGCATTTTCGAATCAGGCGACAATCCTGGAGTACTTAGATTTAGATACGTGTACGTAGGTGTAAATTCACGTTAAAGAACCCCAGGTGGTCGAAATTTCCGGCCCCCCTCCTCTGCCGCAACAGGGATTGGGAGACGCCCGCTACGCGCTAAGCGCGTGCTGTAGGACATAGTTTTTCCAGTCCAGTCCTCCTCTACGGCGCGCCTCATAAACATATCGTAGTTTTGGCGCGTAAAGCTCCAGCAATTATTATTACTAGTGCTTAATTGGTGAAGATTTAGTTGCTTGTTTTTTCGCTAAAGCGTTGCACCCAGAATCTTGCTGCAGTGCCGGTTTCACTTCTGGAAATGGAGCAAGTAAACATCTCATGTTTTATTAGTTCTTATTAAGCAACCCATTATTTAAACAACAAAGGAAGGGGAACCAGGGGCCTATTTTAGTTCACCGCAGCCTCAATGAAGCAACACATTTCGAATCCAAGGAAAGCATGAGGGAAGCTATTCGATAGTATAATGAAGCGTTTTAAATAAGCACTGTACTATTAGAGACTGACCAGCAATGGCCGTACCAGCGCAAAGCTTGCGCTGCCGAATCGTCTTATTTTCTTTCTACATTAGCCGCGTTCTCTGCTTCTGAAAGCAGTGGCGCTTTTAGAGAGTTTTAGAATAGCGTTTGCAAAGCTATGCGTTTGCGTTGCGCATGCGTCGTACGCTAACCTCTTGCGGGCTCCCGTTGAGTGACGAACGCTAACGCTACAACCGCAACGCCCGCAAGCTTTGCGTACGGTGTTTGCGGTGTTCTAAAACTCTCCATTCAATTCCCTTCCGAAACAAAGCCATCCTGGCGAATTACGAGCAGAATACCACGGCACAGAGATAGTAAGGCTTTAGCAGGTGATTCCACGACAGATCGAACATGCATGTCCGGTCGATATCTTTGTTTTGTCTGGGATTTTTGTATGATGTGCAGGCACATTCAAAGTGCAGGGAACCGAAAATTTTATTTCTGAAAAACGCTTCGAGCGCGCGAAAAAAAATATTTGAAGGTGGTGGCGCGGGCGTCTTGTTTTTTGGTCACCGCAATATTTTTGGATTTCGCAGCCGAATTTAATGCGAACTATAAACGTTGCGTCGAAAATTTTTGGTGTTGATTTTAATAGGGAATACCGCAAATTACATCCATGCTTTCTTGATGCTGTCCTCCAAGGGAAAAAATGTAAAAAAAAAGGCAAACACGGACCGAATCGAAAATGTTTGTAAGTTTGATGCGTCTGCGCAAGTTTGCTATTTTACACAGAAACTTCAAAACTGTATCACATATAGAAAAAAAGCATTTGAAATATTTCTGCGAGAGATCGCTTTCCTAGAAGCAGCGCAAAAAAAACAAAAAAAATAGCTTAAAAACCAAGTTTTTTCAAAAAAGGCCCATTTTCAAGAAACAAAATAAAAAGAATTTGATGTCAATTTTGAGGAAAAGTTTTTTACCGAAGAGTGCTTATGTCAGTCAATGCACTGTTTCAATATCAAATGTCCTCAATTTATTTGTTAACGAGACATAAACGGCCAAAATGACCTTTGCTGTGTGTTCTCACTTCAGTGGCTTTGATGGTTATCAGCTTGCATTGTGCGTAAATCTACAAAACTAATTATTTTGCTGCAGCGAAATTTCACTCTGGTAGCCTGTCTTCAGCAAAAATGTATTCTCAGATTTTATTTGTCTCTAGCGTGTGCCGGGATCGGGCTAGTTCCGCTCGCTAAAGTGCTACACGTGCACAGCTTGCAGCCTGCAACCTGCCTACAAGCCTACAAGAAAGGTGGGCGTACCTGTTCAACATATTAATCGCTTCAGGTTCCTCAATAAATGCTTGGTCTACCTCATCGCGGCTCTGAGATATCGACCGGACATGCATGTTCGATCTCTCGTGGAATCACCTATATCCACTGCGCAATCTGATGCCTCGACATTGTTGATTACTACAGTCTAAGAAAGAAAAGGAGTATTTGTGACTCCTTCGGGATAGTCATGACTTACCACGTATACGACTCTTTTTAAAGAGGCACGTTAACTCTCTTGAGGGTCACATGGCTCTCAGAAGAGAGTATAATGTCTCCTGAAGAGAGTTGGCGTGACTCTTTAAAGAGAGTCATATACGTTGCAAGCCAGGACTGCCTGAAAGGAGTCAAAGGACTCTCTGTGTTCTTAGAGTGTAGAATATAGAAGAAAGCTCAAGTGGCCTGACGCCGTAGATCAAGTACGAGGCTTGCTAGACTGTATACGGTACGGGCGGCGGTACTTCGAAAGAGGTTTCGTTGACCAACCGGGGCTAACTCAAGGAGTCCAGAGCCACACAAGTCGGTCACGGGTATGTGACGCTAAAAGGCTTCGAGACATCTCGTTAGTGTATTTGACGCTGCTTGCCGAAATTGGCGTTAGATCGGGCTCTCTGGCGACCCTCGTCAGCGAATTAGCAGCTTGGGAACTGCCGTCGACTCACTCACATAAGCGTGGCAAGGAGTTGTTGTGCATAACGTGCAGGAGGGCTCGAGCCCTTATAGGTAGAAGACAGGAGAGAGTCCAGTCGTGGCCTGCGTAGCAGTGTTTTGGGCGTACGTCACGAAGAGAATGTCACGGTTCCAGTCTTAGTAACCTGAAGTGACGTACATTGTCAGCATATCAGCTGATGTTCGATTAAATGATTCTGTTAAACCATTCGTTTTATGATTGTAAGATGTGGTGGTGTGGTGAAAGACCTCGCATTCCTCTAGAATTGCTTGACGACGACCGAATGAAATACACGTCCTTCGCACGATGCACGGCTCGCGTAGTGCGCCGTGCTGTGGAATGACATGGTGTGAAATGAGAGGCAACATTGCTAGCCGATGCAGATGGCAATGGTGAAGTCTCTGCTTAGCGTGTAATCGCTGACAACAATTATCTATCAGTTGGTAGCAGGAGTGGTGGAAAAAAGTCCATACAAATCAACGCCGGCGTAGTCCAAGGGGCGGAGAGAGCAAGTCAGTGGTTGTTACGGAGCAGGGAAATGGTAAGGGGGATTCGTGCGGCTCTGCTCGACACAACAAATGTAGCGGTAGAAGAAGCGGTACATTCTGCGTTGATAGTAGCAGAGCTGGAGGAAAGTGCAAGCCTTCAAATATTCGGCGTGTACACACTGCGAGTCAGCGTTGAAGGTGGCGCGTATGTCAACGTAGATGGCGCGGAAGAAGAGCCATTTGCGTCCATCATAGAGGTAGTTATAGATCAACTGTCGCCAAGAATGAAATGGTGTGTTTGATGGCTTATTTCTCAGGGATGGTAGGTGACGTTGCTTCACGCAACAAGTCCATAAGGGAAGCAATGCAGGGGTTTTTGCGCCGCTGCACAGGCGTGTCGGTGACGGCTACAGCGGGAACGCGTCGTAGATGGACAAGAAGACCACCGCTAGAATGTGTAGTCATTGGCGGATGAAGAGGGGGGGGGGGGGGGTGGCTACGGGGTTCAACCGTACTTTCTGTATGCTCGTGCGTGCTTTGGTAGGTGCATGGCTAGCATAAGCAACAACTAACTCGTCAAATCCGCGTTTACGATGGGGAAGCACAGCGCCGAAGACAACGCCGCTAGTGTCCTTGTGAATTTCATTTGGGGTGCTCTCAGCTTTTCTGTCATAATAAACTTCTCTCTCCCTCATATGGGGCGAGCAACTAAAATGTCGCAGGATTGGAGGCGACGTAAGAACACATCGGAGTTTTCTGGATGCATCGCCACATGTAACTTCACTCAAAGGTCGGGGCCACTGCGGAGGTCAGTGAAATGCGCGTAATTGCGGGGAAGCAGCGAATGAAACGTGTAAAATAATATCAAAGGCATAGAAAGCTGCCAAGGTATTTCATTGCCAGTTTAGGAAATGAAGCAGCAGCACGAAATGTCGTGGGATCCGGAAGGACGCCATCTCGGAAGAACACGGCACAGGATAAGCAGCTTTCGTATACGCCAAAGCAACACTTAAGTTTACCTGAGTGCCATTAGGGCTGAGACTAGTGACGACAGCTTCGACCTTTTGTAGATGGGTCGCAAAGCCGTCTGAAAAGATCAGAGTATCATCCAGGTGGTAGAGATTCGTCTGCCACTTGAAGCCGCGAAGGATACCGATCAGGCGTTCAAATGTTGCAAGCGCGTTGCACGGCCCGGATCGCGTCACAATAAATTCATATAAGCTATCGGATCTAACGAAGGCTGGTTTGCGATTGGTCAAGTTCAGCCATTGGGGCTGCAAGCAGCCGGAGAGCAGGTCCAACGAATAGAGAAAAAAGAAAAAAAGAACTATGCTCCATGCCGGCAGTCGCGGCATCGTCTATATTAGTGGCTAGGGATAGATGTCCATATATACGTGTGATCTTGTTCAGCAAGCCATAGTCTACGCAAAAACTAGGTAACTGAGCTGTCTTTTTGTTTTTGTTTTTTTTTTACAATATCGACCGGTGAGACCCATCGGCTGTTTGAGGTCTGTATGACGCCGTGTTGAGCCGTGTCAATTGTGCGATGTTGCGACGCACTGTGGCTGGCACACGAAATGCGCACTTAGGCTAAGGAGCGTCAAGATCAGTGTCGAAGAAATACATCGTGTTAGACTTAATTTTGGGCTTCAATATATGAAAGGACGTTTTGTTAGGAATATAATTCGGATGGCAACGCCTTTCTCTGTAATGTTCGGGAATTAGGTAATATTTCGAAACTATAGTGGCATCATAGGAATTAGTTCCAGGTCGCCTTGCGAACTCCACGGCTAAACATTGCGAAAGAAATGTGGGCAATAATTCAATTAGTTAAGATCGAAATTAGTAATTTTCGTTAGTTAGTGGACTATGGTTTTAAATTTTTTGTTTAGTAATTTCCTCCTCTTCTCGTCGACCAGCTGACGAGCTAGAATTGTACAATATCAACAGCCAACCTTTAAATTTTTTTGAAAGTGTTCGCTGAAACATCGGTATTCTTCCTATTGTTGTACACATGTACCCTACTCCCCTCTAGAATGCCCAAGCGCTTGAGTGCATTTGAGATAAATAAATAAATAAATAAAATCTAAGCACGTGTTACATTCACTAAAAACGCTTAGGCGAAACCTGATTGGCCTCTTGACACACTTTTTGTCGCTGTGACAATACGTGTATATATATATATATATATATATATATATATATATATATATATATATAGGAAGGTACTTGAGATACGACGTACGTTTCAGCACAGTTTATTCCGACGTTTCGGCCGTGGGACCGGCCTTCGTCTGGGATACAGAACATAAAATATAGCGCACTTATGTATGCCAAAGATCGGGGGCCCCCCAAACACGTGTTGAAGCATAATCAACAAGGCAACTCTATATCAGTACAACGATGTTTTTCATTGATCAAAAATATATATATATATATATACATATATAGCACGACGTCACCATGTGTCAGTCACCGACAGGATACATGTGCACGGAGCGGCAACAATACGAATAACATAAGCGTTTTTTCGAAAACAGTAATGACAATCGGTTCGCGAAAAATACGCGTTCAAGATGACAAAGGTAATAAAAAATATATATATAAAAAAATACAATAAGAATGGTAGTATCAACAACAAAATCGCTGAGACGGGCACTAATTTTACGTGTTAACGTCATCTAAAATTAGTGCCCGTAAAGATAATGGTTGCGCCCCTTGCAACAAACCCCGGTGCAAAGTGTGTCTACACATGCAAACAACACAGAACGCAGGAAGCACGTCTACGAACTTTAGTTTAAACATTTGTGGCAGGTATGACTGTGACACCTACAATATTGTGTACATGTTGGAATGCGGTGCCTGTGCAAAACAATATATTGGTCAAACAGAAACTCCCTTCAGAATACGCTTTAATAACCACAAATCACATATAAATATTTTCCCTCATCTACCGTTATCACGACATGTTCGCATGCCAGGCCACTCTTTTGACCAAATGAAAGCAACCATTCTTCAATCTGGTTTCCGCTCGAATCATGATCGCGAACTCCGGGAATCATATCTCATATTCAAGTTCAATACCCTACACTGTAAACAGAAATTAGCCCATATGGGCGTTTTTAGGAGGTGATATGGCCTTTTTCCACCCAAGCCCAAGATACCAACTCCCCGGGAAGGGGGGTAAAATGGGCTAAAACCGCTATTTTACCCTGATTATCAAAAATCAGAAAATATGGGAGTTTAACCGATGTAAATTGGGAGTAACCGAAAAAAAATATTGACGCGGGGCAGAAGGGTGTATTCAAATACGCCCATTTGGTCAAGAACTAATAAGCAAACAGAATCGTTCTCAGCCTCAGCGTCAACTTCTCAAAAGTTACTTCAACAGGCAAGTTTTAAATAACCCGCGCAGCGCCAACGCTCTTCTTTTTCGTTCGTGAGAAGCGCGCCTTTGGACTCCGGTGTATGCCGAACCGCCGAACTACACGCACAGCGGAGGAACACGTCAGAATCTGGACATCGGAGCGCGGGAAGCGTGCGTCGTTCCGTTCGTTGAGACAGCCATTTTGATCGGCGGCGGTTGTGCAGTGCGATTCATACGAAGTTGTCGGTGTTATCCACAATTTTGAAGCCGAGGACACAAGGTAAGTTATTCTGAATGAACTTGTGCGTTATTTGTTGGTGTGTGTGCGCGCTAGTGCAACTTAATCAGTTGTTGAAAGGCTCGCGGTGTAGTCAGCTTCGAGATGACGGAAACACTTGTTTGCTCCGTGACACTACGTGTTTTGTATTTTGGAAGCGAGTACTTTTAATAGCTGTGTGTGAGCGGAGGTGAAAATCAGGAATGCGTAGAACTATACCTGTGATCGTGTGACCGTACAGCCGCCCATTTATTTAATTTGAACGCGCGAGCGTCGACCGCGCAGTCGATAAGCGCCGTATAACGAAGCATGGCGGCGAAATGAACGAGAACACGCGCATGTGCCTGCCTGATGAACATTCCTGTGCAGCTGCCTTCCACCAGGCTGTTCCGGGAACCGCACTCTGGGACGCCGGGAATCGGCGCTTATTTTGACTCGGTCGTGGATGCTCACGCGTTTAGGTTCAAAAAATGGGCGGCTGTACATGCAAAGATAGCGCTGTAGGTAACGTTCGATTGGCGAGGCCGCCGTGTGGTAATCGCAACTTCAGATCACCACGGGCATTGGATTGCTTTTTGTCTGTTTTTTTTATGCTGTTAGCGCTCGGTGTTTCGTGCGACGGCGTGCAACACACGGCGAGAAAATTATTGCAAGCTCAGCGAGCATAGTTAAGTTGCTGCAGCCTGCGACCACTCAGAATGCGTGCGGTTTCAATAATTTTCATCTCACTGAAATTGCCTATAAACGATAAGATGTTGATTTTTTTTTCGCAATTTTCAGCTTTATTTTGTTTTTCTTCTCAAAGCGATGCGATAAGAGTAGGTGATACTTAGCTGCGATTTTAAACTTGCGTTTAGGAGCATAGCGTACGAAAGGTAGGGAGGTCGCCTCGTCTGTTTGCAATATACGTGTGCGCGCGTGGTTGTGCAACGATCAAATGAGCACGAATCAGCGATTCTTTGTTGCATGCAATGGCTGCATGGTGCATGTCGCCTACTAAGCCATCACTATGCTGCCGGGTCCCATGCTGCTTCTTTTGCAGGCAGGGGTACAGGCGTGAGCAAAAGTGTGCAGACCACGGGATCGCGTGGACGAATGCATCGACGCGCTATCTAGCGACGTGACGCCTGCTGCGGTGATGCGCCGTGCCTGTGCTGTACAAGTCTTGTTGTCCATAAATATGCTCATTCCTAGAAACTGAACACGAGCAGTACTACGTGTGCATTTTGACGTTCACAATAAATATTCTGTCAGTCTTCAGTCTGCGTGCTCTCGTAGTGCATAAGCGGGAACTTTCAAAAGTTCCTTTTTTTCTTGCTTTGGTGTTTCCGCCGTAAATAAGCCCCACCGTAGCTTTAACTCGCTTCTGAATTTTTAAATTGCAATCTTGCAAGAATGCTTGGCCAGAGGGAATTATTTTGGCTGCAATGATTTCTCCCACTCAATACCAGAAGTACTCCCAAGAAAGGTAAGCTAAAACGCCCTAGATTCCACCTATTTACTCCGAAATTAAATTTTAAAAAAAATCACAAAAAAGAATGTGGTCACGTGAATACTCCCGTTATGCCCCCTTATAACGCCCAGAAGGGCGTAAAATAATACCTTAATTACACCGAAAATGCTCCCAAGTAAGAATTATAAAACCCCGTGTGCCTTTCACCGCGGGTTACAATGGGAGTAAAGTTTTTGCCCAACCTACGCCCTATATATGCCCCCTCCATGGGCGTTTTTATTTACACCCATCTTGTGGGCATAGAAAGATGTACAGATGGGTGTGATCTAGAGGACAAGCCAAAAACTCCCACCTGGGCGTTTTTCTGTTTAGAGTGTAGCGGAGGTTATCAACGAGGACGCAGGCACATTGACGTGTCTTCCTTCCGCGTAAGTTATCTCGCTCAACAGTTACAACAAGTGTACGCTAGCCGGCTTCTTTATAACAACCTAGTATGATGATAGCGGCGTTTCCCTCTGAGAGTGCGCTCTGCTGTAAATGTAGAAACGAGAAGTTTTGTAGCCCTGCACAATCTCTCCGCTGTGTTTCGGTTACTGTTTGTTTCACTGTCTCAGCGATTTTGTTGTTGATACTACCATTCTTATTGTATTTTTTTTATATATATATTTTTATTACCTTTGTCATCTTGAACGCGTATTTTTCGCGAACCGATTGTCATTACTGTTTTCGAAAAAACGCTTATGTTATTCGTATTGTTGCCGCTCCGTGCACATGTATCCTGTCGGTGACTGACACATGGTGACGTCGTGCTATATATGTATATATATATATTTTTGATCAATGAAAAACATCGTTGTACTGATATAGAGTTGCCATTGTTGATTATGCTTGAACACGTGTTTGGGGGGCCCCCCGATCTTTGGCATACATAAGTGCGCGATATTTTATGTTCTGTATCCCAGACGAAGGCCGGTCCCACGGCCGAAACGTCGGAATAAACTGTGCTGAAACGTACGTCGTATCTCAAGTACCTTCCTACAGTCTCAGGGCCTGTGTGATACTTTCTATAGTCCTATCTATCTATCTATCTATCTATCTATCTATCTATCTATCTATATATATATATATATATATATATATATATATATATATATATATATATATATATATATATATATATATATATATATATATATATATATAATGAAGGGATAACACAGGACCCGGAAGTAACAGTTCAAAAAAATATCTCAAGCACGTAGGAAAAAATTGTTCTCGGAAGGACTGACGTTTCGGCCGCGGGACCGGCCTTCGTCGGAGTGACTCCGACGAAGGCCGGTCCCGCGGCCGAAACGTCAGTCCTTCCGAGAACAATTTTTTCCTACGTGCTTGAGATATTTTTTGAACTATATATATATATATATATATATATATATATATGCGACGGTGTACGAATCGTGAAATGATTTTTTCGCATTCACGTTGCACAAGTGATTCATCAGCAGCAGCAGCAACACGAGTACGCTAATTGTAGGGTAGATGCCACGCCCATGTTTCTCCAATCAACCCGGCCCTGTGCAGGCTGCGCCCACGTTGGCCCCGGAAGCTTCTGAATCTCATCTGCCCATTTAACTTTATGCCTCCCGCACGCGCGCATGCCTTCTGTTGGAATCCCCGCTGTTACTTTCAATTGCCGCCAGTTATCTTGTCTTCTCGCTGCATTCCCTTGAGAGATAGTGGTAAACTGCCAATCATTATCTCAGAATACGTGCCAAATGCACACTACAACATTCTTATACTTCTGGTTACTTCATGCTCCTGGTTCGTATCTGTGGTCACTACCTTTCCTAAACAGACGTATTCCTTTGCCGCTTCCAGTGTTTTGATAGGCATCGCAAACCGCGCATCTCTTCCGAGACTGCTCAACATAACTTTAGTTTTCGGCATATTAATTTTCTGACCCACCGCTCTGCTTTCCCCGTCTAATTCAGTAATTATGATTTACAATAGTTTTCTCGAGTTACTCAACATGGCAATATCATAAGCGAATCGCATGTTACTGAGCTAACCTGGCTTGTAGCATAGCGCAGAAACACACAGGGACAAAGAATAAGACTGGACGAGCACAAGCGCTATCTTTCAACAACCTTTCAACACCTTTCAACAACTGAGCTACTCTCCAATTAACTGCTATCGCATACTGTCCGCAATCCAACGCTCTGAAAACCTCCTGTCAACACTCGTTGAATAGCATTGGAGAGATGGTAGCTCCCTGCAGACTGTTTATTAGAATTTAGTCCGTGCTTTTTTTTTTTTTTTTTTTTTTTCATGGGGGGCAATGGTGGCTGTGGAGACACCGCAGATATGCCGCCGCGACGGTATATCGGCTATGGAGGTCGGCTGGTGACCTGAATGGCGCAGGTTCCATCCCGGCCGCGGTGGTCGCATTTCGATGGAGGCGAAATGGTAGAGGACCGCATGTACTGTGCGATGTCAAAGCACCTTAAAGAACACCAGATGATCAAAATTTCCGGAGTTCTCCTATACCGCGGGCCTCATAATCATATCGTGGTCTTGCCATGTAAAACCCCAGATATTGCTATTATTATTATTATTATTATTATTATTATTATTATTATTATTATTATTATTATTATTATTATTATTATTATTATTATTATTATTATTATTATTATTATTAATTTTCGTTTATTAAAGAAATAATATACCATAGGGCGTTCGATTGATGATATTTAGGTAGTGTTTTTGGAGCCGCTGACCGGCAAATCTGTAGCGGTAGCACACGTGCGTGATCATCTGCGCTATGCGCCGATTTGTGTGTGCCGCGAGCCAACACCGTCTAGAACGATTACTTTGTACTTTAATAGTCATAGTAATTGTTGAGGTTTTAAGTCCCAAAACGACCATATGATTATGAGAGACACCGCAGGGGAGGTCTCCGAAAATTTCAACCACCGGGGGTTCTTTATTTTGTGCACCTAAATCTATAGATTTAAGCGCACGGGCCTCAAGCATTTTTGCCTCCATCGAAAATGCGGCTGCCGCGGCCTTACTTTGTAGTTTGAACCACACGTTTAGTAGCACCATGTTAGTTCGCGGAAGCGAATTGCGGACGCGGAGGCTGCATTTCGATGGACGCAATTTGCAAGAAGCCCATGTGCTCAGATTTAGGTGCACGTTAAAGAACCATACGTGGTCTAACTATCGGGGGCCCTCCACTATGGCATCTCTCACATTCATATCGCGTTCTTTGGACGCAAAGCCTCAACAATTATTATAAGAAGTATAACCGCTTTCTGTGTATCCAGAGAAGCCTAAGCAATAGAAAAGAGCTCGAAAAACACGGGGACGAAAAGTAAGCAGACGCTACAAGCTAAGTAACCTAGAACTCAACATTGCGAAATGCTATCATTCGACTTTTGAGTCATTAAATATGCGCTAACTCCTTCAAGATCTGTCCGCCGCGGTGGTGTAGCGGTTACGGTGCTCGGCTGCTGACCCGAAGGTCGCGGGTTAGATCCCGGCCGCGGCGGTCGCATTTCGATGGAGGCGAAATGGTAGAGGCCCGTGTACTGTGCGATGCCAGTGCACGTTAAAGAACACCAGATGGTCCAAATTTCCGGAGCCCTCCACTACGGCGTCTCTCATAATCATATCGTGGTTTTGGGACGTTAAACCCCAGATATTATTATTATTATTATTATCCTTCAAGATCTGCTATCGGCCGAGCCTTTCGACACGGTAGAAAATTTGCGCAGCTTGCGCTGAATCGCGCAAGGCTGGGGCAGAGTAGATCTGGTCGGCACTCGGCTGGCCCTGGCTTGACTAGGCACAGGTTCATTCACACGCCCATGCACGAAGTGTTCATGCGATCACATTGCGATTCACGAGTATTGGCTAGGTATCGATCGGGTTCCATTGGGAATCACTTGGCAATCACAGCACCAAGTACCTTACTTACCTTAATTAGATAAATTGGCCTAACTTGGAAATTCGAGGCTTGGTGTCCATTAGCTTGCATGCCATGTCAAGGTAAGCTTAATTAGCTAATTAGTCGAGTTACCACTAGTTATGTATTAAGTCTTAATTAGTATTAGACTAAGCTCGGCCCATCTAACATAGTTCGGCATTACTAGGCACACGAGAATCTCAGCTCGGCTTAATTAGGGCTTTTTGAGGTGAGATTTCATTAGCTTAGTTATGCGTAGTTAATTAGGTTTTACAATGCTCAACATGGCTTAATAAGGCTTGTCTATGGTTACATTGGTTTAACTAGGCACAGCTGTTCTTAATTTTGCTTGACGTGGCCGCGCCGGCATGATCATGGTTTCCTCTCTACATCGCGAACCGGACAAACGGCGGGCATAACATACCTGCTGTAAAAAAAATGCGAAGAAAATAAATGAATACGTTTGGCTGCCCTTTCAAAATTCCCGGTGCAGTCGGGCACCGTTTTCTTTTTCTGATGCGTAAAACGAGTCGTTGACATAGGATCGGGGAATGACTAGCCATTTTAACGTTGCAGCTCGCCGGTCTTATCTTTGTCGCCGTTAGCAACGAACGCGGCAGGCCACGCCAAGTCGTGAAGCTGCGTGTTCTGAACATTTTTCTTTGTTTCTTTCCTTTTCTTTCTTGCCTTGACGCAACTCTTGACCTCGCGCGAGATTCAAAAAGATAAAAGTCATGTGGCACGTGGTGGAAGACACGCGAACTAAACGCCGATGTCCGCGAAAGCTGGATCTGCGTGCCGCAAACGTTCGTTTCGGACAGCGCGTTATAGTTTAGCGGCGGGATAGCGTTTACGTACCCAAGCTGGCACGGTGGCGTCACCTAGCGGCGGGTGAATGCATTAAAAAGAGTGAAAAGAAAAAAACTGAGAATTCTCGCCTGCATCTCCGCGCGCAGCAATATTAGTACTTTTATTTAGTAATGATAAAAGTAAATAAGTATCCATCGTTGGGTAGCGCACAAATTGACACAAGACAAAAAGAAGAAGAGGACAGGACAGGCGCTGGTCTAACAACTGAAAATTTTATTTGAAAAAAATACACATATATATATATGCAGAAAAAAAAACAAAAACCCTGCACCACACCAGATTACAGTCGATCAATGAAACGGATTTCTTGTTCCGATAATGCAGCGGTCTCAAACACGCGGCCCGCGGGCCGCATGCGGCCCGCGAACCTCTTGCTTGCGGCCCGCGGCCCGCACATCGCTATGTCGTCCCATATTTTTTGTATTCCCATAACAAGTACGTTCGTTAGCTACACAGGCATGACTGGTCTAAAGCATTGTTTTCGTGAGGCACCCTATGTGGTCACCATGTGTCGAAGCGTAACCGTGAAAGAAAAGCAGTATTTCAGAATCGGCGTCCAGATTTTACTCATTTTGCAGATTGGTATTCACACGTTGCTGGATGAAATCCTGGCCCCGAATCTTCTTCAGAAATGACTCGTATATGAGATATGGCAAATGTTTCCTCTTCAATGGTACTGTTTGCTGACAATGTGTACGAACTACCCCCCCCCCCCCCCTTCCCCGATCTTACATTCTTCCCTGACCCGGCCCTTGCGGGACTAAATTCTGCGACTGCGGCCCGCTGCCTGAGATGAATTTGAGACCCCTGCGATAATGAAATAGATGGCTGACTAATGCAATGGCTATCACACTTTGCCATGTGGTATGCCTCAGTTATTTCACGTGCGCGTTGATTATGATGGCGATTGATGATTGAGGTTTGCGCAAACGAACGCGTGCAACCGCAATCACGGCAATGGCTGGCGAGGTGAGATGAGACCCCACCCTTCAAAGAATTGTCATGCTCGCGCAGCCTGATATTAACACATCTGGCAGTCTGTCCGATGTAGACACTGCCGCACGTGCAAGGAATTCTATATACCACCCCGGAAGAACACGCGGTGTACTTCTTAACCTGCTTGACTGCGCAAGCGTTATTGACTGCCCTAGCATCCCCCCTTAGCGCGTCTATCAATCTTGCCACACAAGCTGCCCAATTTATTTCCACCCGAAAAAAACATCAACAACCCCATACTGCCCCGCGAGTTTCTTTAGTCTATGTGAAATGGAATGTACATATGGAATCACTGCATAACGCTTTCGCTCACATTGTGAAGTTTCTGGTTGGTTGGCAGACTGCGCACTTGTTTTCACTCTCTTTAGAGAGTGAAAACTAGTGCGTGTTCTTCCGGGGTGGTATATAGAATTCCTTGCACGTGCGGCAGTGTCTACATCGGACAGACTGCCAGATGTGTTAATATCAGGCAAAAACTAGGCTAACTTATCCGTAATACTCGGTCGTCGAGTACCTGAAGGCAAGCGAAATCATTTTGCACAGTCGTTAGCTACGAAAGAAGTGGGTCCGTCCCCACGAACGCTAAATTCAGTTCGAAGTGGGCATCCAAAACCGCCGCCATGTTTTACGTACACTAAGTAGACCACGCAAACACGGTAACGCTAAATCTGAAATATAGCGTGCGTGCGGTACGCGCTACGGGTCTTTTAGCGCACAGCGCATGCGCACTTCGATCCCGCTATTCCGCTAAGCCCGCTATCCCGCTATACTATAACTGTCTTTTGACACACTAATACAACGCGAAAGACAAAGCACGTAACGGTGTCGTCACCGTGGCAAATCACTCGTGGCCTCCGAAGCTAATTGCGGAGGTTGCGCCATAGAGTAACATACAAATTACAAGAGTGGTCACTCCGGCCAAAAGCGGTGGAGCTACGCAGGTTCCTGTCGGCCGTGAGAGGGCGACACATCACTCAAGGAAACGCGCGTACTTGTTATCTACTTTGGTACCTTTTCTAGTTTCAATATACATCTACATGTCGCAGTGCGGCTCTGAATTTATCTTTATCGCCTGCGATTGGACGGTTCGATATCGTCGGGCAGGATCGGACATGAATCGGGTATCGGGTGCGAGAGTAGTGCAGAATGGCGTCGACGCGACGGCAACGTTGTCACGATCCGTGTTCATAACTGAGGGTACTTTTGGCGCAAATCAAACGAGGACACAAACACACAAGAAAACAGGACAGGCGCCGATCCCGCTATTATGTGTTTGTGTCCTCGTTTTATTTGCGCCAAAAGTACCCTCACTTAAGAACCAGTACCAACTAGCTCAAACCAGAATTCTCCGTGTTCATGAGCGTTTAATGCAATGAAGTACGGACAGCTGCAGGGTGACGCGATAAAAGATGTGCGATAACGTGTTCCACGTGCTTCGTGGTCTTGACTTGTTTCGTGTGCCTCTCTGCTTGGCGGCTGCTATTGGTAAGAACGCCGTCATTTTTTTGCAAAGTGCGTATTGTATTCGTCATGTTAAGGTAACATTTGTCGCTTGTGCTGTTCGGCGCAGAGAACTTTCTTGTGCTCCTCACTTCGCGCATGTTTGCGAGAAAATCGTTTCTTGGCGCGAGTAAGTGAGTCACCGCTTGCGTCGTTAGGTTCTTTTTATTTTTTTTTTTGTGCCGGTACACGTAGTTCGAATTCAATGCGTGAAATTGTGTGAAGAGTGCAGTTAGGCTTAACATCATTATTTAATTGTGGCGTTCGCATTTTTCTTGAAGCTCTTGTTACGAGCGCAATTAGAGAGAATTTGTGAATCGAGAAAAATGTTTGTTAGCTGAGGCTACGACTTAATCTTCTGAATAAACACGGCTGCCTCGGTAACGCATGCATGGCGCCAAAAATTGCTTTGTTTTAGCTGCGGAATCTACTCGTGACTGTTTTTCGCGAAAAGGTGATGTGAAGTGCGTCGGAGAAAATTTGGGCTAAGGCAGGAGAGAAGACATAGCCAACATCCTTTTTTTTTCGTTCTTTTTTTTTTTTTCAGGTCATGCCGTCCGGAGTCAAATACTACGGCAACTACTGTCGCGCTGCGTCCTTAACTGTATGCGTACCTGTGCGTGTACTGCAGTTTTACTGTTGTGTGGGGCCTTTCATAATGTCGCCTACTTGTTGATTGCTTCTGTAAAATTTAAACTCAAGATGTCTTGCAGTGCAATGAACCCACCTCTTTGTGCGCGCATGTAAGTAAGTGTGCATGTGCTTACCAAGAATGGCTTGAAAAAAAAAAGTTTTCGTCTGTTCCAAGAATTCTTACGTCTTATTTAAAATGTCTGCATAAACACACAGTCGCATCGTGTGCTTGGCGCTCAGGCGGTACAGCTTAAACGAAGCTAATCAATGCATGCAAATGACGCGTGAAAGAAAAAAAAAACGCAATTAAAGCTTGGCCTCTGAGACGAGCACATGCACAGAAGTGGTCTCGGAGGCCGTGTAATTTTTCTAATCGCTAGAAAATGGCCTTCGAGTCCACCTTTTCTGCGGTCCCCATCTCTGAGGCTGCAAAGGTTCCCCACGCCAGTTTGGAGCGCTGCGAACCCAAATCAGCCGCAGGGGTCTATGGGAGTGTCCTCTCTTAACTTTTTATATTACTCTATGGTTGCGCTCCGCTGTGCTGATTAGCAGTGTTGCGGAGTTGCCACTCCGGAATTGGAATGACTCCGGAATCATTCCACATTTTCGCGACTCCGGAATGGAATGGGGACAACGCTTGGAGGAATGGAATGGGAATGGAATTAAGCACCTTTTGAACGGAATGGAATGGGAACGAAATTATGTCTTTTTTCCGAAAATAGAGCGCGTTTTTGTCTTTGGGCTGTTTTTCAAACTTCAAACTTCAGTAAGTCAGAGCCTCGAATTTAACAATAAAGCAGTATTTTTAAAATGGATTCGCTGATTACAAGCACGGTGCATTTATAAGCAACGCGGCCTACTACAATTCTGTCCTTATATAGACTGTGTTGCTCCGAACTTTGTCTCTATTCGCGTAACCGCGGTTCTGGTATCCGTCGTGCAGAACTACGGCGGCGGCATACCCCCCCTCTTACGCCATGCGATTTTTTCCCTCTTGGCGGCGCCCCAGCCGCCTGCTGTCTTCCCACCCTTCATTTCTTTGTTTTTGCAAATTAGTCATGTAGGCCTGAGTACATGTTTTTTCGAAGCAGAAGGCCACAACGCAATCTCTAGGTCCACCTTTAGTTTGCCAGAGCCAGTGGTGTAAATGTGTGACCGATCTGCCAATTTGTAAAAGACAAACCGAGGCATAAGTTAGTGCACCGACAAATGCATTATCCCAGCAGATACTGAAGGGAGAAACAAATTATCCCTGCTCGTTGGTTGCCATTGATACGTACCCCCCACACGAAAGTGGCTAATACTCTATACACAGCCTGATCGTTATCTCACGAGCAGTTTAGTACCTGACACACGTAAATAACCTTTGCGACAAGGAAGACATTGCATACATGCGCACAGGCGAACACAAAAAGTTCTCCTCACTCCATCCATGCTAGCGAGGCGCGCTTGACAAGCGTGAGTGCTGACGAGCAGCGCGGCCCCAGTGTTCCGTATTCGATGCAAAGGTGCCCGAGCGGTGCACTGTTCCAACTAATACCAGCAGATCTAGAGGATTTCGTTCCCCATTAACCAAATCTTAGTTTTCTCCCTTACACGACCGCTCAAGACGCGTGGCAAAACTGCTTAGTCTTCTTAAAACTACTTTTGTCAGCATAAAAATACGCTATGTCGTCATTTTAGCATTAACACATTTAAGCTTAAACAATAATAAAACATCACCATTCGTTCAAACATGCTGACCATGCAAATACTATAGATAGCGGGAGAACTGCCCCTATGAGAATTAGTCGGATGGTTGCACTGCACGAGATATGTCTCCAAGCTACTATCCCTCGGCCTTGGTAACGTGTTTTGCGTACTTTTGAAGTTCTTAATTCATCTGATGACATCATCTTTATGGGGCGTTCATTCTTAACTTGATAACAATATCAAGATGCCTTTCCTACTTTGAGGAATCACAGGAATGGAACTGAACTGCCCGGCCATTCCCGGAGTGGGAATGGGCTAAGTTTTAAATGCGAAGCATTTCTTAGCGAACTTCGGCGACTTTCAGCATATCTATCTATCTATCTAGCTATCTATCTATCTAGCCGCCTACGACTTTGTGCTCTCCTGGCCGTATCGTTAATGGGATTTATACCAAATTTGTTATGGCATAACATGACTGTATGACGAACATAAATGGCTGGTCATATCATGAAAATCATGACTAAATTGTCATGAAAAGTATGATTTACATGCCACGCTCATGGCGCGCTCGTGGCCGTTTCGTTAGCTTGAGATACACCAAATTTGGCATTGAGTGACATGACTGTATGACGAACATAAATGACAAGTGGTAATATGGAAATCATGACATGTCATGAGCGACATGACTTGCATTCCACGCTCATGGCGCGTTCGTGGCCGTTTCGTTAGCTTGAGATACACCAAATTTGGTATTGAGTGACATGACTGTATGACGAACATAAATGACAAGTGGTAATATGGAAATTATGACATGTCATGAGCGACATGACTTGCATTCCACTCTCATGGCGCGCTCGCGGCCGTTTCGTTTGCTTGATATACACCAAATTTGGTATAGAGTGACATGACTGTATAACGAACATAAGTGGCAGG
Source organism: Rhipicephalus appendiculatus (assembly GCA_030522465.1). Taxonomy (NCBI): domain Eukaryota; kingdom Metazoa; phylum Arthropoda; class Arachnida; order Ixodida; family Ixodidae; genus Rhipicephalus; species Rhipicephalus appendiculatus. The sequence continues at coordinate 540,728 of JALIZH010026318.1, forward strand.
TGGTAACATTAAAATCTTGGCATGCATGTCATCTACGACGCCATTTACATGCCCCGCTTAGGGCGCTTGCGTCCAGTTCGCTAGCTTGATATACACCAAAATTTGTATTGCGCGATGTGGCTGCATGACGAACATAAATGACAGGGCCTAACATGTAAAACTTGACATGCAAATTATGTAAAGCGTGATTTGCTCCTTCCTGGCTGCTTCGCATTACATCGATTCCCACAGTGCGTGGGATTTGCCGGCTTTTTTTCATTCCGAGGATTTGAAAGGAATGGAATTGCGGCAAGTTCCAATTCCCCGAAATGGAATTGGAATAGAATTGAGGCGCCCATTCCGCAACACTGCTGAGTAGGGCCAACGCCACCTAGGTGGCGTTGGCCCTACTAGGGCGCCCTGATTAAGGTCCCTATATATATAAAGGTAGCGACAACTACACGCGCGCCCTCTGGAGGGGTCCAAGGAGCAGCGCTAGCAGACGACGCTCCGCTCGCTCGCGTGCATTCTGCGGACGCCTAAAACCGCTCTTAGCGCGCGCTTTAATCGATTAATTATTGTTTTTTGTGGCGTAAGCTGCTTAGGAAACTTCAAACGACAGGGACAACAACTAACAAGCCCGGAGTACGCTAAACATTGAAATAAAAAGACGTGCTTTTCCAAAGGGAGCTTCTGAGCAGTTTCACACAGCAGTTGTCATGCAGGACATTTATATTTTCGTTGTCTGCGTGTTTTCGGATTCAGCGTAACTTGAAGTAGATGTACTGCTTGTTTGCTAGTTCGAAAAAAAATGGCAGGTTGTGAGCTTATTGCTACACTCTAAGAAAAAGTCGAGTATTTTGGGTGTATTTCTGCTAAACAACAATAATCGTCATCTGGCTTGCTCACGTTTCCTCTCTTGAAAACCCGGCTCTCGGCACATTTCTATCAAGAATGCTATGTCATGCTGATAACGCGCGCGGCGTTCGTGACCGGCAAGTGCCGGGACGGCGGTGATAACGCCAGGAAATTACGCGGGGTAGATGACGATTATATAGTTGTGTAGCAAAAAGACACCCTTTTTACTATTTCTTA